>JAUMHG010000072.1:14773506-14805716 GCA_032359395.1 Enteromius anoplus
GCTCCAGAAGATTCTTGCATCACTGTAGCAACCCCCAGAACACCCTAGTGAGCACATAGCAACTCTAGAACATTCTATCATCACCATAGCAACCCTAAAACACCCCATTATTCACGTGGCTATATAGCAACACTCTAGAAACCTAAGAGAAACACAATAACAACCCACTGAACACGCTAGAGACCACATAGCAACTCCCGAACATCTTTGTATGTTTGCCAAACACCATGGCAACCCCCTAAACACACATAGCAAACTAGAACACCCTAGTGACCACAAAGCAGCTCCAGAAGATTCTTGCATCACTGTAGCAACCCCCAGAACACCCTAGTGAGCACATAGCAACTCTAGAACATTCTAGCATCACCATAGCAACCCTAAAACACCCAGTATTCACGTGGCTAAACAGCAACACTCTAGAAACCTAAGAGAAACACCATGAGAACCCCCTGAACAGGCTAGACACCACATAGCAACTCCAGAATACGTTTGCATCAACCATAGCAACCCCCAGAACACAGTAGTGAGCACATAGCAACTAAAGAATATTCTAGCATCACCATAGTAACCCCACTATCCACATCACCCCATAGCAGCACTCAAAGAACCAAATAGAAATACTATGGCCCCTAGAACACTTAAGGGACCACATAGCAACTCCAGGACCTTATTGCATCACAATAGCAACCTCTACAACACCGTAGTAAGCACATAGCAACTCAGGAACATTATAATATCACCATAGCAACCCACATGTGGCCATATTGCAACACTCAAAAAACTTAATAGAAACACCATAGCAACCCCCTAAACACCCTAGAGACCACATAGCAAATCATCCTAGTTTTCCTCTCACAAACCACTCACATTTTTTCTACAGATGTAAAACCTCTTGTTAATGTGTGCGCTCTGCTTCACAGAGCAAAAAGGTTTTGCTGTTCACTTGACCTAAGGAACGTAGGAACGGAGTGTTCCAGATTAAAATGCTGTAAGACATCCTTAAGCTATTTTAAGGAGACGTGGAGGGTGGGAAATCAGTTGGAGGGCATGTTATCAGGACGAGATACTCAAGCGTTTGCTCTACTGATGGAGACATCAAGACGAGGCTCGGAAACCTTTTCTTCAGAGAAAAGAGCATTGATTTTTTTGGAGAACTGTTTTGCTGAATGGGATAATGTGCTGTGAAGACTGATGGATGATTCATGAGTTGTCTTTGAGATTCTGTTGCTGGGATCAAAGGGAAAGAAGTCAGGGAAAATGAGGACAGCAGCTAATTTGCAGCACTTCTAATTATTTTTCCTGGGAACTGGCTTGTGATTTCTAGTTCATTGAGCTCTAAAGGTGCAGTTTGGTGTTTATTTTTGGGTTTACCCTCAACAAACTCACCTTCCTGTTCTGTTGTGTCTCTGTGAGAAGTGTCTCCTGTTGGACGAGCAAACACAACCCCTCTCTTTACTCTTGTCTTTGAGAGAGTGTGAACAGTGATTGTGTTTTGTTTGCAGTTTAGTTTGAAAAGACCTAAAGATTCAACTGAATCCTTCTGGAGTTGATTGACTCTCTAAGGCGTAAATAACATATTGTCAGTTTTTATAAAAAAAAAAAAATACTATGTCTAATAACTAATGATATGGTCTAAATTACAAGTATTTAGAATTTTTTTCCACTTTACAGTATTTAGTTTCTTTATTATTATTATTATATTATCTTATATGATTTAAAATAGGCTTAATTACATTGTTTGCAAGACAGTTACAAAACAATACAAACTATTTTATTTATCATTATTATTTTCTTATTTATTACTTTGACAGTTTTTTTCAAGGGAGTTTTCTGAATATTTATCTTTTTGTTTTTTTTTTGATGGTTTAAATTTAATGCATTTTATGCCAATTTATAAAACAAACTCCTAATCCACAGCCAAGGATCAGTGCATCTACAAAAGAAATACATTTAAGGATTTTTTTTCTCAATTTAAGCCACATTTCTCGCAGTTGACTAAATGGAAACCACGCAAGCCAACCTGCCGTTTCCTCTTCATGTCCGCACGGCGATGCGTCAGTCCACCCTAAAGAGCCGGCCGCATCTCACCCCGTGTGAGGCGCGCTTGTGGATGCGCAGCGGGCGTCTGCCCCGCCAGCATCGGGCGAGACGTTTCAACCTGCACATGTCCTTTCAGGTGGAGCAGGGCTACCGGAGGGGCGTGGTGTACGGCCAGCTGGAGTCTCAGGCAGTGGAGGCCCTGGATCTGCCCACACCCACCTGCTTCCGCTCCCGGAGCCACAGCTACCTGCGCGCCATCCAGGCCGGCTGCTCTCAAGACGATGACACAGGGTCCATGGACTCCGACGAGACACCACCTATAACCTCATCCATCAGCAGCTACAACAGCGTTACCGGTGAGTAATAAACAACACTCCCTGACATGCTGCAAAAACACCTCAATCGAAGAAGGAAAGACTGACTGCATTTTGTGTAACCTCAAGCCTGTTTTATGACCAATAAGGCCTTGTTTGCACTGCAGGTCTTGATGCCCAATTCTGATTTGTTGCCTATATCCATTCATCAAATCATTACATTAATAATCACAATATATCTATTTTTTACATTTTGTTTTATTATAAATAAGAGCAGATGCAAAACAAACAACAACTACACAACAAATAGTCTGGAAAGAAACAAATAATGCACTACCTTTATCATTTTACATCTAAACAAAAGCATTCATGTAAGAAAAACAAATAATCAAATGTAAAAATCACTTCAGTGTGTTCATTGCAAATCAATTGATTATGAAAACTACAAAAGCAGTTCAATGAAAGGCAGAGAGTGATTTCCTCTTCTCCTTTAATTTTAGATACATTAACGAGAGGCAATTGCATGAATCTAATGATACACATCAGATATTTTTCCTCAAATTCAATAAATTTTTTTGTCTATAGCTCAAAATAGCCTGTCTGCATTTACACTCATTTTACCAGCACGAGTCACATGTGACCTCATTAAACTGCGGAGAAGTACCAAATTGTGACAGTTTTAATGACGGACAGAACGCAATGCCTCTGCCTGTTTATACAACAGTCGCATTGAAACATATCTGATTCACATCTGATTTATTTCCACATAATGTATGAATGAGATCTGAAACTGATCTCGAAATTTCAGAATGCATGTGTTTTTTCCTGTTTATTCTCTCGTACAACAGATCCGATCTGTGTATCATATGAGCAACAAATCAGAATTGAGTCAAATCTAACTGACAGTGTCTATGGGGCCTAAGATGCACTATAACATTGCTTTTGTGACAGCGATGCACTTTGCTTCCTTAAATTTCTTACTGAAATCTGCTTTGTATCTTTGAAATACACTGACAAGCACCTAATGCAGGCGGTGATGAGAAATTCACATGATGAACCAAAGCCCATCACAAGCAGCTCTTAAATACAAAAAGTATTGGGAAGGAGGTCAGTGTCATTCACACAAACACTAAATACCATCATGGTTTATGCAATAAACATCATTTAACAACTTTTCATGTAACATTTAAGTGTAATAAACATAACTTATCAGAAAAAACTAAAAAGAAACAGAGTTATTTTGAAGAAAAAAAAATGAAATGCAATGCAAGGAATTCTGGAAATGTCAGGTTATGTTTTTTCCTTATTTAATTAATTAACCATTTAACAGGTTTTTTTACAGTGTACTGTATGTTGTCATTGGTTTATGACTGTGCATTTACAGTAAACATATTGTACGTGAGAAACTGAAAGACGCAATGAATGATTGATGCATTCGATGTCGACCGGGCTGTCATGTATCACAGAGATAGCACTGAATTTGCACATGCAAAAACGAAAGAGTTGATAAAGTAGACAAAGTCCGCGATATGAAACATAATAACATCTAGATAAGCGCAGGTCTCGTAGCCTTTTCACTGATCGTGATGTCATTTTATTACCTCCAAAGATGATGCCAGTGCAATAGCCTTGTTTGTCTTTTTTGGTAATAAAACCTTTAGTGTGAAGTCGGATCTCTTTTGCTTTGAGAGGTCGGCATGTGGGCAAGCCCAGACAGATGATCTGGAGTCCTGGTGTGAGGCTGAAAACAGACACGAGACCATGACGGCTGTCTCATCTTAAAGGGATCATCATTTACTCAAACATTTCATCTCCAGAGGCTTATGTAGAAGCACACAAGCAGATACTTTGGTGGAGACTAACATAGTCAGGCTTTCTGGAAGGATTTGGTACTTTTTTTTACTTAGATCAAGGGATCAAGATTATAGAAGTATGTTTCCTCCACAGAATAAAAAAATAGAGAATTATAACTTGATCTCACTTTTTTTTTTACTTGTAACTCAGAGCAAGAGATATGAATTTGCGAATCCGAGAAGGATAGTCTGAACTTCAAGGTTTAAACTAAGAAACCTGTGAAAAAAAAATTTAATTGGAGGATGCCAGCTCGGAATATAGAGGGAAAAAAAACAAGGAGAATAGCGAGACAAAAAATTGAAGAAAAAAAAGAGTTGCAAGATGTAAACTCAGAAATCTGGTTAAAAAATAGAATTGATGCAGAACTGTTTATACCTTGCAGTTCTGAGGGAAAAAGTCAACACACAATTTTGAGTTTATACAACACTGAGGAAGAAGTTAGAATTGGAAGACTTAAACTTGCAACTGAGAGAAAAAAAAGTCTGAATTGTGAGATTTATAAGTTATAAAAAGTCAGAATTGATGTAAAGCTTTCCCCCGTGGCAGAAACAAGCTTTCACACAAGATCCATTAGGCTGCAGCGGTCATAACGTTTATAACGTCTCAAATGTCCACTGCCAAGTGTGTCACAGCAAGATGTCCCACTCTCTCTCACACACACACACACAATCTTCTGACCTACATTGGTGCTGGTGGTGTCCTGCGGAGATGAATTCTTCAGCTTAACGGCTAATGTTTCTCGGCCCATCATGACCGACTCTGGCAAGACTTCCACCGCAAATTAAACCTCATCTTAACCGGTTTTCAGAGGAATTAACCGACATCATGCAGATTAGTTTGGCACAGCGCTTAATAAAGCAGCAGCCCGTGGACCGATCTGATTTTGCAGTTGATCTGCTGTATTTGTATTGCATGTTTATTCTATTTTGATAGGTCTTATCATTTAAAAAGGCGAACATGGTCCAGATTGATTCAGTCGGACAAAATTCTCAGAATTTCTCGATGATCTTGAAACGTTTTGAAAAGGCTGAGCAGTACAAAGCACGGTCGAATGCTCATAATAGCAAATAATGAAATCTAGTCTATTTTTGGAGAGGAATCTGGCTAATGCTATTTAATTTAGGTAGCAAGCTGTCAAGAAAAACAAATCTTGGCCATCTGTTTACCATTTCATCTTAAAAAACGGTGCTATTTTTTGAATGTTTTTATGATTTGGCATAGCATACTTTCTTACTCTTATACTATGCCTATTGTGCACAGTAGTTCCGCTCATGTTTTTTCCAGTATGCACACAAATATATTTGATTGATTATGCAGCTTAATAAATAAAAACTTTTATCCCAGATTGCAATGCGTTGACTTGAGCGACCAGTAATGGATCAATCAGGCGTCAGAGTGTCAGACATTTTTACACCATATTTTAAATTTTTACACCAATGTTGCTACTTTAGTAATGATTGGATCTATCTAGTGATAAAGAAAAATAGTTATGTCAAACTATCGCGTCCTAAAAAGTTTTTGTTTACACAATATATTTGTGTGTGTTTTATTTATGTATGTTAAATACACACATGCACACACACACACACACACACACACACACACACATATATATATATATATATATATACAAACACAAACACTGTATTTATATATCCTACAGAATAAATATACACAGCATACACATATGTAAACAAAAACTTTGATTTTGGATGCTATTAATGGCGGTGACTCGTTTGACAGCACTAAAAATTAATGAAGGAATCAATGAATAAGTGAATATTCTTCAGTAAGATGACAAAAATTAATGTTACAAGTAAAAAGAAAGAAAAAAAGGTTTTCCTAAAATGTTGGTTTCTGTGTTTTCAGACGCAGAAAGCATTGCCAGATTAATTTTGATAACAGGGGCCAGTTGCATAAAACAAGTTTACCAAATAAGCTAGGTTTATTTCAGTTAGTCTGACTTACTGCCATTTGATTTGGTTTAAAATAAGTCAGACTAATTAAAACAAGCCTGGATTATTTGGTAAACTTGTTTTATGGAACAGCCCCCCCCCCCCCGATGCGATGTGTTAGTAATTAACTAGTAAATAATTAACTAATGTAACATTGACAAACGCGGTTTTAAAACACTCTCCGCGCCGTATCATTTTCTCTAAATAGAGATAACACTTTTTATTTTTATGAACATTATATTAATCAATAAAAAAAGCAGTTACAATGCGAAAATTAAAAAAAATAATAATAATTAACAAAAATTACATTAAAAAATATAATAATGACAAAACATGTAAATTACTACACATGGTATTAATGTATACAAAACACATTACGTTCAAACGACAAGATTGAACAGCTTAAAGAGAGAACGCGCGCGCAAGCGGGGATTCTGTGTGACGCAAGGACTGCGGTTTTGATTCGTCCGCGTCACGCTCGTACGCCCCGCCCACCGACCAATGAGAGCGCAGCGAGTGAACGCTTCTCTCCAATCCCGCGTCCTGAAAGCGGATTACCGGATCGGTTCTTTTTCCTCGAATCCTCGAGACGTGGATGGTGAGATCCGTTGAAAGGAAGGATTCTGTAGCGGGAGGGTTCGGATGCGACACAGAACAAAAAGAAACACACACATTCAGTGGATCTTTTAATCGTGTCTCCTTTGTTTTACGTGACTGGATGGAAGTACGCCGTCGGCGCTGATCGCTTCGCACGCGCAGAGGAAGAGGAAAAGGTGTGTGGATTTTTGTAGCGAACGCGCGCGACGGCTCGCGCGTGCGGGTTTCGGCATGTGCTCGGGGTCAGAGGAAGTCACGAATAACACATCTGCCGATTAGCAAAACTAAGCCGTAGGAATGCGTCTCCGTCGACTCTTTTAATATCAGATGTCGTGAAATTTTGATTGCATTAGCAGGTTAGCTCACGCTAGCATGTTGTTGTGGCGTCTGGAGGTGTGTTTACGTTTATGCGTCTGTCTAGACAGGCGAAGCATGTCAGTATTGCCTAGCTGAACATGACAGCCTGCCTTTCAAGCGTGCTGTTTTCCTGCAAAATACAGCTTCAGAGCACTGCATGGGTCTGGATCAGCACTGCACGTGTGAGATCTGAGTCCAGTCACACAAAGGCCGGTTTCTGTGCACTGTCTTTTCAAATCAGGTCGCATGCTATTGTTTGCAATGCAAAGTCCGAGAGAGAGAGAGATAATCTAACGTTTAAAGAGAGCATGCATTGTTCTTGCTGCCCTGGTTAGTGATGAATATGTAAAGGTTGCAGGGCTCATATCTAAACCCAAACCCCCAAGTTGATGATCTCAATCATGAGGTTGCGTGGAGAAGTGTTGGAAAAGTTTGATTAGGCTGCACTCACATTTTCAGCCATGCAAACTACTTTGTCCTACTTTCACCAGACACTTGCTGTGCTTTGGAGAGAAGATGTGCACTTAATCTAAAAACACGTCCTAATAAGGATTACAAGTCTGAATGTGAAAAGGACGAGCTCTTTCTGTGTAGTGTAGTCTGTTACATGTCTTTGCATTTATGGCATGGGACTAAGGGCAGATTTATGAATGTGTTGCCGCAACAACTAAAATACTTCAAGTCATGAAGAAGTCCGACCGACTCCTTTTCATTCGAATAATGCTCAAAATTGTAAGTAAAACTAATTTAATTTTCAGTAATAATAAAAAACAAACGTTTGCATGTTATTAAGAATCATATTTGATACATCAGGCTATTATGAAAACCTGGAGGAAAAAAACAGCTCCGTTTAAATCAGTAGACATACAATACAATTCGGTGCAGATGCTGATGTTTCCATAATGCAATGCTTGTAATGCAAACCAATGGGCTCTTTATTACAGTATAGCAGGCTACTTGCATAAAATGCATTTAAATAGCTCTATTCACAAGATGCAAGATGATATTTGAATGCTTGGTTTTATGGTCAAAACGTATAATGCAATGCAATACAATAATGATAATGTTATTGTATTATGTTATTGTATCTCATTTGAACATGATCTTTCTTTAAAAATGATATATGCTTTATACGTTCAGTCAAGTTTTGTCATGCCCTAGAATGTGTCAAATATGACATAGCAGCTTTATACGGGTTAAAGGGTTTGTGCTGAAATTAGTAGATGATTTCCATCATCATTTAAGTTCTTATGCGTGAAAGTGCAGCTCCTTTTGTATTGCATTGCATTAAAACTGCACAGCTTTTTATAATGAAACTAAGTATTTAAATACCATCTGTGCAATGGCCTGTTAAGCTTTTATTAGAAATAAAACAAGCATCATGAAACTAGTCCACATTGACTGTATGTTTGGTGTCTTCTGAAGTCATGCGGTGGCTTTTTGACACGTGGTCACACTGAAGTGTCACACGAATGAGAGTTGTATAAAAATGCGTCCGAGTTTCTCCTTTTGTCTTTCACCGAAACCACAGTGCCTCGGTCTGGCCGTATTTTGAATTTCTCGAGGGAGGTCGAGATGTGATTAATTCGGGGCTGCTTTGAGATTTGTTCTCACTATAAAAGTATTTAATTACATTACCGCTGCGTCTCAGAAGCCAGTCATTCAATCGCTGTCAGCGGGAACAGTTAGGCGTTGCACTTTCGCTGCTGTGGCGTTTATCGTTGTCCTTAACGGAACTGAAATGGATTCAGATGGGTTTGTTTCTTGATCAGATTTGATAAAGTTCAGCATCACTTTCTCAGCACTGGATGTTCTGGCAGTGAATGGGTGCTGTCAGTATAAGAGTCTCTCCAGTGCATCGCTTGACGTATTGAGACCTTAAAGTGGTGTGTTTGTAAGAAACTAATACATCAAGGCGTTTTAGCTTCAATACATTGCTTCTTAATAAAATATGAGTCCATGATTCATTACAAGATGAATCCAAGAGCGGAAAAGTATTGTCTCTCACATCAAAATCCACCAACATATTAGTTTAGAGCTCCATCTGTGCATATTTCTCTCCTGATTCAGGTGAAACTGTTTTTACTAAAGAAAGCAGTATTACGGATAGAAGACTTATATTTTAGTGGAAGCAAGGATTCGAAGTTAAAAGCAACCTAATGATGCATTTGTTTCTTATAAACATAAAAGTTTTTGATTCAGAAGGTATTACTTGACGACTGGATTATTGCGATGTTTTAATCAGCTCTGGACTCTCATTGTCATGTTTTTTTTTTTTTTTTGACTGGTTTGTATTTAGATTGGCTCTTGGTCACGTCAGATTTTCCCACATGATCTGTATTGACAATCAAATGGTCCTAGACTGCTGTGAAGCATCTGTCCTGGCACCAAACGGCGAGCACAGTGCACAAAGCCAGCGAGCCGTGCCAGAGAGAGGAAACAGATTTATCCAATATTGTCTCCGCGCCCCACAGTCCGGCGTTGGACTTGTCCTGGCACAGCACAGCCAAGACAGAGGATAGTTGTTCTCAAACCTCTTGAGGGAGGGCAGATATTAGCCCTGAGTGCTCAGTAACACCAGTTCCTGTGCTTGTGTACTAATGCTTTAGTCCAGCGTTGACAGAACTTTGTCATTGTCTGTTACACAGTAATACTACAAATAAATAGCAGTGCTGCCAACTAGTTGTTTTCAGTTCAGATATATAAATATTATATATATATATATATATTAGGGGTGTAACGGTTCACAGAAATCACGATTGGGTTCGATACGATACAGTAGTGTCACGGTTCGGTATGTTTTCAATACGGCAAAAATACAATAAAAAAAAAAGAGAATTTCTTTTTTTTTTTCACATTTTTATTTATTAAAACTAACATAATATGACTGTTTTTTCCCCTCTTTTCTTTTACTTTAAACAACAATGGAGCTATACTTCACATAACTTCTGGGGTTTCTTCTCGCCAATAAAGAAGTGTTTTGGAAAAGTCAGCCTTGGATGGTATTTATGGATTAATTAAAACTTAATAAAAAGTAGATTTGAGTCATTTCAAATCGTAAAAGCTGAGCGTCCCGTGTTCGTAGACCGTGCGCACCATCCACTGACATCCAGGGCACCGTTTCTTCCTGCGGGACAATCCGCGTGAGGGGAGACGACAGGGGAGAGATCCACTATTTAATTTTGTGTTGTATGTGTCACCAAAGGCTTAGGGGTCGTTCACATGCAAGCTCTTCATTTTCAACAGAGCCGCAAATCCAAAGCAGAAATGATTTTGTAACTGACAGCGCTTTCATGGTTGCCTGGTAACAGCAGACGCTACAGACGCTTTGAAATTGGTGGAGGAAGTGACGCGCCTCGTGAACGTACCCTTATGTTACATTTAATTAATATATATATATATATATATACATATATTTATTTGTACATATTTTGAAATATTTTTTAAATATTCTTATTTGTTCATCAAGACCACATTTATTTAATCAAAAAAAGTATTTTACCAATTTTAAAACTGATAAAAAGCTGTGTTTTCAGCGTGGTGACAGTCTTCAGTGTGACGTAATCATTCATAAATTATGCTAATAGGATGATTTGCTGCTCAAAAACCCTTTTCTGATTATTACCAAGTTGTGTCTCATGTTTAATGTTAATTGTGATGAACTGTTTCAGGATGTGAGGACTAACACATAATATATACCTACACACTCTGTCACACATGGGTCTTTGCTTCATGTTTGTGATGTGTCGAGTGGTTTTTGGTATAATATATAATATCCAGCAAAAACAACTGTATGGTGGTTTATAATGACTCATACGGAGGAATAGATTTTGGTCTTGCCGCCTACCAGCTTGTTCGCTTTCAAAGTATCTTCTCCTACACTGTTCAGCAGGCTAATAATACACCGCTGAGCGATTTCATCGGCCTTCATGACACGCTGTACCAAACCCAGAGTTTCGTCAGCAGATTTCAGCCCGTGTTTTGTGGGCGACACATTCCTGATGCGGTCTGGCATGAGAGGAATGCTGTCCAGATTTGAGTATGTAAATGCCCGTCTTTGTCTCATCTCTTCCTGTGGCTCCTGAGCAAGGGCTGCTGGGAAAAGACGTGAGAAGAGACTTTGTACTGGGGTTGTAGGAGCGTTCTGACAGTCCGTCGTCTTGTGTTTTTCAGTCTCCACGTGTACGGCCGTCTGTAAGAAGAATCCTCCGCCTATTCCTCCTCGAACCACCTCCAAACCCTACATCGCGGTGACGGTCCAGAGCAGCACCGAATCGGCCCAGGACACATACCTGGACAGCCAGGACCAGCGCAGCGAGGTCAACAGTCAATCAGGACGCAGCAACTCCTCCGACAGCATCGCCAGCTCTCGGACAGGGAGTTTGGTCAAGGGCGCCAAGCGGCCACCCATCCTACCCCCCATCCCCGCCCCGCGTGAACCCGTGCCCCTGCCCAGCGCCAGAGTGACCACGCCTCCTCCCGCCATCGTCCCGCCCTCTCCCGCCCCGGACACCAAAAACGAGCCTGTGAGCCTCACTGTGGCACCCAGCGAAGCGCAAGCCCCGCCCAAGAGAAAGCTCTCCTCCATTGGCATTCAGGTGTGTGTGTGTGTGAATATTTATGATGTTTAGTATGCTTTTATATGACTGGATGACGTATTTGGTGTCGGGTCATGTGACCTCACTCCCATTGGTAGTTGCTGCTCGTTTGCATGAGCTTTAACTCAGCTTTGCTGCTTCTCAAAAGGTTAATTTCTGGTTCATTTGTTGTTTGTAGTGCATTTTAAGAGACATACAAGCTGTTTTATTTCTGAACATTTAAGACTTTTTCCACTTAGACTGGATTCTCCTAACTCTCAGAGTAGACCGTTAGGGTAGGTTTAGGGTTAGTAGAATACGTTTCTGAGAGTCAGTATGTAGTATGTTGTGGACTCATCAGAATAAAGTGTTAGAAGATATTAAGCAGACAGTCTACTAATACTCTAATGACTGTTAGTGGACATGTAGTCACAAAGTTACTTACTGTTAATGTCTAAAGAGCGCTATCAAAATAAATTAACAGCTTTTTTGGTCAGTGTTTATTGATATAGGCATATAGGTTTTTATAGTTCATTATAGCCATTTTATTATCATAAAAAGAAAAGAAATGGCCTGCATGGCTAATAAACACACATTCATATCAGTATTTAATTTTAGCATTGGTTAATCTTTGGAGAAGATGAAATGCAATAAATATGTCGTAACTTGTGTGGTGTTTTAATAAAAAAAAATAGGATTTATATTATAATTTTTATATTTAGATTTTATTTGGAGTAATTTAATCTTCTACACTCTTTACTTTTTATTTACAAAAATAATAAATTGCATATAAATGTCTGTATCATAAAATATAGGTTGGGTAAAATGATATATTATACAGTTATGGTAGTTAAAATAATTTTAATATTTAATCTTTAATATAAAGCATGTGACCCTTGATGGGAAAAGGAGTCCGAATGTGCTCAGGCTATGAGCTACAGGCAGAACAAGTCAAAAATGTCAAATTAGTAAAATTTATTATGGCCTCGTTTTTTTTTTTTAACCCAATGCTCCACGTAGTAATTAAACATAGAAAAGGATCCTTTTTCATTAAATTCCTTTGTTGTTTATCCATAAGAAGCACGTCTCCGTCTGACATCTTGGTTTTGAAAGGAACCTACAGGAATAAGAAAATCAGGACTTGACTTAATGAGAGTTAAGAGTCGTAAGTGATCTTGCACTTACGACTCTCTTACGACATCCCTAATATATATACACACTGTATATATATTAGGGATGCAACGGTACAGTGAGGCCACGGTTCGGTTTGTATCATGGTTTTCGGACCATGGTAACGATAGGGTTTCAATACATCGATATTACTGTACAGTACTGTATGTGAGCTCTAACATAGCGGGAGGTCATTTGCCCTTTCTATTTCAAGTTATCAAGGTACAGAGACAATATTAAATGTACAAAAGGTACAGATTAAGTCAAAACACCACATTTATTTCTAAAAAAGAACACTTATTTTTGCCCTCTTTCAAAAACGGACAATATAAAAAGAGCAGTATAAAGTGAACATGAACATTATTCAAATAAATATCGACAGCAACAAGAAAATACATACGTTTTCTAAATACACCATCAGAACAAACAACAATAACTAAATGTATCACTAAGTGGTGTCGCTTACTGCTGAAACGTTGATCTATGCAGCCTGAGGCGGAAACAGAATTGATTCGTTCATCTCTCGAGTCGTTCGTTCATCACGTGACAGCCCTATAAGCTTAACCCAAGCAGCCTGAGCCGTGCGCGACAGAACAAATCACTCCCACGAGACGACTTTTTCTTCCCGAGTCACATTAAAGATTCGTCCAAAACCAACGACCCATCACTAGTCTTGAGGAGTTCTGACCATCGCCGGATTGTCTATGCGCTTAATACACAGAAAATGCCCATTTTAATTAAAAGGAAGGTTTAATGCCTCAAATAGGCCACCCAACAGGGCGAACCGAACAGTTCGATAAAGAACCAAAAACTTCCAGACTTCACATAATGTATGCTTGTGCTCTGGAGAGGTGTTCTGAATGGGTTTTGCTAAATACTCGATCATTTTAAATCGCAATATTATAACACACTATATATATATATAAATCGCACACCCCTATTTATAAAGTGGTAGATATTGTCTTATGATCTGTTGGATTCATAGTCATAAATGTGGGCGTGGCCGTATGTTAATGAGCTCTTGAATGTGACTTACCATGACTACGTCAGAGTCCGAGGCTTTGTATTTCAATTTCATTTAAGTGCTCTGGGTAGACTAGTGAGGAAGATGAACTACGTCACATAGCAGCACATCAGACTAAAATGCAGTTTTTCATCAAACTGCGCAAGCTCGACCCGTCGGTGACCTGTTCTAGACCGTAGATGTACTGGATGTGAGTTATTTCTCCTGTGGCAGGTGGACTGTGTGCAGCCGATTCTGAAAGAGGAGCAAACGCCCACCACCAGGTTCCAGTCCATCGGGGTTCAGGTCGAAGACGGCAGGCCGTGAGTCTCCTTTCCTCCTTTTGCATCCTCCAGAAAAGAAAAGTTGCACCTCCGTTTAGCACTTTGGAACTTGATACGCTAGTTGCACTTCTCTATGTGAGTGTGTGAGTCAGCAGCAGAGTTTCTCAGCCATGTATGGCGCTGAAAACACTCACAAATAATGATTCAGTGCAGACGGCAGGAGATAATGAGATTCTGCGCGCATCTCCCACTTACTTTGTTTCCTGGCGCTCTCCATTGCAGTCTATTTCCATATCTTTCCATCGCTCTGATTTACATGTCTCTCTGTAAGTGTGCTGTCTCCCACACACCAGCTGTCTGTCTTTCTCCCGGCTCCACTCCTGTTCGCTTTTTTATTTTCCAATGAAACGGGAAGATATCTAATGATGTGTAAACCATGGAGGATTTATAGATATTTGCCAAGTTTATATTTATAAACCGCTTTAAAGTTACTTGAGATATAATAGAAATGAATAACGTTAAAGAATAAATGAACGATTTAATCAACTTTCGCTTTAATAAACATATTTATTTGTATTATATGAATATAATATAATATGAATTAATTTCATTTAATTTAACAAATATTTATATTTGTTATTATTATTATTATATAATTGTTAATATTATAAATATTGTTTAATGGTAAATGTATGTGTGTGTATACAATATATAATGGTGCTTCTAAAACAATGTACAAGACTGAATAAATGTATAATGTAAAGATAAAAATCATTTATTTATTACAGTGAAACCTTTATGATGTGGAATTATCAATATTTGTATTTTTTTTTATATTATAAAAATTTTAATTTTGTTTTTAAATGTAAAATAAATGCATAATTAAGTTTGTAAGAATGTATGTTTTAGTTTTACAAAAATACAAAATTATAATTGCTTAATGGTCAATTGATATTTAGTATTTCATAATTTTAGGTCTATACCAAATGAATTCATGCCAAAAACAAAATAATAAAAGAGATTTATTTGTAAAATATAAAAGGTTTGTATAATTAAAATTGTATTTTATTTTTTAATTATAATATTTGTGATATGATTTTTATAAGAATGTAATTTAAGTTTTATTTAAAAAAATAAATAAATAATGTGGCACTTTTCAATTAAAATTATTTTTTAATTATAATTATTTTTTTTTTTTTGGGAAAATGATCCAATTATAGAACATTATTTTGTGATTTTAATTCCAAAATACATAAATGTCTTACAAAACACATATTTTAAAAGTAGCACGTTATGATCCATTTTCACAAAAAAAGGACGCATCACTTAATCATAAGTGTCTGAGTTTTTCTTCCCCTTGTACTTTCAGCGGATTGATGTTCAGATAATGGGTTGGTGAACTAATGGAGATGTGTAGTTTGAGTCTTTAACGGCTCTCTTCTCTCCGTGTCTAGACTCAGTCGCTTCACTAGCATGGCGTCTAGACAGGAGACGACGGAGGCCGAGTCTCAGGAGCAGTCCGACGGTAAACCCTCACAGAACAAGAGTCTGGACTGCAGCGGCGCTCTCAGACCCTCGCTGCAGGAGAAGCTGGACCCGGCGCTGGACCCGTCCCGTCTGCCGCCACCCGACCCGTCTCTGCAGGCCGGGAGCGTGAACGGGGCCCTGGAGCAGCCCGGGGCCTCGGCGTGCCTCAGAGACGGACGCTGGTTCCAGAAGCTTCTGCAGGCCGAGACTGAGCGCATGGAGGCCTGGTGTCAGCAGATGGAGCAGGAGACCAAAGACAAGCAGCTGTCAGAAGAAGGTGAGGGATCCACTGTCTTTCTCACGCGGTAAATCAGTTACTATGTAATATGGCATTGATCCCAGTTATATTAGTCCATTAATCAAAAATCTGTTTCAACAACTAATCGATAATACAATAATAAGTGACAATGAATCTGATTATTAAAATATATAACATGTCATTTTAGTATAGTTTTTCAGCTGATCAAAAAAAAAACGGCTAAATTGATCAACTGACAATAGATAATAGAAATAACTAACGATGCAATTCATTATCTGTTCAGTTCTTGATTAATAAGACCCATTAATTTTCCACTGAGATATAATTATTAAATTCAGTATGAATTTCATTTAATGTGAATTTAATTATCCAATCAAAATTTATAATTGTTGTTGTTTCATAATATTATTCATAATAATTTTAATGTGTATTAAATAATTGTAAATTAATGTAAAAATTAATACTACTACTACTACTACTACTACTAATAATAATAATAATAAAATATCAAAAACAAATGTAATTAATTTTTTTTTGTTTAATCTAATGGAAAGTAATAATAAATTGATTGACAATGAATTATTATCCAGTCAGTTCCTTTTAGATTGAAGCAATTTAATTATTATTATTTTATTTTCAGTTTAGCTGATCTGTTTAATTACTCAACAATTAATTGATAAGAATTAAATTAAATAATTGAATAAATTGGCATAATTATAATACAAATGTAATTAATATATACATGATTAAAAAACGAATTATTTTATTTGCCTTTTTGATATATATAAATGTATATTTGAATTTATTTGTAAGTATAATTTCATACTGTAAATGATATAAAAATACAATAATAATTTACATTTTCATATCAGCTCATCTTTAAAGTTTTTTTTTTTTTAGTTTTTTTTTAAATAGTATTAAAGGTGAACATTTTCAGTAAAAGTTGGTTACAATGTAAGTCATTGAATATATCCTGCACATCATCCTGAGCGCTCAATGATTACCTAAAGTGAACTTCTCCACCATGTGAAATGTGAATTCAGTGATGTCAGGAGTGATCTGGTAATGGCAGCAGGTTTATGGAAACCCTGCTCTGATCTGAAGCCTGGCGGATCCATGAATAACGGATGATATCAGTGCCTCTCTAAACGCACGGCCTCATTAACCAGCTTTAATCAGAGACGCCTCTCTCTTGTCTGCTAATTTTGGCTCCTGGAGCCGGTGATTAAAGTCATTAGGTTGGAGCCTGGCATGAGCGGAGCGAGAGAATGCAGATGAATGATGCTGTGTAATGACTGAGGTGTCTGTGTGTTGCTGTAGTTTTGGGGAAGGTCCGCAGTGCTGTCGGCAGCGCTCAGCTCTTGATGTCTCAGAAGTTCCAGCAGTTTCTGGGTCTCTGTGAGCAGAACCTGGTGAGTGTGTCTCTCTCCACCTTTATTTTCTGTGAAGAGTCCAGTGTAGTGTTGTCACGGTACCAACATTTCTGTGTAAAAATCCACGGTTCTCGGTACCAAAGCATGCTAATTAAAAAACACACCATTTTAATTAATAAAGTCAAACTAAAATAAAACTACACAAATCAATGCTATTCTCTACTTATTTAAAATTGTGTTCTTCGTTTAAGTAATAACTGTAAACAAGTTTCACCCAAATTTAATTTCTTTTAATGAATCAAATTGAAACACTTTTTCTTTGTTGTTATTATTAAAATTAAACATAAACTAGGATTTTTTTTTTAAGCAGTAGTAGCCTATCACATACTCTATCTCTTAATAATAGTAATATATTTCTGCCACAATGTCTGAACGGAAGGACTGGGTCTTCTGACAACACCGAATTAAGAAAATACATTAAAATAAGATGGGAACACACACTAGTTTGCAATATCAAGCAGCAAAACAAGCTGAAAATACCTCGACGCCAATGAGACTGGAAGCCAGACACATTACATTTACACATTTTAGTCACGATCTCTTTTCCATACCTTTGTCTTACAGCAGATAATATAGAGATGAAAAGAGCTGCTTTGAAATCCAGTATGTGGTCACAGAGAGGCAAATGTAGTAATAAATGGATGCTTTTATTCTACAATTCATTTATATGCTGCGCGCAAGTTCAGGTGACTCAAAATACTGCGTTATATAATATTTATGTAATATATATATATATTATTAAAGAAGTATATATTTTAATAATTTAAGCTTATGGTATCTTTGTGTGTCTTATGATTCCATTGCACTCAAATCCTGTTGGAAAAAAATCTAGTCCCACCATATATTACTTCCTGTCGATTTCCTTTCACTCAGAAACACATGACTTTGCAGAAGCCAGGAACTCTGAAGCGCCCTCTGCTGGATCAGACGGATCACTGCTTTACTGTGCTGGATGTGTGTCTTGACCTGTATACTCGTTAGCTGTTTCTGGTTGGGGAAGAAAAAAAATTAATTTACAAATATGCATTGGTCTTTTTGAGACAGAAAGACATGCCATGGACCTGAAGCGGTCAGACTGTTCAGGTGATGTCTGATGACTGACGTGTGTGTGTGTGTTTTGGGTCAGGATGTGAACGCTCAGCCACGCCCCACAGCGCAGGATCTGGCCGGCTTCTGGGATCTGCTGCAGCTCTCCATTGAGGACATCAGCATGAAGTTTGACGAGCTCCACCTCCTCCGGTCCAACGACTGGAAGTTGTCTGAGACCCAGGACAAAAAGGTCCATAACCTCTCGAACATCCTAACATTTCAATGCGCCTTTGATAGTGAAACCTGTTGGAATGTGGAAAATTATTCTGGTTTGTGAATATGATTCAGCTGTTAGATCAATACCTTTGAGCTGCTCCTTCATCATGTGATTAACAATTTTGATTGGTCAGGTGCTACTAAAAAACTAATTGTGGGCATTACGTAGCACAATGTATTTAATAAAAAAAAAAAAAGGATGATTAAATTTTAATGTAATATTTATTTGATAAATATATTTAATTATAAATGTAATGTTTGCATAATTTATTATCTGTGCGTAATTCAGTATTTTAACATTTATTTGGGTTATATTATTTAATTGAATGCCATAACATTACTTAATATCATAAGGTAGTATTTTTGAGTTAAAAAGTAATATGAAAAAATATATTTTATTAATATTTAATATTTGTTTAGAAATGTATAATAATTTATTTTATAAATGTGATTTCTTTATATATTTTATACATGTATTTTATACTTTTATTATAAGCTAGTATAGTCCATTTTAAAAGTTTTGAAATATTAATATATAATAACTGTTGTAATAGTAAAAGATTACAGTAATGTTTTTTATATTTTTAGAAATGAACGTATTTTATTTAATTATTTTAAAATAAAATCTTATATAAGCTATAAAGTTTTATATAAGCTTAATATCATTGCAAATTAGGAAGTATTTTATTGTTTATGTTACATATTCATTATTGCATATTTTACGTATATTAATATGTATAAAATACATTTACTAAAAAAATTTTTTTTAATGAAATGACAATGTGAAATGGAATGTGTTACACGTGCCTATTGTGATTGTTTAATGAACGTCCTCAGGAGGAGAAGAAGTCCGCTCCATGCCACACACCAAAGAAGACGGTAAAGGTCAAAACCACGGGCGGGAAGGAGAAGAGCGTGGACTCTGTGGCCGACAAGCAGCGTCAGGAGGCCAGGAAGCGACTGATGGCAGCCAAGCGAGCGGTTTCCGAACGGCAGAACTCCGCCACCGAGAGCGCCGAAAGCATCGAGATCTACGTCCCCGAGGCTCAGACGCGACTCTAACGAACCCCCAAAATAACAAACTCCTCTCGACCAGAGAGCTCTCTGGCGCTCGCGGACACACGTGCACCGTACGGAGCGCGCCGGGGTCGGAAACCACGAGCAAAAAAAACACCAGATAGAACGAGCAAAAAAACTCAATTGGAACGCTGCCACAGAAGAACCTCCCCTCGACGACGACAATTTCTATGGTTCCCCTTGTTCTAAAAGTTCTACAAGTTAATGATCTCATGGAAAATATATCAAGACTTCGTCTGTACATTGTGCTAATATCTCTGAAAATGAAAAGACCTTCGTTCAGACCCTTTACACACGTCACATGACCCCCCCCGGAAGCCCCTCCCACAGCATGCACTCAGGACCCCGCACGTGTGCACTTGTCTTTCATCAGCGCAGTCTTCCACATTTTGATTTCCTTTCTCCACCGGTGTTTTGGAGCACGAGCGCGTGACATTTATCACTCGGACGGGACGGTACGATACGGATACTTGAAGCGGATCGAGGTAGAATAGCACAGCGGAAGCGGGTTTTAGCACTCCACTAGTTTTGTTTGATTTCACTTCAGTAAAAATTGACACACAAACACATCCAGCTTGATTTGTTTTTCACGTGAAAGCGCACGGAGCGCAGGCCATCTGTCACTTTCTGGTTATCCAAAAAACATGACCACTCCACTTTGTTTTTACGATGAATGTTTTAGAAGTACTCAATGACAATGTCCAGATTTTTACTTGGGCCGACAGTCTGTTTTCTAATGTTGTTGTTGTTGTTATTATTATTATTATAATTTTTAATGCTCTTTTGTTGTCCAGTCATTCCATGTGTTTCCAGCACACGGTTTGACCGTACGAACCGCGTGTCTGTGTGTGACCAATCAGAGCCCGCCATTTGTGATCGAAGATGTTTTTTAATTATTATATTCTTTGTCCGATATTAAAAACCTCCGTTACCCTGACCATGCTGATTTGGAAGAGTTGTTTGAGATCTCCTCACACGTCAGGCGCTCAACACACGTGCTGTACTTCTAGTTATCTGTGCATTTAAACTAGGTTAGGAAGATTTTAACACACTTCACCGTTACGATAACTGTGCCAATTACTTTGAAGCCAAAAGGAGGTTTAATTGATGAATGAAACGGATTAACCGTTCAGTTGAGTTCTTGTTCTCTTATAAGCCTTAAAGCAATTGTTCACTCAAAAATGAAGATCCAAGATGTAGATGAGTTTGTTTCTTCATCAGATTTGGAGAAATGCGCCATCACTTGCTCATCAAAAGCTCCTCTGCAGTGAATGGGCGCCCTTCAGAATAAGAGTCCAAGCGGATGATAAGAACATCACAATAATGCACAAGCAAAACGTTTTGAGAAGTGAACAGCTGTGTGTTTGTATGAAACCGCATCCGTTATTAAAACGGTTTAAAACCCAAGTCCTCCGTCCGTAATATTGCTTTCTAAAAATCTGATGAAAACAAACTCTTGAGAGGCGAGTGCGTTTTCTTCAAATTGTGATTTTGGAGTGAACTCCTCCTTTAAGTGCGTCAGATCTCTGAAGGACTCGCACAAGCTTGATATTCATGGTTCAAACTAGACGAGTCATGTTCATCTCTTCTGTTGGCTCATATAATGTTTATTCATCTGGTCTCGCCCTGTTTAACGTAAACCATGATGCATGGCGTTTAAAGGTTTGGGTTAAACAAGAGATTTCTGTTTTGCCTGGACACATGTCATGTCCTTTAATTAAGTTGATCAGAAGTGACAGTGAATGTTATCGTAATTGTGACTATACAGTGCAAGTTATAAAGTCATATCTTTGAATCCTGATTGATAAGAGAGTTTATATCTCACAACTCTGAGAGATCGTGCTTGGTGTGAAATGTCACACATTTTCAGCAATTAATCGAAATGAATCTAATGCAACTTTACATTTAACTTCGTGTGTTTGGTTTTTTACATTTGATTTACATTTTGAAAATTCTGCTATATTTTTATTAAGTCTCCTCCCCTGATCCATTTTTATTAATAACGCACTGCACGTGTTGTGCATCCGTTTGAGAAAGTAAATGACGTTGAATGCCTACATGGCTGATTGTTTTCTGTCAAACGGGTATCGGAAGATCAACACCACAGTTTGAAATCGGATCAAAATTGAATGCAATGCAACTCAAACCGTTAATCTTCAAGATCTGTTCATCCCTGCTGAAAAAAACTAAAAAAAAACGAAAGAAACCGTCAAAGAGTTTCTAATTGTTTCCACTGCAAACATTACAAAACCGTACAGCTCCACACTTATCCGTAAAACCGTTACCTAATGGGTTCCAGTAGCAGGGTTGCCAAGTGTAGAGTTTTCCTGCTTGGAAAGGTTTTTAATTATTCATGTATTAAAAATGTAAATATTGTATAACTGGATAAAATGTGTATTATTTTGGCATTTTGCCAATAATAAAACTGTGCATGCCCCTTTATGAAAACAGATGGTTACTAGTTAAATTGTGTGTATGTAGTTTAGGTACGGGAGTGCCATATGTCAAGGTTTTTTTGTTGTTTTACACAAACTTAATTTTGGGAGGAGCACACACAGGTAATCAATAATTGATCTCCGCCTTCTAATCATCCACTTACCCTCCTATCAGACCGCTCGCTTCTCCCTATAAATCAGCAGGAAACCTTTCTCCCGCATCACGATCTTAGTATCCCGCCTTCTCCTCAGGGTTAGGATCCGGCCGTTCGTCCTTAGCCCTCTCGAGCCCTTCGGGCTGTCCGCCCTGGGGCTCGGCTGCCCTCCTGACTCTAAATATTATCTCTGGGCAGCACGCCAAACAAGCTTCGCTTAGTTTAAGTGATTACCAGCAAGTACGAACTCGTGAATTGACATTTGGTCTGGTTCTGCTACACAGACTTGGCAACCCTGCATAATCCATAAAATGTCCCGGTTCAGTTTCCACTAAAACCAACACCGTTCCCATTAATAACTATTTAAACTAGCATTACGAGCTCTCAGGGTTTGTGTTGTTTTCTTCAGCAGTGTGAAAGTGGATGAAAGCGAAAGCCTTGGACAATGAAGTCTTGAAAAATAATTGAATAATGCATCGTTTCCAAAGAACTAAAGTGAAGCATAGAATCTCCTGCTCTGATGGTTTGAAGGTAAATTCTGCCTGATTTAAAATGCTATTTTTTTATTTTTGAGTTGGACCTTTACATTCCAGTTTTTCTGTTGATTTATTACAGGTATGTTGATACATTTCTGGCCCGATCACAGCTCCGAATGCCCAGATTCATCAAGCGTGTCACTCAATTGACTTGAGCAATAAAGTAGCATCTTCTGTGTTCCAGTTTGTTAGATGAAGGTTTTCCAGGCGTGTGAACATTGTGTTTGCTCCTCTTTGAACGAATGTTTTTCCGTTCTCATATTACCTGAACTGCTTTTCCAACAGACACTAATACTCAGCACAAATCTCTGAACTCTGCATGTCATAGCAATATCAGAGTCTTAAAGCCTTTGTGTTCCTGTGGAAGGATTGATTATTTAAAAATCAATGAACTCAAGTGCATCAGATCTTAATAGGGCTACACTGGACTCAACACACTGACGGACTTTCAATGGACATCTCGCCTGCCTTTCTATACTTTTGTTTATTTTCTTGTCCTTCCTTTGTTTTTTTTTACAGGTGATGCTTCAGATTTTAATGAAGAACATTGTTGAACTGAAATATGTGCATCATTGTGTCGGAGGCTAATGGACACCATTCAAATGGATTTCACTTTTGTCATATTGCCGTTTTGGAGGGAAATAGCTCGGAGCTTGGCGACGAGGGCCGATGGACATGTCATTGTGTGTATGTCCAAGCTATCAGGTTGTTTCTTGCACTTTTGTTTGTGTGTTTATAGTGAATCACCAGTGATAAATCAACCGGTTTAGTTCATTTAAACGGCACTTTCATAGCTTGGAAATGCTGAATTTAATATAGGTAGGCCTACATTTAATTAACTTTTTACAAATATTTAACTTAGGAGGGTAGCTCAAATTACTTTGATTTGCCCCAATACGAAGTGTGACATCAGTGGCGTCATAAGTACCAGATGGCTGCCGTTTTTAAATGGATGTCAATGGAGGAGAAGCTTCAGTACGCTGAATAAAGATTTTGTGGGAAAGCATTCATTTTGGATTTATTAAGGAAATGTTACAGGGAAGTGTGCTGGGTTTAGGCCTACACACACACACATACACATGTGTATATATATATATATATATAGGAGGGATTCTATAATTGTGGGTACATTAAGTACATTGTATTTTCAGATTTTTTCCCCCAAATGGTTATATTATTTTAGTTTATTATTATTTTTTACTAATTATGAATCATAGTCCAAAACAATATAATTTATTTGAATTAATGTATTTTTTTCATCATGTATAAATGTACAATCAAGATATTTTAGTACTTTTCTTTTGCCAACATTTGATTCATTTTATTTAATAAATAGTTACTTCATTCTACAAAATGAAGTTATTTAAAAATGTATATTTTCCCTAGAAAAAAATTTCCATAAATCTTGCATCAGCTCTGTTACCAAACCATATTTAGCCTTTAAAACTTTTGTATAGCTGACGTCAACTCTGTTACCACATTATCAAAAGAAAACGGAATGTATTACACTGTAAAAAAATAAATATTTTTACAGTAATATACCGGCAGCTGGGGTTGCCGAAATTCTAACGTTAAATAATGGTAAAAAAATTGAAAAATATGATGTCAAAATGTTTTGTTTTGTTTTAGTTTTACGGTTTTATTTTAAATTTACTGTTAAATACCGTAATTATAAATTAGAAATCGTCATATTTGATATAATGTTAATAAACCAAACTGTTAAAATAGTGAAATCTATTTTGATCCTTAGAAATATACTGAAAACTACCAAATGCAGGTGGTAATGTGAAAGTGACATGATGAACCAAAGCTCATCACAAAGAGCTTTTAATAAGTAAAACATAAAGAAGGAGTTCAGTGTCATTCACACAAGCGCTAAACACCATCATGGTAAGAATTATTAAACTAAAATGGGCAATACACATTCATATAACAAGATTACATGTACATTACAGCTGATACAAAAAAACTAAGAAAAAAACATTAAATTCAAACAAAATTTGAAATGCAATGCAGGGAATTCTGGGAATGTCATTTTACGGTGTTTCCCTGTAAATTTAACAGGAACCATTAACCATTTAAAGGGTTTTTACCGTAGCATTTTCTCTGTTTTTTACCGTTAAATTCATGGCCATTTTTTCAAATTTTTTTTCAGTGTACTGATCTCTCATTGGGTAATTTAAAGCGCTTTTAATCATGTTTTTATTATGTCATGTGCTCTTAGCATTTACGCCAGCAAATAAAATAAAACTGTAAATTCTGTTACACTATTGCCAGCGTTGTTGATACGTTGGTCACATAGCTTGACAGACTTCGGACACCAAACACAATTATGGAATTATCCATATATATAGAGAGAGAGAGAAATAATGGACAGATTTGCAATAGGTAGGATTCAGGTTCAGGTAATCCTCATCATTTTTTATGGTACCCATAAAAGTCGACTCACTCGCACACTTCAGTAATGTCAAGACCGTGTTGTGATTGGTTATCGAGGATCACGTGATTCTATTTGACCGTTACGGTTTTCTCTGAAGGTAACGTTACGTGACAATAGTCTGTAACGTTGTTGCTAGAAAATACTAAAGAACTACATCAGGGCTTGTCTAAATATTGGTGAGATGATTTCAAAAACTCATTAGAAACCATGAATAGAAAACAAAATAGCTCGTGTAGTGTATCGTTGTTGTTTTTTTTCCCGCTAAGATGTGACTTTTTAAAGTTCTTAGCCTTTTTGTGGAAAGTGCCGTATTAGGAGGATGTAGAAAGCTGTTGATTTAACACTGGTCAATCACATGTGAGTTTGCTTCTGTTTTGAGCGCTTTTGTGAACAATATACGAGCAAACACATGAAATCTGATCCTGGATCAGTAAATTCAATATGCATACCGTCCCAAATCTCATCGTTACACCTCCAGAGTCCAGAGAAAGAGGAATTTACTATAGATATCATTGATGGCTATTATTTTTCAGAGCTGACATGTTTTAAAGTAATATAGATATACAGCGTTACACTAGATTGTAGGATTGTTGTGGGAAATATTTCTTTTACAATCAAAATAAAGTTTTATTTAACAAGAACATGGCAAGCAACGGATGTGGTGTTTGTTGCGTTGATATTGTTCAGCTCATAGAAAGCATTATATAGAGATTATAGACTCGTATTTTAATTAGAAGAAGTGCTTTGAAGATAAATGACTTTATGGTTTTGTTTCTTATGAAGACAGAGCTTTGATGATGGAGTGGTGGGGATTATTCTGATGTTTTTATCAGCTCATTCTGACTGCACCCAGAGCCTCCATTGATGAACAAGTGACTTAATGCTACATTTCTCCAAATCTGATGAAGAAACAAGCTCATCTTGGATGTCCTAAGGGTGAGTAAATTGCCAGGTAATTTAAAAGCCAGAAAACTTTTGCTGTCTTAAAAAAAAACGTCTGATGGAGCTGAAACTGTAAACAACAAAGAAAGTGGAAAAGCGTTTTTTATTTAAAAATTAATTCAATTTCTTAAAGCACATATTCTGAAATGTACAAACTTTATTTTTAATACATAAAATCAGCCAAACTATGTGGAAGCTTCTTAATATCTTCAAATTCTTCATGTTAAAGGGTGTTTTTGGACTTCATAAATGGCTTCTGTAGATCTAAGATGAGCATAATTATCTGCTTCGTTCTTTCACACACACACACGCGTTTTTTTATCTGGAGAAGTCTGTTTGCACATTCAGCACTCACCAACACAATGTGAAATAAATGCTAATGCTTTTGAGTGCATTGCGGTGTGTTTTCTTATTGTCTGCAGAGACTAGTCTGAACTGTTGTATGATCTTGATGTACATGAGAATATGCTGCTGGTTTTTTTACATGTCGTCCTTGTCTTTGGCCCCGTGTTTGAGGATGCGGGTGAACTCTACGTAGTTAAAGTTGCCTTTCTTGTCGATTGGCGCCTCGCGAAACAGCTCGTCCACTTCTTCATCTGTGAAACGATCCCCCATGGTGGTCAGCAGCTCGCGGAGATGGTCCTCATGGATGAAACCTGTTACAGACATCACATAAGCCTGGGTCTGGTACTTCTATGTGGGGATCGCAACCTCGAGTCATCATAGTGAAAATCAGGTGCCATTTGCGTCTTTATTAATATAATAATTGAATGTAGTAATATAATATTGCAATAATTAAAACCATTTTCTAAACAGATTAAAAGCCAATACATATATTAGTAACCCCCAAAATCAGTCATAGGTTTTAGGGAATTACAAAATATCTTACATGATCTTTATTAAATATCCTAACAATAATTTTGACCCATAAAATGTATTGTTGGCTATTGCTACAAATATTGCACTTTTATTGCACAAGGATTTTCGGGTTTTTTTTTTGGTCTGTCTTTAAGGTCAGTATTATTTTAATAGAATTGAAATATTATTAAAGTTATTTATTTTTTTTATATGAACTTAAAAAGGTTAATTTTTCGAGCTCATTAGTTTTGTTGTTTTTGACATTTTGTGTTTATTTTGTTTTATTCTTTCATTTTCAGTTTTAATTTTTTAGGACATCAAATTAAACTAAAAAAATACAACTCTTTCCAAGATATATTATAAAATCTGACTTATGTTCAGTTCCCGTGGTTTTGTTCAGTAAAAACAAAAAAGAAACGTGTCGTTTCGTGACTTTGAGAACAATGTATAATGTCATTTTAAACTGTCAATCCTGTCGCCTTCCTGAGGGCATAATAATACCAACACATGCACTGAGATCTATGAATTCAGCTTGAGATGGCACAGTGCAGGTAATTAACTCATAAACACATTATTTGTTCAGTGAGATAAAGGCTGTACCAGAGGCATCTTCGTCAAAGCACGTAAAGGCGTTTCGTATGACGTCTTCAGGATCGGTGCCGTTCAGACGTTCTCCAAACATGGTGAGGAACATGGTGAAGTTGATGGGACCTGGCGCTTCGCTCATCATTCCCTCCAGGTACTCATCGGACGGGTTCTTCCCTGAGAAACAGGAACAAACCCTCAGAGGAAGGGCTGCTTTTCCACACACACTTTCAACAAGCCTAGTTTGAGTTTGTAAAACCATTCCAGTTGTGAAATATTTTGTTATTTGGCCTGCAGAATATTATTGGCAAACGATATTATTGGATGGCCAAACTATTTTTTTTTTAAATAAATAAATATATTTATGTATTATATATATAAATATATATATATATATATATATTAGAAAAGTAGAAAAAATTAGAAAAAAAAGTACAAAATTTAATCTAAACTTATCCTAGCACACAATTAAATAAAAAATGAAGCCTAATGTAAATAAATAATTTGCAAGGGCACACACACACACACACAAACCTCACTTTCAAATGATTAGGTGATTTTTTTCAGATTTCCATAGATAGATAGATAGACTGATTGATTGATTGATTGATTACCCAGAGAGGCCAGCATGTCATGTAGATCCTCTTTATCGATGAACCCGTCTCTGTTCTGATCGATCATGTTGAAGGCCTCTTTGAACTCCTGGATCTGTGATTGGTCAAACATGGCGAAGACGTTGGACGTGGCCCTCTGCGGCCTCTTCTTTGTGGTCTTTCCTTTGGCACGCTTGGCTGCAGACATTCTGACCACAAGGTTTGCTTCTGCAGAAGGAAGAGATAAGAGATTAAATTCATTAGAGTTCACTTATCTCAGTCTGGAGGACAGCGCACATTACCATCTACAAGTATGACGGATCAAAATTCACGTAACACCACTCAGCATGCAGTAAGTGTTTAGTCGTATATCATAAAAGTTAGAGGCACATTTGATGCTGTCACAATGAAACTGGCATGAATTTTCAAGCAGCGGCAAGCTGCTATAATGCATCAAGACATTTTTATTTTCATTCTTCTGAAACTTTCCTTTTTTCTTCTAAAAGAATTAAGGGGCCTACAAAGACTATTTATACCAAAAATAAAATGTGTCAAATCACACGTCCAATTAAATTGTACAAATTATGGTAGTCAAAAAAAAGAGATACAGATAAATAAATAAATGCATACAATATTATAGAGAAAAATAAGGTATTAATAATTTAAATTAAATATGTTACATAAAACCTGTTTAAAAATCTAATCAATTATTTATGTTTTTGTATATAGTGTTTTTTGTCTAAAAAATTATTTCTAATTATTTATGTATTTATAGAACATGCAGTGCTTGTACCAAAATATATACTTTCTCTTCTACATACAGGAACCCCAAACCTTGCTGTTGAGTGATAGAATTGACATATTTCAAATGTAAAAATCATATAAATTAACATTGCATATTTACACTGCTCTGAGAAATGTCCAAAATCAACCTGTTCAGAAGTTGAAACTGAAACGCTATTGTGTCTGTTAACCATTAACAAAGCAAATAATGATTAGGAGTTGTTAAAGTAGCTGTACCTTGTTTGTGAGTGGAAAAGGGCTGGAGAAGGTCTTTGTGCGTTGGGTCTGATCCTGCGCTGTGCTGAAGGGCAGTTTGTTTGGTTTTTCAGGCTTTTCTCCACACCTCCCTGTTCCTGAGCCGGCCAATAAGGTCATTGTCCCGCAGCCGGGCGCGTCTGGAGCCTTTAGCCATACAAGGCAAAGGAATCTGAGAACGGCAGACCTCACATATCCTGAGAAACAGCAGAGCGTTTTCACAATGGCCAGAAGGAGGCCTTATTTAGCAAATCAATGACTGAGTATGCAGCACAAAAGAAACATTTCCTTTGGCATGCAGTGTGGACTTTCTACAGGTTACCAGACTGTCAGCTCAGGCCCCATGAGGGTTTTGCATTATAGGAAAAACCATGCAAATTTATGAGCTGCTGGCTTGGTAATGTGCGATACGTCCAAGTTATCGCTGTTCGACGTCTTCTCTTACATTTATACATGAAAGACTTTATTAGATCATTCCCATAGAAAACTCAGGGGCTATAGAAATGTCTCTGCTGCGTGCAGTGTTTGTTTAAATGGTATTTTATGTATATGTGTATGTAAAAAGGAGATGCATGAATTGCATATATTAAACAATAGTATGAGGAAAGGTGTGTATCATGTTTGCAGCATCATTTCTATAGAAAATGTCACAATATTTTCCATGCTTGTGCATAAGCATAATGTATATTTATGTATTTTTGAGTATAAAGACACAATTTCAATAATACATTTAAATATTTTTAATTATTAAATTAAAAAGTCATATACTCATTTAAATTCTATTAATATTTTCTGATGTTGAGATCCTATTAAACTTATTTTTGGCTATTTAGTAATCAATTATTTTTTTGTGATTATTTTGAAGTATTATTATTTTAATTACTAATGATTAATATTTTAACATTTGTTCTGTAAGATTTTTTATATATTAAATATATATTTATAAATGTCAAAATAGTATTATATACTTATTTGATTTAGTTTAATGTAATTTATTTATTATGTATTATTTTTTTTTAATGTGATTATTTAAAAAAATAATAATAATTTGCACTGTAAGATATTTGATAATGATAAGATATTTGAATATGCGAAGATATTTGGTTATTTAAATTATAATGTTTATCTTACAGAAATAAATTTGAGTTAAATGTATTTTAAAATATATATTATTGCATACGTATTTATTTGAAACATTTTTATTGTATATGTATTTTAATCTATTTTGTAAGTGTTTAGTGTCTATATATATATATATACATAGATAGAGATGTATATACAACTGATCTGTTATCCATAATAAAATGTATATTGGCAGTCGTTCGTTAAGGCACATGCCTTACATACTTTTCTGATTGATGTTAAGTAAATCCAATCAGACAAGAGCAACAAACCCCGCCCCAAGCATCTTCAGACCGTGATTGGTTCAGACCGCTGAGCGGCAAAGGTTACTGGCTTATGACAGTTTCCTTTGAGGCATAGAGAGGTTCCTCCAGCAGGAGGCGACCCGCGGCTCTCCTAACCGATCCTCACTGACGTTCAATATACGTGTTATATATCTACAGCATGTACACATTTGAAAAAACCTTTAATTCATGGATACCTGACATATAAATAACAACGTGCGCCATTCTATACTTCCAAAAGTGTATTAAAAGCCTCATCTGAATAATTCACCGTTACGAAAAGTAACAGGTATTACAGACCATATTATAGACCATACTTTTCTGCCAAAAGCGATGTGTTTGATTTTTTTCACCTGCAGTAATTATATTGAGAACTTTACTGTTATCAAACTGAGAGAACACAGAATGAAAATTCGATGTAAAATAATAATTATTTATATTGATCGTGCCTGGCCAATCACAAACAAGTTACGCGCTGCTAACCCCGCCCATTCAGTCGCCCCGTCGACGCTAGTCGCTCTTCCAGCGTTTCTTGTTTCTGTATGGGTTGGATTCGTGGGCATCTCCGGCAGACACAAACGCTTCCTGAAACTCAAAGCGTTCATATCAAGTCTGCTCTGTCTGGGATTTAATGCAAACACGGTTTTAACTGCGTTTGAATGGGAACTGGTCCGTGTGTTTGTGTTCTCTCCACGGCGAGGTAACGTAAGTAAATGCAGCTTTGATCATTTGTATTTCTGTCTTGGAGGCTAACCTTATTAAAGCAGCAGATGTGCAATAACGCCAGGCCGGTAATGACCTAATCTCAGTCTCGTGATACCTGCGCAGGTGGACTGACCTCCGATGACCTCTGATGACCCTCACACCTGTCAGTTAAGATCAGTTAAAGTCATGGACAATTCAAATGACAGCAAGAAGGCGGAGCCCAGAGTCAACGAGAAGAAGTGCTGTGAGTTATTCTTATTATTTATCATCATTTTAAAACATATGGATTAAATGCTCAATGGTGGAAACCTAGATTTAGGCTGGCTACTGCTCTCATATGTAGCTAAAAGTAAATGTTGAGGTATTATTTTCCATCATTTGGGGGGATGTGGCCTATTATATGAGCCGATAGCTGAAAGGTTAACATCAGGATGCTCAGTGTAATTCAAGGAGTTTTAATCTTTTAGATGGCAAAGATGTCCATATATGATCACCTCATGCAGGAGACCCATTTATACCAATTTAGATATTAATCTTTAACTAGTAGTAATAATAATAATAATAATAGATTATTTTGTTTATTTCCTACTCAGCTGTTTTTTATGTTTGTTTAAATGGTTATTATGCACTTATTAAATCAAATATTTGATCTAATTTAAACCGTTTTAATTTATTTATTTTAAACTAATTTGTTTAAAAAAAAAATCTTCATTTTAGCACTGTCAAATGATTAATCACATTCAAAAATAAGTTTTTGTTTACATT
>JAUMHG010000072.1:14836021-14848612 GCA_032359395.1 Enteromius anoplus
GATTTGCCATCTCGAAGCGAGATTCCTATTCGTCGGTCACCGACGTGACTCGGAGTGACCGACTGAAAGGGAACTGAGAGTTCTCTCTTTCATACTCCTATAATTTTTAATGATGTAATACCAGATTTAGTTTTAGAATATTTCTCAGGAATGCCAATTTTTTATATTTATTTCTATTCATGGATGTAGTTTGCATGATATTAAACTACTAATAATAAGCACACAAAAACAAATACTGTAATACTGTCTATCATCATGAAGCTTGTCATTGTCAGAGTAGTATGCTGCCCCCCTCCTCTTAACGTAAAAGTGGTCTCAAAGACTCATTTAAATGCCATGTAGAAAATAGGGCATGTGCTACATGAGATTGAGATCTCCGGATTTTGTGAAATGCTTTATTTAATTTGTGTTTAGGCTTATCTTTTATGAATTAAAGCAGTTATATATATGTTTCTTTTCTTTTGCAGATGGAGCAACTTGCCAGTGATCTGTTGTCCCTTATCAGACCTTGCTGTTCTGCATGGATTAATCACCGCTGAATGACCGGGAGCTATATCTACAGGCACTTTGTCATCCAAAGACTTTGCTCTATTTAACATTGGAATTGTGAAAGTCATTCAGGTTTTAAAGATGGCAGAAGTTGGTTCGCAGGTGATCTACGCACCTAAAATCACAAAGGAGACGTCGCTGACAGCTGGCCTTCCCCTCTCATTGTGTTCAGATGCATCCGTGGGGGTTGTTCATGCAAACTCTTCATATCATTTAACGGTAATTTATCTTGTGCATTCTCACTGCGTCTATCAGCCTGTGCTTTACCTGTCTAATGAATCAACAAAGCTTAAAGTTTAGGATAAATGGAATGGAAAATGTTATGCGGATAGTTTATGAATGATTACACCACCTTACATCCACCTTCTGTTTGTTTCAGCATCTTTAGATTCTTTTGGTAAAGAGACACATCATCTAGAAGTACTACTGCAGTCTTTCTGCTGCAGAATTGCCATAAATTTCCCACCACAGGGGGAATAAATAAATTAATATAAAATAAAATAAATGAAAGACTTTGTACCATTCAGAAGGATGTATAACAAGTGTTGAACAGTGCCTTTAAATGTTAAAACGAGAGGTGGCAATATGCTGTCTAGACATTTATAGAGATTTTATAAAATCTACCACTTAAAATATAAATATACCTTAATATAACTTAAAATATACCACTTTCCACAATGTTATTTGAATATTAACCATTTTTAAATAATTACAAATATTTCTTAAACTGCAAAGCAGCATCCAGAATGAATTCTAAGGGATCAAGTGACCCTGAAGAGTGGAGTAAATTCTGTTATTAATTTGTCTGTTATAATAAACTTTTGCATTCAGTGACATCTGAAGTCAATACAAACTTACCTTCAAGCGCCATTAGGAAATTCTGGAAGTGACTGAGGATTTTCAGCTCTTTGGCATATTTTAGAGCCAATCTCACTCATATGTGGAACAAGAGTCCGCCTGAAGAACATGGCAGGAAGACATTATCTAAACAGCATGGAATACAGAGGGGGGAAAAAAAATATTTTGTGCTGTAACATTTTATGCAACAGTTTTGAAATCACCTTATCATCAGCAACTTGCACAACAAACATTTCCCTGTTCTTCTCCATGATGTGCATTTGAACATATGGTGCTACATATGGTTCTAAAATGCTAGCTTATAGGGATAGTTCACACAAAAATATACTTCTGTAATTATTTACTCACCCACCCAGCATGAATTAATTTGTTCTGCTAAACACATAAAAAGACATTTTAAAGAATGCTCCTACTTTGTTCTTTCTTTGTTTGTAGACCTGTGAAAGAGAGCTTTTGCAAATCTATTACGTCGCTTTAAAAGTATCTGATAGGGGAATGAATGTGAAAAATATGTATTGCAAACAGGAAGTGTCACGGTTTTTAGTCATGTCTGGAACTGAACCCTGGCCATGTCTTTTTTCACAGGTGGGCACTGCCCTGAGCTTTGCCCCCTGGCCATATTGCGCGTGTACTCGAGCACTTACGGTAAGGGTGATGTGAACAGTCAAAATGTATGTAAATAAGCTGTTTGCCGTTAATTCCTTTATAATTTTGCTTATTTTAATTTAATGTTTTACCTTAATGTTTGCAAATAGATTACATTTGTGCATAAACGTTTGTATTGTGCATTAATTACAAATAATATTCTTACTGTATAATTTTGGAGAACGCTAAAAGCCAATTCACCCAAAACAGTGCATACGTCCTAACACTGATTATGTCTGTATCTTCAAACACTCATAAAAAAAAATATTCCTTTATAGGTTAGCTCATTCTGTCAATTGATATATATTCAGAGTGACCCTGACTATAAGTGTACTTATTTTTAATGCCCTTTACTGTATAGTTTTAAGACTGCTCTTAAAGCCTCAAATTCAGAACAGATTAAAAGAAGTGTATATGTAATTAAAATCGCAGCCCTGACCCTGACTTGACTTAATCAAAACAACAAGCCAATTCATGATTTTAGTGTTATTTTCATGAATTGTGCTGCCCTTACCCATATATTGATGTTTTGTTTTTGTTTTTTTTATAATCTAATTGTACTTTAAAGTTAATGTTTCTTTTTTTTATCTCTTACAGAGGAATCGCTAAAATTGGATATTGAAAAAGTGGTGGAATCCAAGATCAGCATGGAGTGGCTGGAGGACTTGCAGAACACCATCGACAAGTTCCAGGCCAATATGGCATACAACGTGAGCCGCCTTCGAGAGAACTGCAGAAAAATGCAGGAGGTTAAATCTAAAAAAGTTCTGACCATGAAGCCAAAAGGTAAGTTAACGTGGACACGCCGTCATTCAATAAAAAGCCTATTTGAATTGCTTTGGTTGCAATGTTATCTAAAATGCTTTGTCATCCATGTAAAATCTATTTGTTTTCAGGTAAACCAGGAAAAAATCTGGATGCCAGAATAGTTAAAAGCATCTAATCTTTGCCGCCTTGTCCGACGGTAGCAGAATTCAAGGCGAATTCAACCGCGGCAGCAACGTATTCATCAGACCTGATCAGCATGTTGAATAGCATCACCAAATCAACCTCCTGCAGTCCAGCCACGAGCAAGGCTCTGAAACTAGCAGCAGCAACCACTGAAAACCTCAACAAGGCTTGTGAAGATCACCGCTTGGAACTAAAGACTCTCAAGACACCTCAAAAAGAGAGCAAGGTATGATCTGTGCACCTCCTGTGCACCAAAAGGGATCTAAAGTTCAGGATCAGATCCAGAAACCCAAGGCAGATTATTTTGTTTCCCCTCAGTTCAAAGAGTCTGTACGGGAAACAATTGTTAAAGTGTTGCCACTAGAAAAAAACCGTTGCAACTTTAGACACAGCTCCAAAAGACCTCTGTGGTGGCCTGATTCCTTCCATCATTTGAAGAGACAAAAGTTGATGCGGAGATAACGAAGAGAACAGAAACATCATTAAAGAGACAAAGGCTCAGAAAGACCTCCAGAGTCCATCTCCTAAGAGCTTCCATCATCCTTCCTCCGTCAGATCTCCTGCTCTTCCTCCGCTTTCACAGTCTGTGCAGGAACCGAAAGATGATGCTAAGCCAGTGGCATCTCCTGTCCATCTCCAGGGTCCATCTCCTGTCCACACCCATCCTTCCTCATCTGTGAAATTGGCCAAAATTCAGACTCAAGTAAAGCCATCACTTCAAAAGTCTGACGAGCCAGAGCCTCGCAAATATGATTCTGCAGTCTCGGGCAGCATTGAGGAGCAGTACATGAAGAACAGCGAGGAGAACGGTGATAAATTGCTACAAGGAAGCACGAAACACCCATCATTCATAATTTACATCAAAGCTCAAGAAAACAACCTCCAGCAGCTGGATCAAGCTTTTCAAAACAACAACATTTCCTCTGAAGTGTACAACCTAAGCAGAGGAATCGTCAATCAGACACTTAAGACTGTTGAGCTGCGTCTTAGATGTCTTTTACAGAGATACATCAAACATATCCAAATGAAGCAATTAAGGTTAAGAAAAACATCCTTTGGCTAACAGTTTGTTTAAATACAGGCTAATTATGTTTCACGATAAATCAATTTTACAACGTGCCATGACTAAAACATGTTTTCTCTGTTATACAGGAAGATGCTTGATAGAACTTTCACGGCAAGATGTTTAAGGGATGGACTGCATCTTTTTTGCTGGGCACCTAAATAGTTTGATCAATTACTTATTTTGAAATTCACATTTAATGTGTTTGTGAAGGACCGAACAAAATGCACTAGTTTTTTGGATTTATTGACGTCATTGTGTTACGTGGTCTGTAAGACGCTTTATAGAGACATGGTGATGGGAAATAATTATATTCCAATGCTTATGTCAGTGGATTATAAACATAATAAAGCTTGTTCGTCAGAGAAAATGTTCTAAAAATGTGTGTAATGTGCAAGTGTGAGAATGCTTGACTTTTTTTCTAACAGGACATGGCCATCTGCTGGCGCTTCTGAGAAACCCATTTAGATAAAGATGTAACTACACGCCGGTTTCAGTCGTTTAAAACTCACTTTTTTTTACTCTTGATATAATGAAAAATTTAAATTTCCCAAAATAATTTTAAGGCTACAGTGTCCTAGGCTGCTTATACATATCTTCTGCTTTGATGCAACGCACATGCGCAGACTACCGTCGTCCTTTATCACCCGCCACGTCTCAAGCAATCGCAATTGATTAATATGAGCTTTCACGGCCTCACAATCTGAAGGTGGAATCCGCCTGTAACGCTGCTTGACGGGATGTCATCTGAAAGGGGAATCGCATGAACAATTAGATTAGCGCTTCAAGTTAATATTGAAGTTAATTTAGAAAAATGTTTGGAGTATTTTTTTGTTCATTAAATATAAGTTTTTTTGGCTTTTTTTTAAAGTAGGCTAACGACCAAGCGGCCATCCGCAGACAGTGAGCTGATCATAAACAATGTTTGATCACTTTAGCCTTCTCAAACCATCACCACTTACCTACTAAAACAGTTCAAGCGCATAGCAGTGTTTAGATGTTAATAATGCCCTATAAACAATAAATGTTTGTGCAGAGAGGTAAAAGACACAGGCTTAAAAGCAGACTACCACAAAGCGGAAAAGTTCTGAAAAATCAGACTATGAGGCACAAAGGAGATGCTATGCCCTCACCGCCGAGTGGCATTTTCTTATCCGTGACTTCAGTTGAAATTTCAGATTCAGAATCTGACAGATTGATTCATATTCTACACGGTTCTTACAAGTGCATTTCTGTTCAGTTAGAACCAAATATTTGAGTTGATAGCAATTTGACTATTTTATACAGTTGTTGTAATTTGTGTTTTAACTTTTTTTTTTGATTGATGTTTTGTTTCCTTTACAATATGATACATTCAAAATAATCTTTTTTTTTCTTTTCTTCAGGCTACTTTAAATTTATTTTGGGCTACCAAAAACTGAAGAGTGCCTGACCGAAAGGCTACCAGGAATTGAAGAGTGGCGCATTAGTTGTCAATTTGTCTGATAAAGAGCCTGTGTACCCTTTTGAGACTGATGTGCGTGCTTTTGGTTCCATGATAACACAGGAATAGGAAATCACAAAAAAAAAAAACAATATAAAATGAACATTTGCCCTCAAGATGAGCTCAACAAACAAACAAAAAGAAAAAAAAGAAAAGAATATTCCACGCACCCCAGTATATTATATTCAAACACTGATAAAAATTTTCCTTTATAGGTTAGCTCATTCTGTCAATTGATATATATTCAGGGTGACCCTTACTATTACTGTACTTATGTTTAATGCCCTTTACTGTATAGTTTTAAGACTGCTTTAAGTATTTAAATCATGACTCAATTCACCCCAAACATCGAAGTGTATTCTTACACCATCATTTTCAAGCACTCATAAAAACCAGTCCTGTATCCACCTTTTTCTTGACATGACAATGGGTTTTGTAAAATTCTATGGGTCTAGCTTCCAGTCTCATCCGTGTTCAGCTGTTTTTATGCATTATATACATTATACACTATTACACATTTCTTAAACTCAGCTTGATTTCTAATATCTACTTTTTTATAGACTTGTCAGATTAGTTTTTGGTTGTTGTGTTTGTTTTTGGTGATAGGCCTGCAAAGCTGTTTGTTTGTTCTTTAGTCTAATAAATACAACAGATGTTAGGGTCACTCAGAACATATATCAATTGAAAGAAAGAGCTAACCTATAAAAGAATATGTTTTATGAGTGTTTGAAGATACAGAAATAATAAAAGTGCTAGGACCCATTTGCTGTTTGGTGTGATTTTGCTGTTAGTTTTCTCTAAAACTATACAGTAAAATGTATTGACAATAAGTACAGTGATAGTCAGGATCACTCTGAATAAATAAAAATTGAAAGAACCTATAAAGATAAACTATTTATGAGTGCTAGAAAATGGGACACCGTACAAGTGCTAGGACACATTTTGCTGTTTGTGTGATTTTGCTTTTAGCTTTCTTTGGCATTGAAAATAAGTACAGTGATAGTCAGGGTTACACTGAATATATATCAAGTGAAAGAATGAACTAACCTATAAAGTACATTATTGTATGAAGTTCAAAAATGTTTGGGGTGATTTTGCCCTTTATTGACAGCCAGGATCACATTGAAAAAATATTATATGTTAATAATAATGTCACATAAATATATATATATATATATATATATATATATATAAATATGTTAGCAAATCTGTAAAGGAAAGGGTTTTACTTTTTACATACACATAATAAGAAACACAAACACACAATAAACATTATTATTTATATTAATATTATTTGTAATAAATGCACAATACAAACGTATATGCACAAATGTAATCTATTTGCAAACATTAAAGTAAAAATAAAATTAAAATAAGCAAAAAAATAAGTATAAAAGGAACACCAGCATAACAGCTCATTCACATACACTTTGACTGTTCGCATCACCCGTACCGTAAGTGCACGAGTAAAAGCGCAGTTAAAAATTGCTGCTGGCTTGACCGCAGTCTGGCTCTGACTCGTGCTCAATGCTATAATGTTAAGTATAGCTGATCCAGCATCAGCACCGAGCCTTGCTGCAGAAAAAAGATCAGTCTGAGATCCTTGCTAAACATACACGCAACATTCTTGAGTATATTACGTATCATCACCTTGTATTATAGGGTTCTCCGTCATTTATTTATATTTGCATTTAGTGACAACATATTGACATTATGTGATTTTAGCTTCAATCAACAAAGATGTACGGTGTGCAAATAAGTTCTCAAAACTGTTTAACGTTAGAAGGTTATAATTCCAAGCTGGCCAAATGTTGTGTAACACTGAACTAACGTCACAAATGAATACCTGACATAATCACTAAACGATCTAATTAAAGAAACTGTTGTATTCTGCTCATGTATAAAACGTATATCTCGATTTTTCTTTTCATTATCTTAGTTATAATAACAAACTTACCTCAGGCTGCCTCGAATGCTCCGCCGAGGAGGATGTTGACGACGACGATTAAGTTACTTATCTTCAATAGTCTTATTCTTCTGCATTTGATGTGGAAAATATCCGTCATTTAGCATTTATGTTATTTAATATACTCTTATTTACTAAAGTGTTGAGCAGCTGCAGAGTCCAGGCACGCGCCCGCGCCATAGAAATACTTCCGGTTCAATGAGCTGTCGATCAAACTCTCACTAGCCAATAAGACCGAGCTGCTGTTAAGCCCGCCCTCACGAGAGGTTTGCGCCGGAATGACGAACGTTTTTTTTTTTGCTTTAAGGTAATATACAAGAAACCAAGTAACAAACATTGAGAATTTTTTTTACAAACATTCCAAGGAGTCCAAACAGCAGCATACAAAAACTAAAACACCATAGTCAAAAAATCAATAACTACCTAAAATGGGATGGGGTGTTAAAAAATCTGCATTTATGAATAAAATAATTGGCCAACATTACAATATTATTCCGGAATGACAACGAAAAACGGCGATGTTTTCTAATTTTCCACTATGCATATTAATTCACAAAAGAGGAGACACGGACCAAGGACGCTTCGCGCATGGGCGTTTCTTTCATTCTGAGAGGAAGAAGCGGGAACTGCAGATGTCGTCTGAGGCATTTTTCTACAAAAACCTATTTTGAGGCATGAAATAACTTTTTTTCGTTACATCTTATGAAATTGAGTTGTTGATTTTACATTAATATTAATGACATGCGAAGCGATAGTGAACAAACTACGGAAGAAAGTCGGCCATCATTTATGACAGAAAGGTGATAACAGTCATCGTTTTACATGTTAGGTTACGGAACCGTATTGCATTCACTTGAGGAAAAAATCTCTGCTCTGTTTTTCTGAATTAATGACTTAATTATCTCGGAATTACGAGATACATTTTTCTTGAATAAATTTTTTTTGCGCTGTTTTTTTAACAAGATCCCTCAAAATCCTGCGAGAAACACAGCAATTTCAAGCAGATCAGAATGTTCTTTTCGTCTGAACAGGTGCAAAGTCTAGAGGTGTCTGCGCAAAGTTGACGCACTAATAGGCTAACAATACCATTTATATTACTTAAAGACAGCAGTATCTCCCAATGTCTCAAGCCCAAAGTAAAATAAAACCGGATTAAACTTGAAAGACGGGACATGTTTACTTCCATGCAATCCAGCTAAAAATAGAGCTCCTGGCAGGATTTTGAGGGATCTCATTAATTCTGAAAAACAGAACAATTTTTTTTTTTTAAGAAAAATGTATCTTGTAATTCTGAGATAATTAAGTCATTAATTCAGAAAAACAGAGCAAAATTATTTTTTTCATGAAAATGTATCTCGGAATTCTGAGACAATTAAGTCGTTAATTCAGAAAAACAGAGCAGATATTTTTTTCCTCAAGTGAATGCAATATGCTTCCATTAACACATTCTGTCTATCATTTTATCTATCTAGATAAAAAATTTTTTTAAATATTATAAAATAATGAAGGAGCAATTTAGCTAGGTGACAATATTGTGCATTGTGGATACATTTAATTATTTTCCTTGATTTAAATCTTATTTTTTGTGTGTGTTTCAGTGACTTTTTTTTCCCTGTATAGATGTAAAGAAATCAAAATAGACAACTTTAAGAACACCAATTTCTTTCATTTAAAAAGACAATACAAAATCCAGACATTTTTACATGAGCATAAACAAATTTCAAGTGCAAATACCATTTCCCATTCCATGAAACATTGTGGCAAAGTAATTTTTCTCTAACAAAAAAAAGACACTTTGAAAAATGGGTAAAAGACAAATTAAAGAAAAAATAAAAATAAAAAATCAGACAAAAATAAAAACAGCAACTTGGATTGATCAAAACATTTAACATTGCTTGAAATGGGTTTGGTAGAGCAAAGACAAAGGGGAAATTATAAAAATAAAGCAGCAGTCACAGACCGCCAATGACATTGACTAGTTAGAGCAGCTAATACTCTGCATTTCTTTTAGTGAACATTCAACACAACATTGACTACTTTGCCACAAACTTTTCATTTCATGGCAATTGTGGCTATTTCACATATGACCCATCCCTTTTTTCACGGAAGTATCCTACTTGCACTTCTGCAACACATGACATGTTTAGTAGTAGACGGTGAGTTTGGTATCTGTGGGGCAATATTGACATTTCACTTCTTCTTGGGTTAATCCAAGCTTTAATTTTTCTCCCCCTCCTTTTTCTTTCTATTTCTACACTATCATATTTATACATTTAAACAATTATATTAGTGACCCATGTAATAGCTGACAAATGTACAACATACCTAAAAAGTCAATAACTGCTTCATAAAATAACCCTTGCAAATATCACACACATTCTGTTCTCTTCAGTTCTGGATTTTATGATATGGTTTTCAGGGTTAACATTTTCGGTCTAGGTGGTACAACCATGTGTGTCTTTAAACAGATTCAATTGAATAAAAATGTTACGGTTAAATGCATTCGACCCCATGGGGAGCCAGTGAAGGCAATACCACTAATTTAATTTTCCAGCACAGAAACAGTCCCAAAACATTCTACGCAAGTATGTAAAGGCAAACTTTTTTAGCTTGATTTAATAGCTTGATTTAATAGCTTTAATTTTCTGTAATGTGCAAATACTACTTGACGTAAACTTTTAGGTGAACTACTGAGATAGCAAAGAGAATCTCATTGAGCAAGTTAAAGCTGATGCATATAGCTACTGTAGCTTTCTGGTTTTTTGTTTTGTTATTTCAAAAAGTAACTACTTAAGTCCAGAAGAGTGGATGTTTATATACAACCGGGACCGTGCTTGCAGCACACTGGCCAAGCGTTTGCATACTTGCATAGAGTATGTATCTGGCGATAATGTTTTTTGCGTCAGCCTTGGACATGAAGATAGCGCAACGGTAAATACAAGGTCGGGAGAACTACTTGTGTTTGGACTTATCTCTCAGACTCCAATTAGTCTACGTTTATTTCATATTTACAATATACAAATAAGAGAACAGTAAACTACCATTTTGACCAGTCTTTTTCTGTTTACATATCAAGACTGGGAATGGTCTGACCTTCTCGTTCTTTTCTCACTTTACCTATAAACACATTCGGGAGGAATACTAACGGGTTCATAATTAATACAAGAAACAGTCATAAAAGTCGACATCCACAGGTTTATCTCTTGCACTTCAGACACTTCTCACACGGTCCGGTGAAACCCAACCTCTTCAATCCGAACGCTGCTTCTCTTTGGGTCCTTACGTAATGTGCAAAACAAACTCGTTTCAGCCTGAAATGTGGAGCAGTGCCATTTTTTTTTTCTCGAGTCCTGTGGTTTATGTTTATCAGTGATTCTTGTCTGCATTATGAAAGCATTACTTCCAACCTGTGAAAGAGTTGGGCCCCTCGACTGCTCTTCTCTGTAGGAAATTTCTTGAATCGCATTAGGCAACACCGAAGACTTAAAGTGACGTTTCTGAAGAAGCAGCAACTGCATGTCCTGCAAAAAAACCTTCACAGAACTGAGTGTTTTTACAAGACAAAGCGACCTTTCCAATAACTCACATATCTCTTATGCCTCTTCTGTTAAATTAACTTGAATATTAGGAAATAGACGAATATGCAGTTGACAGTAATACAATCCGAACAAGCAGACCTTAATAAAACATTACTGTTTTAACAGCATGACCTTTAGAGATTATACGTATGCTCTAGGAGCTATAATGCTTTAACGTGAAATGCTTGATATGAAGTAGATCTTACCAAGAGCACACTAAAAGTACAGATATACAAAAGATCATACATTTATTTTTTGAGAACCACGAGTTTACAAGAGCTGGAACTTCGGGGGAAAAGGCTATTTTTAAAGCACGATCACAGCTAGCTCCAGTTCAACAAAAAGCTTTTCTTTTCTTTCACACGCTACGACTTTCTTTAGTCTGTACAACACAATCAGGCGTGTTTTGAATCACACTTCGCTCTTAACGGGGGGGTGTGGGAACTACCCAAGCCATTGTATTCCTCTACGGGACGCCTCAGGACTGAGCGTGCAAACCACCAAACAAAAACCATCGACACAGCACAGAACGGTGGCCGACGCATAGAGAAAGGAAACACTTCGGTTTGGCTCGATACATCTGCGTTACATGGAGACTACACAGAAGCTTTTTCCCCCTCAGAGATGACTGACAAGAAAAAGAAAAGGTAAAGTGAAACATCTGCATAGTGTGGTTGTGTGTGTGTGCCGTTGAAAATGTGTGTGAGTGTGTTTTTGTATTAAATGTGTGTGTAGGATCCCGTTGACTCGAGGCCAGGTGACTGGAGGTGTGTGGAGGCAGATGCCGCTTTTGGACTATTTGTACGGACGCAGAAAGGCAGAGACTTTGCTGTGGATGAGGCGTATGAAGGAACGCGGGAGCATCTCTGTGGAGTCCCGAGTTGAGTACTTGTAGTAATTGTTTGGGTGAGCCAGCACATCGAACAGGGTTTTAATCAGTTTTTTATCCTGCCGAGACACAAAAAGAAGAGAAAGGGGATAAGACCTGGAAAAAGCAGCGTCATCCTGTATGGTCATTGCAAGGAAACAAGCCATTTAAACGATCTTTCACTGCAAGAAAGTGTAAACTTGTGAAGAAAACTTATTTTTCTTACACATTGGCAGAGCATTTTTCTTGTTTTAAACAAAAAATATATAATCAAATAATCATTTTACTTCGAGTAAGTGTTTAGATATTTGTACTGGAAAAAATCAATGCAAAACTGACCTTAAGTATTTCTTGATGGTTTTCAGAAGCATAAAGTCTTCCATCTCTTACAATGTCTTCAACCAGTTGCTCATAGTCTTCTAAATAAAAGATAATCAAGTATACTTGAGTGACAAAGAAATTCAAGAATGTATTGAAACTAAGGGTGGGCATAGATTATTTTTTTTTAATCTAGATTAATTTTGAAATTAATCTAGATTAAAGTGCCTCATTCAAGGCATTCAGAATTTGTGTGCTACCTATTATATTTGAGATATCTGTGTATCAGTACTGCCATCTTATTATTTATCA
>JAUMHG010000072.1:14872473-14883202 GCA_032359395.1 Enteromius anoplus
TATATATATATACATACAATATATATATATATATATATATATATCCACCTATCCATCCTTCCATTCTTCCATCCATCCGTCCATCATTCATTCTTCTATCCATCCATCAATGCATTAATCCATCCATCATCCTCCAATCCATCCATCATCAGCATTCCTATGCATCTTATTCTCTTTCACTTCGAACTACATTTTTCTCATCGACCCCTCAAAACATGCCTTATATTCTTCTGGGGTTCTATCCCTTCATGCATCATTTTCTCTTTTAACTAGAACAGAAGAAAGCGTGTCGCTCCTCAGGAGGACTGTTAGATTTATCTGAGATTAGAGGAAGATTGTACCTTTGCAGGTCTTGCGGTCCGGCTGTAATGTGAACCCCACGGGGCAGCTACAGCGAACTCCAGTCACGGCATCATGACACGTGCTGTCACAGCCTCCGTTATTAACTGCACACGTCTCTGAAAACACACACACACACACACACACACACACACACACACACACACACACACACACACACAGAGACAGAGCAGCAGTCAGGACAGAAACAGCCTTATATACTGTACATGTGGATATCAAACCAAATGAGCATCTCGTCTTGCCACTCTGGACAGCTTTGATTAATCTAGTCATGAATGCAGCGCATGCAAGCGAGCAGCAGACGTCTGTCCAACACCTTGTTATTGAGTGTATGAGCATCGACCAACAGGAGCGTTAGAGTTCAGCATTCAGGTAAAGGATCTGTTAAGCAGCAGATTCAAATTTCACAACGACCATGACAATTTATTACAAATTTGCATAAACGTAAACTTTGGTAAACTTTGTTACATCAGTAAGTATCAAATCACCAACTCTTATGTATATTGATGCTTAAAAATAAATAAATAAAAGATAAATAAATAAACATTATTATATAAATGTATTATTTTATTAATTGTATTTTTATTATTATTATTAACAACAACACTGTTTAACTTAATGCATTAATACAATTGAAATAATACAACAAAAAACAATAGTCTATATCTATAGCCATATATAATCTATTACTGTTGTTGTTATTATTATTATTACTATTTACTATTTAGGATTTGGGGTAGTAAGTGAGTAAGTGTGCAAGTAAATACATACATAATATTGTTGTTGTTACTATTCATTAATTAGTTTTTAGCATAATCACAATATGAAAAACTAACTTTAACCTACTGTATAGTGATATTAATAAATAAAGCAACATTTTTGTATTTTAGATAATAAATAAAGCAAGATTTTCTATAGAATAAAAATTTCTATCCTTATACTGCTCGCTTAATAATCTACGCATAATAACTGTCATGAATAAGGGTGTACCACAAAGCTCTGCTGGCATTCATCAGAACAACTCTATAAACGAGACAGAAAGAGAGATGTCGGCGGTGTGTGTCGGGTACAGGTCTGTGTCACAACACGCCTCTGAAACGCTTCGAGATTCACGAACTGCATCAATCTCTGATTATAACGCTTGACATCTACGGCTTTGAGAACTGGAACACGCTCACACACAAAACACTGGCCTTTGTTTGGGTAAATTCTCTTATCTGAAAAGATTTGATTCAGCTGTGTAAGTGGATATAAATATAATCTTTTGATAGAGGAGATGATAGGCGGTGTCTGATTCACTGAGAGACACCTGTGAGCTTACTGAAGCACGCTTTCCACTAAACGCTAATGATCCGTGCAGTGAGCCGAGTTAACCATCAAAGCAAAGCTCTGCTGTTATTCGGCTGCCTGTCTGAAGGAGTCCTCTTTCACGGGTCAACAATACACTGAATGACATCAGTTCAACATTCAACTGATCCTCTGATATAGTAAATCATTTGACTATGACACGATTTTTAGTATTAAACTTTTTTACTGTTTCAAAAAATATTCAACATTTTAATTAATCTTATCTTATTCATTTACTTCGAAAAGCGTATGTAATAAATTCTTATTACATTACTGTAACATTTAACAGCTCAAAAAGTTAAAAAGTAAAGTAATATGAACTATATTAAATAATAACAATAATTCAATAAATAAATAGTAAATCATTCATCTTGCAGTAATCAGTTTTACTTTGAAATGATTTATTTAATAGCATAAAAATAGCTCATATTTAAATTTCAATGCTGTAAAATATATATTCCCAGTATTACATTTTTTTTTACATGTAAGTAAATAAATAAATACTTAAATCACTGTGATTCAATTATTTATTAAGATAAAAATAATTCCACACACCCTGTGAACTTATTTTTGAATAATAAAAATCAAAAAAATATTTTTTTAAATAAAAAAATAATTCAACCAAAAACGAATTATAATAAGAGAATGTAACAATTATATATATATATAAATCTGAAAGTTTTTACCTTTAACCGCCTAGTAACCACTTAGAAGCAGATTAGCAAATAATGGTTTTCAGGGCAACTGTAACATTACAGCGGCATATTTTTCACAGACAAGCAACATTTAAATGCTCTTAACAAAATATAAAACAACAACTTTAGCACCAAAGCAGACCCCACCGAGGTACACTTATCATTCCAGCAATACAGTAGCTTCAGATTGATGTCTGGTGCCAAAGATATCATGCTCCTCTTGCAGGAGAGAGCTACACATAAACTATGTTAAGACCTTCTCTGCCGACTTCAAACACGCACTTCAAACATCAAGCATCTAACACCGTCCTCAGGCAACATAGACGAAGCAGCGGCTGGTTTTGGAGGCACCTGTGCATGCCGAGACCCGTTCAAACCCCTTTTCACTTGAGTCAGAAACACTCAAACGAATGACTCAGCTTTGGTCACATCCCAACACTTAATGCAACCATTATCTCCATGAACTCTCTCTATACGACACTCTTTGAGAGGAGTTAAATGTTAGTGGGAAAACACTCTCATTAACTAGTACCCAGCAGGCCCGTTGCTAATGTAAAACCACCTCCAAGGAAAATTCAGGCAAAAGGATTTTATACTGAGGCAGAATTCTAGACTGGTCTTAATTAACTGCAATTAGGTCATCTAATGGCTTCCCAGGAGATCGGATCATCTCACCTGACCTTTTTCTTGCCATTCTGACAGAAACTTTAACCGAAAAAGACAGTTGTTAAAAAAAGAAAGTCTCAGTCTAATTTGCATGTGTATTTTGTGCAATAATACGTGTAAACCCCAGGCTCGGTTGGCATGTTTGTCCCGCCATCATAGTAATTGGACGTTTCACCTTACCATCCACCCACATTCAGTTAGCGCTTAGGAATCTCACAATTGTAAATGTTGGCACAATTCGTTTCTGAAAGGGTTGGAACAAGTCGGGAACATGCCGCCAGAGCTATTTGGTAAATATGACAGCTGTTGGCACGGGTCTCTCTCAACCTCGACCAAACACATCGGTTCCCATTAAGTTCTCTCTGATGTTAACAGGTTTACATGCAAACAAGCTCGTTTTTCAAAAACGCCAATGCTTTCCAAGTCTAGAAAATAGCATGAGCTGACAGAAAGAGAAACAAAGTGAGATGCGTTTTTGGTCCTGGGATAGAGGTTGTCCTTGGACATTGGTGTATTTGTTGTGTGAGCTTATTTCAGGCGAATAAACAAAATCCCAAGAAAAGTGCATTTCACCGATAGCCAGCAAGCAGATTTAGTGCCAAACCAATGAATCTCATTTATTATCTCAGAGCCTTGTGCAAACAAAAGTGTGCACCCAAAACAAAACGCTTTCACAATTTAAAGTCATGCGTGAGGCACTTTGAAGTACGGTGACGAGTTATAGCAAGTCCAATTGAATTCCATTACAGGAATCTATCCCAGGTCAAGTCTTGGGCCAAATCTGACCAATTTTTCTCATAGCAGAGACTGACATAAAATGAGTGGTTTCCCATGAAAACGTTGCAAGCAAAGTTTCATTTAGACAACTAAAGAGGAATTTGAATGGGGGTAGATTGCATTGTGATGATCTCCTGACTTGCCAGTATGGAGAAATTGGCCAGGAATTGGTGCAAATGCTTAAATTGTTGAAGTAAAGGTTAGTAAAAGATCTAACATAACCATTGTAATGGGAGTAAATGGCGTTGTGGTGATCTCCTTACATGCCAGAAAAGAGAAACTGGCCAAGATTTTGTGCAATAAAGGTTAGTAAGGGTTCCAGTATTACCACATATCCAGATCCACTATGAAGAGACATAGGCAATAGGAATTAACCTACTGATATTGGTTGATAATGGCTCCCTCTTGACTTGCATTAATGAATAAACTGCTCCGTAATAGGTGAAAATGTAGAAAATGTTGTGATAATGGTTAGTTACTTTCAGTTTAACAACTCCTGCTGTTGAAAGAAAGCCAAACTGACGCAAGCTAAAGAAAATTACTTATTTACCATTAGGTAAACCATTTTAACTGTAAACTGTAGAGTAAATGGTACTAAAGTGATTTCCTGACTTGCCAGAATGAATGAATTGGATAAATATTGGTGCAGCTGGTGTGTTAAATATTCCAGCAAAAACACACAGACAACTGATGTAGCAATTAAAAAGCAAGCTAAAAAAACAGACTTGTTTTCCAAATGGTAAACCATTTCAGTGGAGGAAAAATTGGAGAAAATTAGCAAGAATTGGTGCAAATGTTGGTGCGATAAAGTAAACAAGAATTCCAGCATAACCACGCCCCCTACTGAAAAAAATAGAAAGCAAGCTAGATAACTTATTTACCATTGGGTTAACCATTTTAATCGGAGTAAATGGCATTGTGGTGATGTCCTGATTGCCAGAAGGGAGAAACTGGCCGGGCATGTCACAGCATCAGCTCAAGTAGCCTAATTACCAGGAATATGTCCGAGGAAAATAGTAGGAAGATATTTTAAATTATTTGTTTTCTGAGTCCGTGTCACAAAGATACATTTCCTGACTCGCCATCTCCTCTGATGCACCTTAAGTCATCTTTATGGATTAAAATTATAATGAAAGAGGTTTTGTTTTCGATTTCTTTTTTATTTCGATAAGTGGTGATTTAAAGCTTTTTTAATTCATGTCTTTTTTCTCTGAGTTTTGGTTTTAGTGTTTGTTTGTTTTTTTGCATGGACACACAAATAAAAGTAGACCCTTAACAGTTCTGAATGAGGCATTACTCTTACCTTTAGCCTATCAGAAAAAATGACGCCACTGGAAAAAAATGTAAGTGGTCGCACTGCTTCCTCCGTGTGCTGCAAGAGCCTGCTTTAGATTCTCCTCACAAAGTAAATACCATCATAAGAGTGTGTAGTAACGCAAGCATTACTGAAAATGTACTGAGTAAAATATTACTGAAACCTGATTAGTATTGGCTTACACTATTGCGTTACAGCAAAAAGTAATTTATTACTTTAATATATTACTTTTGTAACGCGTTACTCCCAACACTGCTTTTCATATATCATATTATATTGGAAAGACATTTGTTTCCAATAAAAATGAATGAAATAATTCAAAAAGTTGAAATAAAGTATCGGGTAGGTTTAGGTGTATCTGAGCACCAAGATGCTTTGCTGTGTCTCGGGAGTGCAGCAGGGGCGAGTAACTAGTGAAAACTAGTAACTAGTTTCATTAGCGGGAGTGCAGGGTATACCCACTTCTTTATCAGTCGAGTAGCTAAAAAAAAGTGAATAAATGCAAATATTTCATTAACACATCCAGTAAAGACAGTGATGTGGTCAGCACTCAGGACCTTTGAAAAAAGTTTGATGATGTGCATGCAGAGTGCTAAAATAATAATTATTATTACTCATTTTAACCAGTACAACATAATAACAAAAAGTACCTTAAAATGAAAAGAAGCAGGTTTTTACAATCACCAGTGTTTATATGGACTCAAGTGGAATTGATCTGCACAGGCATTTGTGAAGTAGAGATGGTAAAAGTGGGTGGGTCCAATATCATAGGTCTTTCAAAATGTGTGGGTCCTGTCCCACCCACATACAATGGTTCCGATACCACACCCACTACTAAAAGTAGTAAACAATATGAAGCAAGCTACTGTAAAGAAACTGGCTTATTTACCTTTGGGTAATTTGCTTTGTGATGATCTCCTGACTTGCCAGAATAAAGAAGTTAGCCAAGAATTTGCTGAGAAATTGCTGCGATAAAGTTAGTAAGCATTCTAGCATTACCACGCCAATTATTGAAGAAAGTAGCCAATAAGAAACAAGCTACAGAAACTGACATACCAGTGGGTATACTATTTTAATGGAGGTAAATTACATTGTGGTGATCTCCAGGCTTGTCAGAATGGAGACATTAGCCAAGAATTTGTGCAATTGGTGCAATAAAGGTTAGTAAGAGTTCCAGCATAACCACACCCGCTATTGAAAGAAGTAGCCAATAGGAATCAAGCTAGAGAAATGGTCATATTTACCATTGGGTAACAGCTCTGGCTGCAGTGGCTGATGGGGGGCACTTCTTTCCTCTGCACACACACACACACATTACAAAAACACTGCTTAGTCTTCCAAGATTGACTTTATAAACTGTATAAAACACCCTGGCCAGTCAGGTTTGTTTTTAGTTGCACTGCAAATGATCCTTTTATGAGGCTTCAGGGGCAATCGAGTTCATAAACTCCCTATCAAAAGGCCAACCCAAGGTTGTGTACTGATTATAGATGGTTTAAGCTGGTTTAGAGCCCCTTAAACCGTCAAACTAGGTAAACCTGAGCAGTCCAACATGATGTTTAACACTGTGTTACGTACACTTTCACACAGAGAGCGACAAGGCAGAGTGTTAGTCTTCTCATGCATCGACAAGACAACACTCTCAAGACGGAGCAGATAGAGGCAGACCGGTTAGTGTAAGTGAGTTTGACTGCACCCTTCAGGGTAAACATTCGAAATGAGCAGGAAGGTGTGAATTGGTGTCATACAGAGATAAACTGTGGCAAAGATTCCCACTGCAGTTCATCTAAGATATTCAATCACTTACCTGCGCTGTAACTTCTCAGCTTAACGGAAAACTAGCAAATAACGAAGCCCACTGAAGCTCATGAAACAAATGGTTTGAACAATATGATGCCTGGGGATTGTGTGTACCAGCCAGATGTGAGCATCTGTTTCAAATTAGCATCTCTCTCAGGCTAAGAATCTCCACAACCCTTTTGTTTGCTAAGTGTCTTACTTCTGCGGAAATGTTCGTGCAAATCCGCTGGCTTATGCGGAGGGATTGGGTAAGTCGTTTGATTGTAGGATCGCATGAAGATGCCTGGACCCATGTGGAAATACACTTAGCAGTTAGGTGTTAGCTGTTAGCGTTTTCACATTCTGTTTGGACGCACTAAGAGCGAATTCCATTGGAAAGTACTACTTGCTACAAAGACAATTGCTAAAAAAATCGGAAACGTTTCTTGAGCAGCATATTCGAAAGATTTCTGAAGACTGATCACAAGAATAAGTTACATTTTAAAATATATCGGATTGTCTCTAACTGCATAAATTGTGTGAATACAACATTAAAACCTCAAACATGTGATTATATTAACATGTTTACCAGCACCCTATTTCGGTTTCACTTAGCAAAGTCGCTAATTGAAGCGTGTATGACTGAAACTGCCATTGAGATGAATGGGAATGCTAACTCTTCAGGTATTTTTGGTCAATACTTGTGGATGTGTGATAGTGTTTGTTTTACTGCCACCCCTTTCCCTCATTGTGCCGTTTCAAGCCAAGCCCGATTGGCAAAGCGAAACGTTAGTGACAGATTGAGAAGGATGAAAGTCGTATAAAGTGCAAAAGTAATCAGAGCGACCGAAATCCATCACCACTGGAGAAAGGCAGTCAATGAGGATGAAGAGAGAGGGAAAGAGAATAGATGAAGTAGCTGGAGGAACACAAAAGCCACCCAGTGAGATCAGAGTGATTGATTTTACTCTACCAATGTGCCATTGCGAGATTAAAGTCCAAGAGCTATTCCGCAGAGCTGCGAATCAAAGGATGTTCGGTAAAAAAAAAACGAGCGGAGATCACTTAGAAGCTATTCTGAGCTAAATTGTTCATAAGGATCCTATTGTATTAATGAGGTCTGACTAACGAAAATACAGGCGATCTGATTCATTGATGCAAACGCTGAGCTATTTCTGCCGCCGGGGCGAATGCAACCAGAGATGCTGAAGTGTTGGTCAGACTCCAGTCATTGACCAAATCACTGCAAAGGCATCTGAAAATGTCTTTAACACATGCTAGGTCTGGTCCTCTGAGCCGTTTCATACTTAATATGCTGTAAACAAAGCGAGGGGGAAAACACAGTGGGATGGCAAGACTTAAAAAGAATTAAAAATGAAAGCTTGTGCTGAATGTTTCCTCAACTTGGACAGTTTTGGCCATGCGGACGGTTAGAAAATAAACTCTCTCAAGTACACTCTGACTAGCCGAAGTTCAAGTATCACCAACTAGGAAGAATTCTAATTCTTTCTTTTAATTCTTAAGGTCATTTTGCATGTGATTTTTGGGGATGTTTTTTCCATTCGTCGTCCTTTCACATTGAAATGCTTGATACAATCGACACAATGCAAGGTCATATTTATTTTTCATTTTTTTATTAGTGCAAAGATTTTGGCCAAGAATTTGGGAAATAACTTTTAGTCCTTTTTGTTGCTATAATACTAATATATAACATGTATAACAATATTTATTCATAATATTTATTTTATTATAAAATATTTTAATTATATTTAATATTTGTAATAGTATTAGTTAGTATTAGTAGTAGTATTTTTGATATTTGATTTTTAAATTAAGCTAATGAGAAATAATAAAACAAAATTGTAACAGGTTAAAACAAAAATTATATACATTTATATATTATTATAATTATTATTATCAGGCCATAAATAAACAAATATGCATTCAAAACATTTCTTATTTGTTTTTTTTTCCTTAATAATAATAATAGTAATAATACATTAGACAGAATAAAAAGTTAAGAAATATTACAATTGTTCATATTTAATATTATTAACTTAATATAATTCAAGTAAGCAGTATTAAACTGATTAAACGTAACAGTAAAAACATTTGTCATTTTATTTTAAAAAGATTTGATTACGGTTACAGACTTTAATAATGATGCTAAAAATTCAGCTTTTAATCGCAGAAAAATATATATATATAAAAATATATATATATATATATAAAAGAAAGTTTTTAATAGTTTTGTAATAGTTTTTTTTTTTTTTTTTTTACAATACTGCTGTTTTTACTGTATTTTTTTAATAAAAAAAATGCAGCCTCTGCAAGCATAAAAGCCTCAAAAACATTAAAATCTTCCATACTACAAGTACTTATAAATATATACCTTTTAAAAGACATCATATATTTTATTATTGCATTAAACAAAATGCAAGAACTAATCAAGGCATGCAGTAAAAAGTTTCCATGAAAGTTTAAATGTGACTTTTATAAGTCTGTTGTCTAAAACTCCACCTTCGGGACATAGAAGTGGCAGTCGTTGAAGAAACATCCATCCAGCCTCTCTCCTCACCTTCTCTTATCATGAGAACGGTTTCCATCTCCTCAGGGGATTGTGGGTAGGCCACATCAATTACTCTGTGACTTCAGCCCATCGCTCAACAGGGGCTCATTAATAAGTTCAGCTTGTTTTATTGTGGCTTTCTGGCCTATTAGAGCTGGTGAGAGAGCGACCCGGCAACCGCAGGCCAGCCTTGGGCAAGCGGCTGGATCTGGATTCCTGCGGGGGGAAGTGTGCGACCCTGACAGATTCACCACAGCCCTCTGCGGCCTGTGCTTTACTCAGCAGAAGGCTCGGCTTGGTCTTCGAGGGCCATCAGACAAGCCAGACGTCTCATTTGCGGTGCTGCTGGCAGGTTTCGGGGGGGACGGAGGGGTAATAATAGGGCGTCTCAGTGAGACCTTGACATAAGAGCTGGATCCAGACTGAAAGAGGCGTGCAAGAAACGCATCTGAAGCCAAACTAACCGCCGTTCGCTCCCTGCCACTGAGGACGAATGTTAAAAGGCTGTTTTCAAAGCTCTGTCTTCGAGAGCGTGTGCATGTTTGTTTTCTATTTGGAGGTGGCCGGATGGGACGCCGGTTGCTAACTTCAGGATTCATAATGCCATCCTGAAGTCCGCGGGTCCGCTTATTTTATGACTTTTCCTGTTATTATGCCTGACACTCCCACATTTTCAGTACCAAAATTACTCGCCGTAATACTGGCATTTGAGATCAGCGTGACTAAACAACTAAGTATTTTTTTTAAACTAAGTATTAACACAATTACAAAGGAAGGGTGAACCTTACAAAAAAGTTTATACAGTATATCATAGTACAAAAAGAGAGAAACAAAATATATATTTTGTATATTTTGTCAAATTTAACATTTAAATAAAAATACTAAGAGATCAAATCATTTATATATTTTTTAAATCTTATGCATTTCTATACAATATATTATTTATGTATCAATAAAATTTAAATAACAATTTGCTAATTATTATTTTATTATATAATAATATATAAATTTGGTTAATGTATAATAATAAAATGCATGGTGTATCCACAAGAAATATTCTTATTCTTATTATTATGTTAATAATATATTACCTTATTTATTATATAATAATTATTTTAAAATAATAAAATATTACTATTATTATTATTATTAAGCTAAGAATAAATTTTAATGAATGGTGTAAAACAAAACAACAACAATAATTATATATTACAATCATTT
>JAUMHG010000072.1:14905853-14917777 GCA_032359395.1 Enteromius anoplus
GGACAGCACGCCAAACCCGCTATCTACTTCTTAAACTTACCAAATTATGAGGAAGCGTGCACACTTGAAATAAATAATACTAAATTAGTAATAAAGAAATAAATTAATAAATATAAACTGAAAACACACTAACACATAAACAATAGATAACACACAATACAAAATTACACAAAAAAACAAACAAACAAAAAAAACAGAGATATTGCCAAAAAAGCCATCTTTTGTCAGGTAAAAGAGAAAATAGACTGAATATTTTGGGATAAAACAGAAACCTCTTGTTTTGGACAACATAAACTTGGACATTGAGAAGATGCAGCAGGCATGTGCCATGATACAGGCTGAAACACACTGTATGTAACATAAATGGCTGCAGATATCAAGCCGATGTGATGCACACACTCCGTCTAAAGCATGATGAGAAACTTTAGTATCACTGACAGCAGGTGTTGAGTCGAGTTTTAACCCACTTACCACTAAACCTCTGTCCTATGAGGGCACAAGCCGTCAAACTGACAACCGTTTGAGTGTTTGTTCTCATTCGAGACGTTTTTGTGTGTCGTCTGCCTCTCTGAGGATGAGACTGCAACCTGATCTCTCTCTCAGATACGTCTCATCAGAGTCAGGCTGCTGTATACACAAGCTTAATAAACCCTCATGCGAAACTAATTTTCTGTCTATTTGTCCAATGCACTGAGGCCTTGGGATAGAGTTTCCAATCTAGGCCATTTTCAGCCGAGCTGAGGGGGGAATATAACCATTTCCCAGCGCTCGTGTTCACTCTCTGTCTCACACACACACACATACTCAAAAACAGACTCACATTCCCACCATTCGACAATTGCTACACGAAGCATCGAATTCTGCCTTTGCTGAAAGTAAAAATACTGTACGAAATGGCAAAAAGCATGCAGGATTTTGAACCAATCAGATGTCACTGTGGGCGTGACTACCAAACATTGGATTAAAGCGTCTGCTAAAAAAACCCCTCATTTTAAATGTAAATACCCGTGTGTTTGTGTGTGTATCTGGTGAATAAACATTAAACGATTTAAAAAAAAAAAATCTAATTGCTGCCACTACTACTACCACTAATTGATCTAAAACGAATAACATAGACGATCATAAACACAAAATAAACAAATTATTAATAGACAAATTAAACAGGACATCATGTAATTAATTTGACATTTGAATTGTCAGACTTTATTATTTCCTATTAAATTATGAGTTATTAATAAAATAACAAATAAATAAAATACATTTTAATTGCAATATAGAAATGAAGCCTATTAAATAACTGAAATACAAAGCAATGAGATCATCATAGCCATCATCATCATCGTAAATAAATACATTTGTCCTGAATATTTATTAAATAAATAAATAATGGGTATTTAAAATGTGTGGTTTAGGTGCTGTGTGGGTGTGGCTACAGACTATAGCAGAGTGACAAAGGTCTGAAATGTATTGAATGCAAATACACAAAGAAAAATGCATTGTCATCATAACATGCATTTTTTTTATTGTAGCAGTAAAATCATGGCGTTGGAAGTCCATCAAACAAATGTGTCAGGAAATCTGATCAGTTATTATCTTGTAGGTAATAAATTAATTCTGAAAACAGAAATAATAAAGAAAACAGACAATTGTACAACAATTCAACAATGCACACTTGCACTGCATTATCAGTTAGGTGCTGACACACACAGAACACAAGGAGTGAAACTGAGCATCCACATTCACTTCTAACATCTTTGTCGATTGGGAAACATTTTTGGTCACGGCCGTCTGTTTGCACAGAGCTTGCTTTAGTATCTCTGCATGTGCTTCAAACCCCAAACACCTTGCTCCAGCAGCATAAACAGAGCCCTGGTTTCCTGCCGCTGCTGGGTTTGGTGAAGCTGTGCCGGTCAGAGGACGGCGTCAGCGACATGTGTTCTGTGCAGATCACGGGCTCACGTCCAAAGCAAATATTTGGAAAAGGAACAGGATTCTGGTGAAACCCGGAGCAGAGCTCATGCTATTTGCACTTAAAACATTTCTTAAAAAATCTCCAGAGAGGATTCATGTGCTGAAGAATTACACCTCTCTCTCGCTCTCTCTCTCTTTTTCCTGATCCTCTATTCCTTCCCCTTTTTTCACTCTTTTCTTCCTCTGCAACTCACTAAATGTTCAAGATGATCAGTCATTCAAAATCTGTAGATTATGGTGTTACTGCTCAATCTTCCAGCCGAACATATTTTTTTTTTATGTCGTTCTATGTAAGATGTTTTTACAATCTATATATCTATCTGTCATGCTTTCAATATTGAAGTATATAGGCTTGTTAAGATTCTTTTGAGCACACACACACACACACACACACACACATATATATATATATAACATTCTCATATATATTTTATTATTTTATTTAGCTTAATCAAAGTAACCAACTCTTTGATTGAGATTAACTGAAAAGCACATATGAATATTTTTTTTAAATTCCTAAACCTGTTTAAGAATTTAAAAACAACACTTTAAGACAACCTGTTTCCTGTTGTTGCAAATGAAGTGCACACACACAATAATACTATAATATATAATAATATATATAATATAATACTAAAAACTGTAGCAAATTTCACTGTATAACACTATATTTAATAATTCTATTCTTATTAGAATATAGCATTCATAAAAATATTTCTATTCAGTACATATTTTCAATACTGATTAGCAAAATGCATGACATCATTGTTGTATTGTCAGAAAGAAACAAATATAAAACATTTACTTTAAGAAATTTAATATTTCTAATATATATATATATATATATATATATATTAGGGGTGGGCATAGATTAATTTTTTTAATCTAGATTAAAACGGCTCATTTGAATTCTGCTAAAGGCATTCAGAATATGTGTGCTACCTACATAATGACTAAAAGTAAAGCCCTATTCGGACGGGACTAGTTTCACAGGGGGTCGTTAGAGAATGTTTTGTTTCACAGATGTACTTGGTGATTTTAATCCGAATTTTAGTCCGAATGCGATGTCTGTGATATTATTTTTCACAACGCGTTTCCTTGTGTGTTTTAGCCAACGCGATATGCCGTAGATGCTCTTACAACACACGTTTAATATATTTTGATATATAAAATAAATAAATACGAATAAAGAGCCAGATCACGTAAACTGTTAAGACTGGCAATTGTAATATCAGTATCAGGTAAGATTACTCACGTTCATTTCTGCACTCGGTTACATATGTTTCAATATTAAACATGGGTTTACTACAAATAAAAATCATCATAGTTGAACTAAAGTAACCACACATTAACATGGTTTTGCTGCAGTAGCCATTTAGCTTCACCATGGTATTAGTGATTATAATAATTGTAATCAACCTGAATTATTTTAGCAATGCATGCTTATAGAGCGTGTGATCTCTGTGATGCCCAGATGTACAAAACAGACCCTCTCACCTCTGTAATAAACACGGAGGTGTTAGTCCCGTCCAAAATGGTACATGAAGATCACGGACGACAGGTGATAAGATTCGAAGCTCACACCTACTGTAAACTAGTCCCGTCCGAACAGTGCGCTACAGTGCAATTAAGCTAGGTATACATCCGCGCTAAAATATCAAGGTGAGGGTCATCATCAGCCTGGGCCCACCCATACTTCCTGTGATGCTACATTCAATTTTGCGAGCAAAGTCAATCTGGCAAAGCTGCCGTTTTAGAGCATTTCCGTTCCCAAAAAAGTGGGAACCAATGAGAAACGAGCTACCACCCCCTGTTACCGTGGCTTCAGGTTCCGTCGCTACGCATACGTTAAGCCTGCCTCTCAGAAGGCGGGTACTAAGGTAGCTTGGCCAGACTTAGCTCCTATGAGCTTTATAGTCGCGGAAGCCAGGCTAAGTCATCATAGCTTGCGTAGTATAGACCCAGCTCCCAACACAACTCTGTGAATAGATTAACGGCGATATTTTTTTATTGTACGATAAGAGTCTCATGCTAACGTAGCACGTTAACGCCGATAAGCGCCCAGCTTTAATATATATGTATAAAGTACAATCTACAAATGTGTTTATACTGTTTATTGAAAAAGTTAGAAAATTAAAAACTGGTATAATATTTATTCCCAAAATTAATAATAATAAAAAACAATTCTCAACTATATTCTACGGTTTTAAAACTATAAATAAAAACATAAATAACTGCGTCATTAATTTTGACTTTTTGTACTTTTTTTTCAGTTTCTGAATTGGGAGAAGAATCAGATCTCTTCAAGCTCTGCCAGAGAAAAACGTACCAATACATGTTTCAATGTGTTTCAAAAAATGGCAGGCAGTCTACGAAGGTCTGAAATAGCAGTGTTCTGCACCGTGCGAGTAAAACCCACATAACCCACACAAGCACGGCGAGAAAAGCCACCGATCACAGCAAAGCAGCAATTTCACATCTTCATTGGGCCGATTGTTCGACACGCCGGACATCTGTTTTGAGTTAAAGCGCCGAGGTCAGTATAAGACTTTAACCCGATGTAAATCTTCCACACAAACACACCGTACACACACACTCCCCTCAGACGGACTCAACTGACCTGGAACGGCTGGGCAGACGAGCGACCGTATGTCAAAAACCTGAGCTCACTACAATCAATCCCACAGAGCCCTGCGCTCAGCACTCAGAAGAAAAGTCAGAGGGATGTATCGCCCTCTTCTATCGGTTAACCGCGCAAACCGCTTGGTTTTGACACGGGCTGGCGCCTTCTGGGCAGAATTTGATTAGACATGCCTATATATAAGTATGTAGTTCCAGTGATAATGTTTGTTTGAGATCATCACACACACTTTCTTTGTGAAGCAGCGAGGGCTTACCCAGGCAGTTGTGTCCGTCGTGGGCCAAGCGAAAGCCGTCGTAGCACGTGCATCTGTAGTTCCCGGGGATGTTGATGCACTCGTGAACGCATCCTCCGTTATATTCACTGGCACACTCATCGATATCTGCAAGAGCAATTCCATTCAACGTTAAAGAACTGTTGCTTGTTCGAGGGCCAAAAGTTTTGGGGTCTTCATCAAAAGGCATTCATAATGTTAAAAGATTATATAGCAAACAAATGCTATTCTTTTCCGAGGAGTTTAGCCAATAACAACAGAGGACATTTACGTAGCCTTAAAGGTACAGTATGCAAACACAATGTTCTTTTCTGAGGTCCTTGAATTTTTCATTTTCTTCCTGATGAAACCTTGACTAACATTATGAGGCCGTTTCCCGGATATGGATTAGATTAAGTCAGGACTTTGTTTTTACACACATGCCTTTCAAATAAGCATTACTTGTGAGCATTTTAAGACCAAACAAATAAATATTTTTTACATGTGTCAGTGCAAGCTTTTTTCAGTTTAGACAGCTCTGACATTTATTTTAATCTAGGACTAGTCTTAAACCCTGTTCGGGAAAGCGCCCCTATAAGCTGATTTCAAAAAGGTTAGAATATCCCCCATTTAAAATGCATCTGCTCAAACATCTTTAATTTGTTCCTAATTAATTTATTTAGCTTAATACGAGCTTCTGTGTGCTGGTAACTGCGGTGATTATAGTGAATTATGCCTCATGTTTGGATGGCGAGAGCAGCTGAATAAACTGGAGAGAGAAGTGGAAGTCTGTGGAGGGGGACGCAGGCCATCCCCTCTCATTTGACGCCCAATTGAGCACTAATTACCCAGACCCCTCTACTCTGCTTTGTAGTCCTCTGGGCTCAGTGAGAATGGAGAGAGACGCTCGCTGTCTGGAGTACCGTGCTTTATTTGTCTTTATTCCTGAATGCTTTTTATCCCACCTCCAACACAGTACAAAGTCTTTGCACTTTTGTTTTTTATTTGGGTTCTGCGCCAGCTTCACTCCGTCAAATTACAAGCTATTTTACCCTGGCTAATGCGTCTCCATATGAGGCCGAGCCATCTACGGCACAGGCAATTTCGAGAAGTAGAGGAAAAACCGTTCTGCACTATTGATTATGGGCGTGTTGTTTACGGGTCATTTGTTTCAAGCTGAGATGATTGCAGATGTGGTAAAAAAGGTCATTCTACATCCAAGAGACATAATAAATAGCCTATTAAGACTCAGATGATGGGACTTTACTGTGCACATATTGATTAAACTATGCAAAATGAACCTAAAAACATCTAGAACTGTCTGCACGGACGGACTTTGCCTAAAAGACAATTTATTAAGGCTGTTTTAGGGTTGACATAATTTAGACAGCAGCATCCATCAGTGATTAATATTTGTACATTGAATATGTGTATAATATTCATTTGTAACAGGACAAATTATACTTTAAAGAAAATAAGCTCAAAGCATGACATTCAATAATTCCATTAAAATAAGATATAATATTATAATTGTTTTATTTTTTGCATTTTAATTTATACTATTATTATTTTTACATTTTATTAAAAGACAAAATGTAATATTTGTACATTAATTTATCAAACTGATTATGACCTTACATTTTTTTTATAATATTCTAAAATTATATATATATATAACAATTTTTTTTTATTAATCTTATACAAACTTCTAAAACAAAACTGAATATTTGTCACACTGCAAATAAGCTAAACGATAGGAAACAATGGGCAAAAATATGAATATTGATTAATTTTTTATATAATATTCATATTATAAAATAGCATATATAGCACATATAGGATATCTTGTATAATATTTTCATGGATTTTTGATTGGAAGACCAAATGCAATTATTTCTATAAATAAATATGAAAAATCTCTTAATGCACTGACCTGCAAATGAGCTAAAAGCAATAAGAAAAAAGCAAAAAATGTATTTTGTATGTAATTAAATTATTATTATATTTACATACAAGTACAAACAACCAGTCAAAAGTTGTTAAAGTAAAATCTGACTGCATTCATGTTCCTTGTGAGCTTAAAAACCTTTTGATCTAAAGGTTTATGCATAAACGCATGAAATTAGTTTTGAAGATCTATAAACTGTGCCTAAATATAAATATAAAGAAATAAAGACACAAAACCCTTGCTGGTTAAGCTAGTTAAGAAGTGTGACCTGCTTTCTCAAGGCTCAGGCCTGTTATTTACCCCAAACCCACGTTGCTTGTAGCAAATAGCTATCAAGAGTTTTTGCAATAGCTTTCAGAGGATTAGGATCCGGTTCTGCTGCTTGTCTTTTTGCACGTGGTGAAGTATATTTGAACAGCGACGCTCATATCTCCCCAGCGCACATTTGTGTTTCCACACCATATCAAGGGCTTTACGCTACTGATCCCGGTTCAGTCAGGAGTGCCGTTTTAACGCAGAGCAAACATTCCAGATCTCATTCACTTTCCAGTGTTTTGCCTGGGCTTACGATGTTTGTATCCAGAAAGGATCACGTTGGCTAAATGGGTCCAAAAGCAGCATACACCTCTCCAAACCCAATTGAGCTGCAAACACTTCCCCTGAAGGCAGATGGCCACGAGAAAACGAGACATGACCACATCTTTGTGCAGTATATAGTGTAGCATATCTGTGCTAAGAAACACTGACATTGATGAATTAAAGGAATAGTTCACCCAAAAATGAAAATGACTGCATATTTTACTCACCCCCAAGCCGTACTAGGTGTATATGACTTTCTTCTTTCAGACGAACACAGTATAATCCCCTGAAGGCGTATAGGCTTGTTTTCTGACGCAGGACTTGCGGCTATATCTGATTTACAGTCACATTTACTGAAAGAAGAAAGTCATATACACCTAAGGTGGCTTGGGGGTAAGTAAAATATGCCATAATGTTTATATTTTTGGGTGAACTATTCCTTTAACTGTCCTAAAGAAACAAAACGCAAGATGAACGTACGATGCAAGTAAAATACAATCATTATAACTAGTTTTTTTGAGAGTGCTTAAAAATAATGCAAGATGATGGCAAATGATTTTTGGTCTCTTTCTGTACATAATATATACATATTTACAGGAGCTGATTGCATGTAACCTAGATTTAAAATACTTGAAATCAGACTACATTTTCTTTTTTCATGATTACATGATTACATATCATTAACAATTTATTTAGTCTCTAATTCTTTTTTTTTTTTACATTTCTAAAATAGTCTACTGTTTATGTACATTTAGAAAGTCTTCCAGTTTTGTGGAGACTGTAATGAGGCACAGCATTTCAACACTGGGTTTATCATTCAGTGGGTTATTTAACTATGTATTACTATGTCTATGTCTTTGGAACTAATTCAAATTCATAAATTCTTATTATCCTGTGTCAAACCGTGTCTTGTTTGGTGGGCGTGGCTAAACAAGCAGTGATGTAGAATCGGTAGGCGGGGTTAACCAGGCAGTGATGTCTTCTGCAGAGGCGTTGCTTATCCACACTCTTACATCATAGAGTAGAACATTCCACAAACTGTTGTTTCGGTAGACTGCCTTCAATATAACCTGTTTTTAGACAGTTTTGAGTTTTGAGTGTTTCATAGTACAGTGACCTCAAATACTGCAAGGGAATTTTTGTTATTGCCTGTTATTGCTTGACATAAAAAGATATTAAATCAAATATACTCTTAATGAGGTAATTATGAACAGTTCCCTCATGCAGGTACAAATGCCCGTTTGAAATCAATTCCAGAAATAGAAATAGAAAAAAATCATTTCTGTTCCTGCATTGATGTCATGGGAACCAAGTCCAAGTTATCGGTAACATGAAAGATGTTTCATGCTCTATTTCACATCTAAAGGGTAAAGAATTGAGTCTTTTTAATCTTGCATTTGAACAACTATTTCCCTTCCCTCAGGTAAGTCTGAAAATGAAGCCAAGGAACTGCAGAAATAATACACGGAGAAGAAGACCTTGTGGTGTATGAACACACACAGTGTGTCAACCAGAGTGATCTTATTATGGACAACATAATAAAAAGAAAAACTGTTTTGTAATCCTGTCTTGTTTCCAAGAAAAAATATCTAAACACGCTTAAACAAGATAAGTATATTTGAGAAGCCTAATATATTAAGATCTGAATCACGTTCATTTTCCTTTTCCCACTGGCAAATTGTTTTCTTATGGTTTAAACCTCACGTTTGGCTAGTTTTGTGCTTGGGGGAAAAAAACCCCCAATGTGCTAGAGGGGTAAATGTAATCCAAAATTACTACTTTCAAGTGTGTAGTTTAGAAAATAGATTACATTTCATCATGTTAATTGTTACTTTATAATACTTTTGCAGGTTATTGCTGCAAAAATTATAAGATGTAAGAAAAATACACTTGTTTTCTCTTTTAAATCAGTATTTATTGCAATTACATACTGTAATTAGTAAGAGTGCATGATTTACAAAGAAACAAAAAAATTGATTCATCCTTTTTTCAAAAGAAAAGTAATTCAGTCACTGCAATCACCCTCCTTTGTCCTGCGTGTTATTGCATTTTTATCTCTTAGTAAGCATTTCTCACCTTCACAGTGCTTCCCGTCGCCTTTGTATCCTGATTTGCAGATGCATTTGTATGACTTGAGAGTGTTCTGACAGATGGCATCCATACTGCAGCTGTCCAGGGCCTCTGCGCACTCGTCCACATCTGCTGAGAGAAAGGAAATCAAGAGTCTTTGAGTCGCTATTTGGAGGAAAACCGACACATGTTTTCGCCTCGGGCGAGTAAATAGAAACAGTCAAGAGAAAATCTGCTGATCCAGCATGGCAGAGCAAACTCATTTCACAATTCCACCTAAACCCTGGTCAGAGAAAGCGAGACAACAAACTGCAGAACTGATCCCAGTTCAGATGAGATTGTTAGGCCCTCAGCGTCTCATATTGCAGTGACCTCAGCAGACATCCCAACCTGCAAAAACTCATTTCAGGGAGATACCACCCCCTCTTTTTTAAAGAGTGGTTTCCAGGGAGCTCTAAAGATGCTTTGAGGGGTTGACAGGGTGTTGCTATGCAGTTTCTAAAATGCTAAAATGCTTTGAGTGGTTGCCAGGGAGTTGCTAAGGTGGTTTGAGTGGTTGACAATATGTAGTTATGTTGTTTCTAAGATGCTCTGATTGGTTGCCAGGGTGTTGCTATGCGGTTTCTAAAATGCTTTGAGTGGTTGCCAGGGTGTTGGTAAGGTGGTTTGAGTGGTTGCCAAGGTGTTCTTAGATGATCTAATTGGTTGCCAAGGCACTGTTATGCAGTTGTTAACGTGTTCTTTCTGGTTTTCAGGGCTTTGATTTGCAGTTGCCAAGGTGTTACCATGCAGTTATTAAGATGTCCTGGATTCTTGTCAGGGTGTTATCATGCATTTGCAAAGCTTTTGATTTTGTGTTTTGATTGGGCAGTGAGTTAAAACGCAGTTGATAATGGTTTTCGGGATGATTACCAGGGTGTTGCTATGCAATTTATGCAGATTTGATCCTCGGAGTGATTGCCAGGGAACTACAGTATTATGCAGTTACTAAGATGTCCAGGACGTTGCTATGCTATGGTTTCCATGGCATTGTTATGTAATTGCTAAACTCTTTTAGACATTTGCCAGATACTGTTAAGTTGTTAAGGTGTTCTGGGTGGTTGCCAAGGTACTGCTATGCAGTTTCTTAGGTGTTTTAAGTGGTTGCTAGGAAGCTGTGAGTGGTTACTAAGTGGTTTCTTACAGACTCAAGTCAAACCGCAGTAAATTCTAAGAGCTCTTTGGCAAGTATGTTTTGAACACGAGGGTGTGTTGAGCAAAATCAAAATAACTACAAAACTGTTTGGCCTCGGCTGTGATTCCACACGGTTTGAACAGAGGTCTGTCTCACTGCTGTAAGGAAACAGATGCCCATCAAAGCAGGAGACTAGAGATTATTACAGGGTAAGAACTCCAGCAATCCCAAGACACAGAGTCTCCTCTACCCTGCTGGTAAAAAATGACAATCATTTAATTTGAGCACTCTGCCAACACTCAAACTGACATCTAATGAACCTTAAACCTTAGTTTTCACTCTAGAATCCACAGACGTCCTTCACTTATTCATTACAAATGCAGGAATCTCCTACAGCTGATGCTGTAGGAAAGTGGTGGACATTCTTTATGGTGGCATTAGCCATTAAAATTACTCACATGCTGTTTACAGTACAAAGCTTTTAGGAGTTTAGCACGGCACCCAAAGTGCTTGTTTATTACTGAAGTGTCCCCTCTGTGGAGAAAATAAGATGAATTGGTCCTTTTTCTTAAGAGCCCTAATACTATAAAACACACCATTCATCAGATCTCACACTGAGGCCAGTGAAAGGAAGGAAAATGTTGCATTCAACATTTAAAGTCAGAAACCCATTTGTCCAAATGCCCAATCACGAAGACCCAAAAATTAATTAATTAATTTTCTCAGCCTCAAGCCAATCCAAATGGCTTTCTAACTTCTACATAACACAAAAAGAGGAATTTAGATGCATCATCACAATTTTTTTTTTTTTTTTTTTTTACATGCATTGGCTGCTTATAATGCAAGTTTCTAAAGAAACCCTCAAAGCAGTCAGTATGACTTACAAGTAAGCACACTTTAATCCATATAAGAGTTTTGTATGGTAGTGTCACACCGTCACTCTCACCTGTTCCGGGATCAGCAGACACAGAGAATACGCAACCACCAGTCACGCGCTCACTTTCTCCGGATTACTAACACCTGTCAGATAATCAAGCAGCCTCTACAAAAGATCACTCTGACAAACACTCTACGGCTGAGCTCAAGGTTAAACGCTTGTGTTATCTCACCTCCCGTCTACTTACCTGTTGGCTGCTTGAGGATTTCACTTGATCTGGAATTACGAAGACTTTTGTGGATTACTGGAACTCTGAGGACAGAAGCTCAGCCCATCAAACAAATGGAGCAGGAGGAGGCAGCTGCGATCGCTGAACCGTATTCTACCTTTTTGCAAATTCTACAGGAGATA
>JAUMHG010000072.1:14924550-14957142 GCA_032359395.1 Enteromius anoplus
TGTATATACAATTAATAGACGAGGCGCAAGCGTACGATGTGCCAGCTTGCCAGCACGTTCGTTACTAGGCAACATGGCTGCACGCACGCACACACAGTGGAATTTGAAAGAGCAATAATGACGAATGCGGTAGGTAATCCATTCATTATTTATTAATGTGTATTAATTTATGATTCCTGGACAAAATCAGTTGCTTGTGATCGAAGATAGTGTGAGCTGCTGCTGGGAAATATTGCCAATGAATGAAAGATCAAAAGGATAAACGCAGATTTATTTTCGCAGCCACCTTTACACAGATTTACCAAGGGTGCCAATATTTGTGAAGGGCACTGGTATATACAGGGCTTTGAACCGGTTCAAGGAATGAAACAAATGACATTTAACTGGAACAAAAACAAAATCAATTTTAATAATTCTGAACAGAAATGTTTATTTGAAATGGCAATTAACCAGTTAATAATGTTATTTTATCGCTCTCTTATAATAATGTGGGAGACAAAAAAACAAAAAAAACAAAGAAAACATGAATTTGAATTGTGTGTGCAAATGCACTGTTGACTCAAACAAAGTGAAATGCCCCCGAAGCAGACATCATAAACCAGAGCCATTTCTCCAATGTGACGAGCTCGATGTGACGAGCCTGTCTCAAAACACTACTGAGCAGGGACGCCTGCAGGATTTCTTTTGAGGGTAGGCTATGCACTTATCACAATATTTTTGTGGCCAGAAGAAAGTTAATCATAGATGTGCTCTGGCGCCACAGACGGAGGCACCATTGTGATCACTTGCATATTATTTTTTCAGTAGAAACTTAAATACGCAGTAATTTTTACTCATAAAGGTGAAAGTAATACATAATTCGGAACTGTAAATCTACCTTTATTTCTGTCCATTCACAACAAAATGGTGTGCTTTAAATAAAATAACAAGGAACAGAGGAAACGGTTTATGTTGTATTGGTCTAGAACAGTAACAGGAGAGCTTCATAAAACGAAACTCAAAGATATGATAAATATATTGAGAAACCTTTAAATTGCTCCTTTAAAACGAAATTTGTTAATTAAACAAATGAATTGTTATAGTTTAAACCTATTTCATGAATATAGCATGGTTACCCTTCAGTCGAGTCACTGCGACGTTACATTTGGGAGCTCCCATGAGAGACCGATCACCTTCGAGTAATAAGAAAAGGCCAATGAATATTGGCATGCATTAAATTACAGCCAGGTGCACCTTATCACAGCGTGAGTATAAGAGGGCACGGCTGGAATGCACTTGCAGCTTTTACTTTGGTACCTCGCTGCATTGTATGCCTTTGTTCGAGTCTGCTGGACGGAGAAATCCTCAACACGGAGAAAGAGTTCCTGTGAGTTCATGCTCTCTCTTCACCATCAGCAAGGACTGGGCGGCTGATTGGTGAACCCCGCGGGCTGGTAGCCTTTGTAAAGGCTAGAGCAAGGAAGCTTTTTGCACACCAGTGAGCAACCTCACCTGAGTGCATGGCGTGCCACGAGAGGTCCTCCATGGGCAATTCGGGGGAGAAAAAAGAACAAATTTCCCAAGGCTGGTAAGGTATTCCCCGGAATATCTGTCCGGCCGTGCGATTCCGGATGCGGTAGTTTCCTCACCTCTCTGCATGAACATGGCCGCTGCCTCACGCGTCTTTGCCTTTGTCTTTATACTCCCGCGCTTCCCCCTGGTGCCTTACTTCCCAGAGGTGCCCTCGATGGCAGGGCAGCCATGGGCTGCACGGCGGTCCCCCCAGGCTGAGCGCGCTATCGCGGTGCAGTCGTTAACAAAGCTCGCTTTCTTGACCCTCTCATCTTCCAGGGCAACCTATTCGGCGACACTGTTGAGAACTTTGCCCAGGAGTTCTCGGCAGTTCAAAGGAAGCCTGATTCAATGTCCTACATCCTGCCCCGGGGGCTCCAGTCAGTCCTCACCTCTGCCTACCATCGCCGAGGGCGTTCCCCCACGGCACCCAGACCTCTGCTCCATCCCCCGCTGAGGCAAACGTTGCCAGGTAGGCGTCCGACATCGAGGGCCGCCACCCGCAGCTCAGGGACCAGCCAAGAACACCCACAAATCTGCGAAGAGTCCCTGACACGGACAACCCAGAGGTGATGGTGGTTGCTCTTTGGGGCATGACGGCATCTCAGTCCCCACTCCCGGAGGAGGTCCGGGAGCTTCTGTGAACTCAAAAACAGAGAGAGCAATTTTCCACACCTTTGGGACCAGTGCCCCTAGATCCCCATATAACCAAATGTCTTTTTGGTTCCTCAGGTTCGCACCTGGAGCACTGTGTCGGCAGCGCAGGAACCAAGGGAGCAGGTAGGGGCTGCCCAGGGCAGCCTGACATTTCTCCAGGACGTTATCCTTCTGGGATCAGTCTCTGTTCCTTTCTTCCTGCAGGCTGCCCCTCCGCGGTCACGGCGGTCAACGTTCCCTTGATTCCTCTAGCGACCTGGCTGGGGGCCTGGATAGTGCTTCCCAGTCCCTTGCAGTGGTTGATAAGGATGGTACGCCTTGGCTATGCGATTCAGTTTGCCATGCGCCCGCCCACGTACAGAGGCATTCACTACACCACTGTCCACTTGGACAAAGATGCAACTGTCCTGCGAGTGGAGGTTGCAGTCCTACTGGCTAAGGACGCAATCGAGTCTGTCCCTCCAGCCGAGATGAGGTCAGGGTTTTACAGCCCCTACTTCATCGTGCCAAAACAGAGCGGTGGGTTGAGACCCATACCGGATCTACGAGCTTTGTAGCGATCTCTTCACAGGCTGTCGTTCAAAATGCTTAACCCGAAGTGCATACTAAAAATGTGCAGTCGGTCCAGGATTGGTACGGAGCCATTAACCTGAAGGACGTATACTTTCATGTCTCGATTTTACCTCAATGCAAACCAAAAAGCGGTTTGCTAATGGAGTTGAGCGTGTCAGTGCGCCCAGGTGGTGGTAGGGACTTCCTCAGCCGTCTGGTCTTTCAGGGTAACCAGGGAAAGAGCAAACTCTCCCAAAGAAAAGGAGGGGATCTCCTTTCTCCGTATGGAGCTTGACTCGGTCAACATACTGCCCGCCTCACCGATGAGCGCATGCAGGCAGTGCTGAAGTGCTTGAACTTTTTCAGGCACAAGACAGTGGTCCCTCTCAAAATTTTCAGAGGCTCCTGGGGCATATGGCAGCCACAGCCGTGGTAACGCCGCTGGGCTTGCTTCATATGAGACTTCTTCAGCACGATCGAGTCCCAAGATGGGCAAGGCACCGTCCGGATTGGCATTTCCTGGCATTTCAGCCCGTGGTCAGACCCTGCCTACCTATGGGCCGGTGCCCCAAACAGGTGCCCAGGCATCCAGGGGTTGGGGTGCCATATGCAATAGGCAAGCAGCCTCGGGTCCCTGGACAGGCGCTCGACTGCTTTGGCATACCAATTGCCTAGAGTTGTTAACCGTGCTTCTGGCCCTGCATCGCTTCGACTGATGCTGCGTCACAGGCATGTGATGTTCCGCACGGACAACACTGCAGCCGTTGCGTACATCAACCAACAAGGTGGTCTACGCTTCCGCCGCATGTCACAACTCCCCCGCCATCTTCTCCTGTGGAGTCAGACGCAGCTGAAATCTCTGCACGCTGTTCACATTTCAGGGTCACTCAACCGTGCTGCCGATCAGCTCTCATGGCAGTCCAACCACCCTGGAGAATGGCAACTCCACACCCAGGTAGTCATGCTGATCTGGAGCAACTTTGGCGAGGCAGAGATAGACATCTTTGCCTCCCCTGAGTCCTACCACTGCCAGCTGTATTACTCCCTCGACGAGGCGCCCCTCGGCAGGGATGCACTGGCTCTCAGTTGGACTCCTGGGCCCAAGTACTCCTTTCCCCCAGTGAGCCTCCTTGCACAGACCTTGTGCAAGATCGGGGAGGACGAGGAGCAGGTTCTGCTGGTTGCGGCATACTGGCCCTCCCGGATCTGGGTTGCCGACCTAGTGCTCCTTGTGGCAGCCCCTCCCTGGAAAATCCCTTTGAGGAGAGACCTCCTCTCTCAGGGGATGGGCATGATTTGGCACCTGCGACCCGATCACTGGAACCTGCACGTATGGCTCCTGGACGGGAGGTGGCAGACCTCTCTGGCTTGCCAGCAGCCGTGATTAACACCATCTCTCAGTCTAGAGCCCCCTCAACAAGGAAGGCCTATGCTCTGAGATGGGGTCTGTTTGTCGACTGGTGCTCCTCTCGCCATGAGGACCCACAGAGATGTTTGATTGCAGTTGTGCTTTCCTTCCTGCAGGAAAAGTTGGAGCGCAGGCTGTCCCCTTCAACTCTAAAAGTGTATGTTGCTGCCATAGCAGCATACCATGATGCAGTGGAGGGTGAATCCCTAGCTAAGCACCAGCTCATTGTGAGGTTCCTCAGAGGTGCGCATTGGGTTGATCCCCCGAGACCGCCCTTGGTACCCTCGTAGGACCTTGCCGTCGCCCTAACCGGCCTGCGGCAAGCTCCTTTTGTCAGTCAAGATAAAATACCTGTCGTTGAAGACAGCACTCCTGATTGCTTTGGCCTCCATCAAGAGGGTAGGGGATCTACAAGCCTTCTCTGTCGACGAAGAGTGCCTAGAGTTCAGTCCGGCTGACTCTCACGTTACCCTGAGACCCCGGCCCAGCTACGTCCCCAAGGTCCCTACCACACACTTCCAAGATCAGGTAGTGAACCTGCAAGCTCTGCTACAGGAGGAGGCAGACCCAGCCTTAGAGTTGCTGTGTCCGGTACGCGCACTGCACCTCTACGTTGGCCGCACTCGGAGCTTCAGACGCTCTAAGCAGCTCTTATCTGCTTTGGAGGTCAGCAGAAAGGGAATGCTGTCTCCAAACAGAGGTTGGCCCATTAAGTGGTTGATGCCATCTCCCTGTCCTATCTATACCAGGGAGAGCCATGCCCCCTAGGTCTGAGAGCTCACTCCACAAGGAGTGTTGTCTCCACCTCTGCCTTGGTGCACAGCGCCTCTCTAGCAGATATCTGTAGAGCTGAGGGCTGGGCGACACCTAACACCTTCGCCAGGTTCTACGACCTCTGTGAAGAGGCTGTGTCCTCCCGTGTCTTAAATCAGACGAGCAGGTAGCGGAAGACCAGCTGCTTGCTGCTGTGCTTCTCAAGTGGTTTCCCGAGGCCAAGGCGAACCATTCCTCCTGCCCTGCAGTCGGACTCAGAGCGGAGTTTGTCCAACTGTGTTCCTACTGGATCTCCTTTACCAGAAGGTTGAGGCTTCAAGACCTTGTTCTACAGTCAGCCAGAAGGCTGTGTTTCCCTTCACATGTATCCATATCTTATCGATATAGTGCATTCCTCAAAAAGTTCCATGTAAGAAATCTTCATGTCTCCAACCCCCCAACCCATGTTTCAGCTTGGAAAATATAATAAACAAATAAAACGGGCTGGCATCCCGACGGGGCCCCTATTTGGCCCCCAGGTCATTGGGAAGGTTACGTGCAGACTCTCCTGCTGACACGTTTGCCTGTCGGCACCGGGGTATCTGCGTAACGCGGCTACAGGGTCGTGGCCTTTTCCACGGGTCTGTTCCCATATGTAACGTCTTAGTGACTCGACTGAAGGGGAACGTCTAAGGTTACGTAGGTAACCCACATTCCTTGAAGGAGGGAACAGAGACGTTACATCCCCTTGCCACGACCCTGGGTCGCGCTGACGCCGGCTCGGCTCCTCAGCAAAAACCTGCAAGTGCATTTCAGCCGCGCCCTCTTATACTCACTTTGTAAAAAGGTGCACCTGGCTGTAATTAAATGAACGGCAATATTCATTGATCTTTTCTTATTACTCAAAGGCAATCGGTCTCTCATCCGAGTTCCCATATGTAACGTCTCCGTTCCCTCCTTCAGGGAACATCGGTTACCTACGAAACCTTAGACGTTTTCTGTTTCAATCTGATCTCGTGTCAATTCGTACATATTTTACAAGGTGGCTAATTTGTACCAATTCGTACGAATTCACGCAATTTCTTCTAAATCGCACATATTTTACGAGTTGCCAATTCGTGTGAATGTGTATAAATGACCTAAACATAACCTAGCCCCTCAACCTACCCGTCACAATCCGAAGTACGAATTAGCATGAATTTGGAAGCTCGCACGAATACGTACGAATTGATTATGACTATGTTGTCTGTTTCCATTTTGCATATTATTTATTTGCCTTTACACTAATATGCAATATGTTGATCAGACAAACAATAAAAGATCAGCATCTACAGCAGATAGACAAACGACTCTGGATGCAGCCGTAGTGAAAAAAGCCAAAGACAACACTGTACATTATTCCACTTACACAGCTTTTATTCTAGAATACCGTTTTCGGAACACATTGTTTAATGTGGAACGCAAGAACAGAAACGTTAAAATATAAATTCTACTCAAAGTGAACCGAATGGATTTTTTTCTTTTTTTAATAAAAAAAATAACATTCTTAAAAACCTAATAAAAGCTAATAAAAATCTAATAAAAATATTATATATGTATAGATATAAAATAACATTAATAAAAATAACATTCTTAAAAATCTATTAAAATAAAGCTAAATAAAACATAAATTTAAGATGAAAAGAAATTAATATTACACAATAAGTATTGAAATCAAATAAAAAGTGGGGAAAAACTAGAAAAAATTGAAAACTAGAATAAAATATATATGAAAAAAATCTAATAAATATATTGCATAAAGATTTCTTCACAGAGGGCACTATGGGCTGGAGACGGTTCATCAACACCACTGAACATGTTTAACAACACCTGATAAACTGTACTAATGTACGCAGTAATGTATTCACAAAAAGCGATCCAAATCGTGCAGAGCAAAATCCAAAAGCATCCCGACCACTTTACACTCAATCCCAGGTAGTTTCTTCAACTAAATCAATATTATTCCAGCAAGTGGGTCTAACTTTGCTCTCACAAGTTTGGCAGGCGATCCGACAAGCTGGTGGAAAGCCAGATACAGTAGCGGCGAGACAACCTCTCGTTTCTGGCCAAACATCCGTTAGCATATGGCCCGGCCATGTTTAATTGCTTCTGAGAGAGAGAGAGAGAGAGAGAGAGAGAGAGAGAAAGGTGTTGGTTGTGTGAGCTGGCAGGCCATCACATGCAAAGCCAGCACAAAGTCTTCATCTCATGGTCTATTAGGCGACGCACAGACGGGGCAAAAGAAAAAAGGGTGTTGATGAAATGCAGACGTCAACATTAGAGCAGAATTTAGCATCTTCCACCCGCCTTCTCTTCCCAGATCGCCTAGGTCGAATGAAGGAGTCCAGTGTTTGTCCTGTGAACAGCTCGTAAAGGAAATATCGCCTGCTTCTATTTGTGCTCGGCCTCTTTAGTGAGCGCTACTGTAAGCGCTAAGTGATGCTGGCCGTCTTCAAACAACAAGCTCGCTCATTTAAAGCTCAGAGTTTATGAACTGACCAAAGTACAGTGCAGTTGACCCTTCGCTTAAAGGGACAGAACACCACAAAATAATAAAAAAAAATTTATGTATACCTTTTTTTCCCCAGTGTGAATCAGACTGTAAGCAATTTCAAATGTGAAAAATAATAAATAATAATGCATTATTGCAACTGTATTCCTTTGAAATATTCACCAAAAATTTAGCAACAGAAACCCACAGAGGTGGTGCACATATTGTTTAGTCATCTAAGACTAGTCTAGACAGACTAAGTAGACAAAACCAAAACCAGTCAATGGGAAAAGAAATAACACAAATCACAGACAAAAAGTTGCATTGCATGCAAAGCGCAAATGACGTGATGCTGATGCGATGGTTCATAACCTTCAATCACAGACAGGCAGAGATCCAGGTCGGGTGGAGGTTCAGGGCTGGCAGAGGACCTGCTAAAGGTTGTCGTCTTTTCAGCACCTCATAAAACCACTCCCGGTGCCATTGGCCCGCTTTAGAATAGCTCAGACCGTTCCAGACGGAGCTCAACTTGTTAAACGACATCTAGTCCGACTCCAAGAACATTTCTGTTATGAAAGACCCCATGAAATGGTTTCCTATATTATTATTTAAATAAGGAATTGAGACGGATGCATCTCACTTATACAGTATTTCATGCAACTGTGAACATCTAGTATAAAGATTTATTTTGCATGATGAAATAAAATGTTGTAGGATTTGTTTTGGAAAATTCATATTAATGTTTTTATTAATTTTAGTTGCTTTTGTTATTTTTATTTTAAAAATATCCTTTCATTTAAAACATCCTTGCATTGCATTTCAGTTTTAGTTTTATTATAATTTCATTTTTCTGCATCAAGTTAAACTAAATGAAAATGAGCAATGTAGGTATTTTTTGTTTTACTAAACTGTTTTTTATTTCAGGTAATAAAAGTGAATATTTTTTTTTCATCAGCTATATCAACTCTTCATTGAACTGCATTTATAGTTTTTATTAATATTTTGCACTGGTTTTTATTTTTGTATCTTGCACTGTCATTTTGAACTTTTAGTAATTTTGTTGCACTCTATAATTTTTTTTTAAACATGTCTAAGATTCTTTATTTATGCAAGTGGAAAATAAACTAAAAGTTTACTATATTAAAACAAATCTAATATAATAGAAAACAGGTAATGAAATTGCATTTATATATAAAATAAAAAAAATAACATTCTTAAAAATCAAATAAAAGCAAATAAAATAAGGTAAAAAAAAAGACAAGTCAATTGTATCAACGCTTTATTGATCTGCATTAATAGTCTGTATAAATATTTTGCATAGTTTTTTTTTTATTAATTTTGTTGAATTTTATAATCTTTTCTTTTATGCATGACTGTTTTAGATATTTCTGTACATCAAGTTAAACTAAGTGAAACTAAATGATCTACGTGGACTTTTATTTATTTAATTTCAATTCACTTTTTTTTCCTTCTTTTTTTTGCTAAAGGTTACATTTTTAGGAGTGCCCTATAAATAACCTTTAAGAACAAGTTAAAGCCCATTTTAATTTCAGGGGGTCTTCAAGAAGTCAACATTTAGATACAGACCAAACATAACTTCTGAGGGTCTCAAACATGCCTTGTAAAAAGTGTGAATTGTTGCTGACGTGAATACATTTTTCTTCAAAAGTAACAGCAATGGTTTCAAGGACAGCTGAAATCTGAGAGTTAATCAAGGAGATATCTTGTTCTTGAACAGTTGTTCTTGGACTTTTAAAGCTTTCCAAGTACCATCGAGCAAATTGACCTCTATCTGAGAGCAAACTGAAGCACTGAGATTTTCACACACGTGTGCATCTCGCATTGCTGAAGCATTTATGCTATTCATTCTTAGATGCATAAATCTAAAATAAAGTTGCATAATGATCGAAAGTTAACAAGAGCTATTAAATAAATTGTTCACATTTTTTAAGACAAACATGCTTCCTAATGAAGGTAGACTAATGCACACTCATTAACCCGAATAATCAACACTAAAATCATTCATTTACCATATGTAAATACTGTCTATTTTATAAAGTAGCATCTGTTAATTCCAGAGGAATTCAACATTAACAAGCAGTGAATAAACAGAATATGCAAATATTGGATGAAATAGCACAGTTTGCATGCATTTCGGTTTTAGATGCACAACCAAATAATGTACATTAATAATCAATAGCAATTTAAGTAAAATGTCATTATTTCTCAGTTTTTTGCATTGCATTGCTCAGAACAAAATTCCTGTGGTTTCTTCAGTTCATTCATAAGCGGTCGCATCATACTAATAACATAAACTGACAGCATTTATCACTTTATCATACCTTTGATGTTTAATGCATGCTCAGGCAACAAAAGTCTGACTTTCTTTTGCCAATCTCCGAGTGCCTGAAGAATGCTATCTCTGACAACATCAGTGATTGCTATCTTACGGGCCTCGAGGCTCATCCGACAGACAACGACGAGCGATGCCAAAATCCAGACATGAAAAGAGCCCATGTCTGAGAGAGCCAGAGGATGTTTCCATCAGAGGTGAAGCACTGCATCCAGACAAACTGAGCGGATCACAGAGTGCAAGTGTTGTGGCTGGAACAGAGTCACGTGACTGTCTTTGATCTGAAAAAATCGAGAGGTGAGAGCACACGAGTCGAGGTGCATCGACAGGCATCAGTGCTTTCAGGCACACTCCAACCCTGCTCGCAAAAATGTTACTTCCATATCTGACGTATTTCTGAGTGCAGCAGGATATACGATATACGAGAAAAGAGTCTGCACTTGATTTTGTGGAACTGCACAGAAAGACTGAATCTACAGTAATAGTCCAACAAATGCATCCAAGAACCAGCGCATGCAGAACACCATCAGATATTCTCATAGTGGGAAAGAGAATGCAAATGCAATCTAAAGCTGATTATATAACTGTAATGAATGTTAACACATGATTTCAACAGGTAAGATGCGCAGAGGAAGCAAGTGAAGATGTGAGCATCCAACAATTTCAACATTTCTAAACTAAATGCATCATAATTAATTTATCAATATATTCATTTACTTACCACATTTAAATACTGTCTATAATAAAACTGACCCCCTAAAAAACTGAGCCTTTATTGCAATAGAATTTGACATTCATTTTTGCTATGCAACATTTGCAGTACTCTAATAATGACATGACATAAATACACAAATATTGTTATTTTAATTCATATTAAACTCTTAAACTACTATTTTTGTCAACACTACTCTTTATAAACTACTTGTTTTGTTTAACATATTACTAAATTAAAATTGCAGTATTCTAATAATAAAAATGCATGGAACCATACAAATATTTTTAATATTTACTTTTAAAACTATTTTTAGCTCCTTTTTTGTTAAACTAAACTATTTTTGTTTGATGTTGCTATAAGCTAAAACTGAAATACTCTACACATATAGCATTACATAAAACATAAAAAAATATTAGATGACAGTGCTTTTTTGTGTAGTTAAAACATAATTTAGATTTTTTTTTTTTTTTTTTTAGAGAGATAATTAGAATTGGGATAAAAGAGAATAAATGTTTTACTAGCGCTTCACTTAATTTAGCAAAATGTGATTTCTGATCATTCACAAGACCCGTTTTTTTCTGGTTATGAGAATGTTATAGGGGTCATATAATGTGATTTCATGTTTTCCTTTCTCTTTGGAGTGTTACAAGCTGTTAGTGCATAGATACGTTCCCTAAAGTTGCAAAGATTAAAGTCTCAAAACCAAAGAGTTAACCTTAAAAAAAGTGATGACTTGTCCACACCCCTATAAAACAGCTAGTTTAAACACCCCCCCACTTTTCTACATCACTGTGTGGGATCATTTTCAAAGAAAGAAGGAGGAGCTATTATTCTCGCTGTAGTGTTGCTGCAGGTGCCATGTTATGGAGACGCTGTGTTGTGAAAAGTGAAACTACTTTGTGCTTCCAAAAGAGGTCATAACTAGAATCACGTTATGGTAAGGATGACATTTTTGTCACATGCTTGCAGTATTCGGCCAATAACAGTGCACTGGATCGCTGGCCAATCAGAGTACAAATCGACCCATTTCAGGAGGCGGGGCTTAAAATAAAAAGCAATAATGTACAGTATGTGGAAAATATTTGAACCTTAAACCCCATTAACACATTGCATTACCCCCCAAAAAAAAAAAAAAAAGTTCTTTTAAGCAACATCATATGACCTCTTTTAGAGAACATTTCATTTTATCATATTGCGTATTGGGAACATTACTTCTGAATGTTCTCTAAACATTCCACAACAAGTACAAACATGTAAAAAAACATCAACTAAAACATTTTAGGAATAAATGTTCCACGAATAATGCGTAAACAATGCTAACATTTAATGTTATTGGAAGAACGTTAATATATAGTTTATTTGCATATGTTCATCACTTTGAGAAAACCAACCACACTGTTTTGATACTGTTCCCTGTTACGATGCATTAAAACTCTATTCCTATAGAGTCAGAACACAGGAGACATTTAACTAGATTAGAAAGAGTTTCCCGCCCTTTCCCAGGATCTCCTCTCATGGCGTCAGGGAACATTGTGCCATCTTGGTGCGAGCTGGCAGACGACAGCTTCATTTTCACCACAGCTGAATTTGTGGAGTGTTTTTCCATTACCGAGCAGAATAAAGCATTTCCTTTCATTCATTTACTGCAGTCTCTGAAGCTTGGACCGGCTCCCCGGAATGTAAACACATGCAGTCTGTAAACAGACTCACACAAACACACACTCGCTGAGATGCACACACAAACACACACATCCATCTTGCTGTCCTACAACAACATTGTCTGCATTGTGCTGTTCTGCGCTGGCCGTCTGAACTGCCCTAACGACACCATGTACTAATAAGATACGCATTCGGACGATGGAGGAGTTTTCATGATGTTACCAATGATGTTGATTGGTCTTCTAAACAAACATCTTATAAAAATGAGGTCTGTAAGTCAGAGGTTCAGACCATAAAGTTAAAGTTAATGCGTGACCATTAAGCAGCGTTTCCTGTCCATTCTTCACATACCTATAAACAATGGCAGATGATAGAGAGAGAGAGAGATAGATAGACAGAAATAAAGGTGGTTTAAATGCTTCCTCCTTAACCTATCTCCTGCTAATATCCAGGTCTAATTCAAATAAAAACAGTGTATGTTATGCTGATTAATTTAGTTAGAATTAATAGAATTATTCAAATCAACGGCACAAGTCTGTTGATCAAATAATAAAAAGCACTCCTTTTAAAAACCTTCAGTCGGTAGTCTCTGTGAAAAAGTACCACTATATGACAAGTATTATGATGTGATAACATTATTCACAGAACAGGACTGAAGAAGCCAATCAAGCTGAGTTTATATAGACTACAGTTATTTTAAGCTTTGACCTTCCCAAAATGCTTTGCACCATCAACAGGCCATCGCTGAATCTCTTTCCAAGGGTCTCAGTTTTCAGCTCCATCTGGCCTGAAAAAAGTGGGTACACGCAAAAGACCTCTGGATCCCAGAAGAGCTACATTGTAGACGTAATCTGAGGCATGCTGTTTATATTAGGACCCAATAAATAAATGTGCTCTTGGAGGGGTCGAGGTCAGCGGCGAGAATTCAGACATTCACTGATGCTTACAGAACAAATGAGGTGAAAAAAAGAAAGAGATGAGATAAAATGAGCTTGTCGGCCATTGTGGATGAATATTGTAACTTTACAGTACATCTACTACCTTTACCGTTTATGCAAATTCAGGCTAATATAATCTATAATAGTATAGTGTTAAGTAAATATACACATACACTGCTGTTGAAAAGTCTGGGAATCGGTAAGACTTTTCATGTTTTTTAATGCTTCTTAAAGCTGTATTTATTTGATCAAAATACACGATGGTTATATTGTGAAATATCATTTTAAAATGTGATTTATTTCTGTGAAACAGTGCTAAACTTCAGTATTAAGTTATCTTTTAGAAGATTTTTGTACTGACGCCAAACTTTCATAGTGTATATTGTAAGAAAATTTCTATATTTTAATAAAAACTTTAGCGGGGGAATCCTTAAAAAAAGTATCACATGAAAATATCATGCAGCAGAACAGTTTTCAACATTGATAATTAATCAGTATATTAGCATTATTTCTGAAGGATCATGAGGCACTGAAGACTGGAGCAACGATGCTGAAAATACATCTTTGTGTTATAGGAATAAATAATATTTTAAAACAATATAAAAAAAATAGAAAACCTATTTTAAATTGCAATGGGGTTTTCCTGAAGTATTTTATGATGTAGAATAAAAAAACGAAAGGATGTTCAACAAAAACCCATTAAAAAACCTAAAGACTAAATGGTTTTTGGGTGTTGGCCTATAAATATGTGCCATATCTTGTGCACGCCATAGTTAAAATTATCAAAGCAAAAACATCATGAAAGGTCATAAACTCTTAAGACCAGAGAAAAAAGTTTAAGGGAAAAAAAAAAGTTTTTTTTTAAATTATTGTTTAACGCATTAAAAATAATGTGCAAAAAAAAAAAAGTTTTAAAAATGATATTTCATCCATAAGTTAGGTTATGTCCTAGTTTGAGGGCATCGGGACTCCATAAATAATAAATAAATAAATAAAAATAAAAAAATAAATAAATGAAGACATGAATGAACATGCATTTGATTTTTAAAATCACCAATACATTTTTTTTTGTCGTTTTTTGTACAAATCTAATTTGCATCTTAATGTGTTGTAATAATGGAAGTAACAAGATTGACAAGATTTTCATAATAATATATTATATTTAATAGAATATTGCTAAATTAAATTTCAGCCACTTTTGAAGACCAAACAGAGGGGGTTTTCATGTTAAAACATCCAATCATTCACGGTCTCTGAAAAGCTCTGAATGTGTTCTTCACAGGACATCCATCCAGACTTAAAACTGCGGCAATGTGCCAAATTATCAGTGATTACGATTTGCTGCGTACATCAATGAACCAACTGGTGGTATTCATACATTACTTCAATAAAACATCTCAAGTGTTCAAATGCAAAAACACCACTATAATAACGCAAAAAAGAAATTCAAAGAAATCCTGTTGTGTGTGTGTGTGCATGGTTTGCGTGTTCTCGGGAACGGAGATGGCATTAATTCAGTGTCACGAAGGAAAATGTGAGTCAGAGGGTTTTTATACTGACATTGCGGCTGCTCAGCCCTCGGCGTCTGAGTCCTGATATCGATAAACACGCCACAACAAATGGAAGGAAGTCTTATAAAAATAATTCATTCCCTTGAGCAGGAAAAATGCGTTGCAGGCCTACAACAGAATGAAAATGAACACAGCAAGCTATTGTGTGAGCGCTTCTAGTAACGCTGGCGTTCAGGGGATGAGAAGAAGTCTCAACAGGAATGCCTGTATGAAGTTGTTGTTAAATATAGATTCTCCTCATGTCTGACATTGCTGTGGTGTAATCCCACTCTGTGCCTGACATCAATGAATAAGCCCTGCTTGTGTTTTCTTAACAGGGGTGGGATTTTCTCAAACACCTCCGTTACCTGACGGACATCCGCGACAATTCAGACTCCGGCTCAGCTTTGGCGGCTCGGCTCAGGCCATCCGTGGCAGGCAAGGAAGCCTAATTAAAAAGAAAGAGCTTGGATTTCTTATCCACCGTCACTTTCACTTAAATCCGTTCAGGGTTGTGACTAGTTCTGGCTGAGAGTTTATGTACACGGCAAACTGAAGCCAATCAGGCCGGGATGTTGAGACAAGGTGACCGCCTTCTTAATTCTGTTCAGGGCTTAAAGTGTCTGACAACCAAAACACGCTACCTTCCACACATCTGCTACTTACTACCTGCATGTATTATGCACATACGGTGGATGCTACTCAATCTTGCAGCAGTTCGTTAGTTTTAGCAAATACATTTTGTGTTTTTATGAGACTAAACACAGCTGAAGTGGACCCTCTGAATAGCATGCACATGCACTGACAGCCTTGTAAATCAATGCAGTCTTTTCTTAGGAAAGGCTGCACACGCACGCTACCGTTAGAAATGAATCTTTAATTCAGCAAGGACACATTCAATTGATCAAAAGGAACATTCGTGATGTTCCAAAAGTTTTTGGTTTCTAAATAAATGCTGTTGTTTTGAACGCCATATTCATTAGAGAACCGTGGCTTTAAGCATCGATCATCAGAAATGAGCAGCACATCGGCATTTTAGAAGGATTTCTGAAGGACACTGAAGACCAGAGACATGATGCTGAAAATTCAGCTTTTCATCATAGAAATAAATTGCGCTTTAAAATATATTAAAACAGAGAAAAGTTCTTTTAAATTGCAAAAATATTTCACTCAAATTCCCATTTTTACTATATTTTTAAACAGCCCCGGTGAGCTTAAAAGACTTCTTAAACCAAAAACCTTTTAATAATAATGTATATGATGCAATTTGATCAAAGCAAATTACTTAAATCACCGTAACTAGATATATTCTTACTTTAACACAGGTCTTCGGGATCACTTAAACTCTTTACAAGGTTTATAAGAGGTTCACCATTTCACTCGACTGTCAGCTTTGACTTCATGTACTCTTATCATCAAAGGCTCCACACTCTCTGATTTCATACTTATAATAGGAAACAGTTCTAGCAGACAACCTTGTGTAAAAGATATCTATATTTGAACATCTCTCCTGCAGGGTGAAGAGAGCGGCTGTGGTCAGATAATCTCAACATCAAGTCTCTTGACTAGCCCTCTGCCATCTGTTTCGACAGACGTGAAGCCTCTCTCCTCATACTCTTACAGCGAGGATCCAGAATTAACTTTCTGACACACCTGCCAGGGACGGGAGAAAGGTTTGGCGGCCATCATGAAACGATTTCATACAAAAGCGCCAAATAATTGTTTACCTAAAAGAAAATATCTGGGCTTCTCTTTATTAATCCATTTCAACTAAACACTACACTGAAAATACTGTTGTATACTATCCAGGTGACCCGAAAGTGATTCAAACAATGTTTTTCTCCAGGGTCATGCATGTTAAGAAAGCTAACAACCTCTCAAACGGAGCATTTTCAAAGCTTAAATTAGCAATTAGTCTCAATTTAAAACCACTTGTGGGTCAATCTGGCTGATACATATTGGTCTATCACTAATTATGCGGGGATTTTTATTTTTAGTATCCAACCTCGACATTAACACCACCCTGGTTGCACTGATAAAAACCCAATAGGATTTTTTTAAATGGCTTTTTGGGTAATCTTCACAAATCTGAAGCCTAAATACAATCACCAGAAGCAAAAAGCAAAACCTAGACTGTAAACTAACTACAGCACAGTCACGTGATCTCAGCGTCGCCATCATTAGACCCTTCCAGTCTTCATTTAAAAACATTTAGTTTAAGTGTAAGTTGGAATCGTTTTCTAGAGTGCGACTGCAAACAAACAAGGCTGTGAAAGCGACTACCTATGAGTTCGACATCACAATTATTAGCCAATGCGTATTTCAAGACAAGTAAAGATTTAAGGAGTTTTTACCAAAGCATTTTATGTCGCAGAACAAAGTATCTGACAAAGTGTCCAACATAGACCTTATTTCAGGCATTTCCTCCAAAAACCCATAGAGCAAAAATGCTCAATTCTGGGTTTTGGCCTACAAAAACACATCATTTCCTTTGCACTCTGTACTGTACTTGTGACACCTAGCCCTAGTAGTTTAGTGTGCAATTTCACTAAAATTGCACGGTTCGAGTACACATCATTTAGCATAAACACAAATTCGGTTTTTCATATGTTTACGAGGCCTTCACCTATGCCTCGTGTCAACTCCACCCTTGCCACTGACACGCTTAAAATAGATGCCTCTCTGAGACACTCAGGATTTTACACATGCATGTGAAGACTTGGGAAAGCACGAGGTACAACACTGACGGGTTTTGTTCAGATACCGTATTTCAGAAATAGCATTCCTACACAGTACCCCTAAAAAGTATGAGAACACACGGTATGTTAAAAACACAAAACGTGGTCATTTAATGCATTAATCCAACACTGATTTCCTCATAAAAGCCTTTAATTAAGATGTATTTCCTCCCTCTTCGTGTGACGTTCACACGTTTAACAAGGAAGGCATTCACGCGCTCTCGCTAACACCTACAGATGTGGTCTCCACACTTCCTCTGAAGCTGACCGCACCATCAGTGTAAACTCCTAATGATCTAAACCCAGCAGTGTCACTTCTGGCTTAGTAATTGTACGTTACAGCATAAAGCGCACACAGGCTATGTATATACCTCCAGCCCAACCCGCTAATTAGCGGAGGCATGTTTGCTTTCCTTCTGTCTCCTAACGATGCCTAAGATGAGAGAGAGAGAGAGAAATCTGCCAGTCTTGCCTGCTTACAGTCACCAACAATTAAATTAAACAGAAAAGCTGCTCCACTCCAACTGCCTTTTATTTTAAAGGGTTAGTTCACCTCAGAATCAAAATTCTGTCATTAAAGACTCACCCTCGTGTCGTTCCAAACTCAAAAGAGCTTCGTTCATCTTAGGAACACAAATGAAGATATTTTTGAGGAAATCAGAGAGCTGTCTGTCCCTCCATAGACAGCAACTGAAATGATCCCTGATCCAGAAACATGGTTAAAACAGTCCATGTGACATCAGTGGATCAACTACAGTTTTGCGGCGATAGGAGACTTTTTTGCGCAAAGAAAAAAAAAAATAGCATCATTTACTGTTCTTCTCCCATGACTTACGTCTTCAACCATTCTGGAGATTACTGAAGAACATATTTGACGTAAAATGCGTTTGTGTTGCGATATTCTTTAATAGTTTTCTGTTTACCACGTTTCTGGATCTGGAATCATTTCAGTTGTGTTGCTGTCTACGGAGGGACAGATGGCTCTTACAGGTTGAACGAAGGTCTTACGGGTTTGGAAAGACACAAGAGTGGGTCATTAATGACAGAATTTTAATTTTGGGGTAAACTAACCCTTTAATATATACAGTTTTCATGATGTAGGTTTTTAAAGGAATACAACTTGCTGATGGTCACCTCATCATCAGGCCATTCGAGATCAGATTAGCATTCCAAACAACTTATAAACACATCACAATAATCCACACCACTCCAGTCCACCAGTCAATGTCTTGTGAAGTGAAAAGCTATCATTAAGATCTTCTAACTTTAGACCTTTGTGCTCTTTTCCTTTCCTTTATTTTATTTTTTTACTTGTGCTTTATCTGTGCAGATTTCTCTCATGATTCAGGCCAGAACGACTTTTTCACTGGAGAAAGCAATATTATGGATAAGTAAAAAAAACAACATCTTGATTAACGTCCTACGAACAGGCAGCTTTTGTCTTCACATGACATTAACTGGTGGACTGGAGTGGTGTGGATATAGTGTGTTTATCAGTTGTTTGGACTCTCATTCTGACGGCACATACAGTATTCGCTGCTGAGCAAGTGATGGAATGCTACATTTCTCCAAATCTGGTATAGAGAAATAAACTCATCTGCATCTCGGATGGCCTGAAGGTGAACAGTTCATTAAACGCTGCAATAAGTGATTATCTGTTTTTTCACTAAGAAAAATCTAAGCATCATTTAAAAATAAATCATATGAAATATTAAGAGAATAATGATATTTCAGGGAATATATTGTGAATTATGCTTTCCTTAGATTTATTAAAATGGTGAAACCATGTTTTGCATATGGTACTCATTCTGTGTGTAGCATATCAATTACATTTACATTCATGCAAGAGACTTGCAATGCATTCAACATTCGATCACTTCAAGCATGCCATGTCAGGATGTCAGGACTTTAAAACCCAGTCTAATTCATAATGGATTACCAATTCAATTCATGAGTAAAGTGAGGTCTGTGGTAAATATAAGCTGACGATGCACTGACGTTTTGTTGAACAATGTAAACTGCACACAATCGTGCACCAAACATTCTTATGTAATGATTATTACAAACACACATTTTTAAAATAAACAAAACTGCAGCATGTCATTTATGTTATAGGGCGCTATTTTACTCAAAAATTGAAAACTTCTATTGAAAACTCAGAGGAAAACTTCTAAGGTGTAACATGTGTCTTGTCTGTAAAAACTTCACAAAGCTCTCAGAGTGGCAAACTCATATGGGTTTTGTACACTTTTGTGTCCGACTGAACAGTAAACATATTTCGCCATGTGGCCGACTATAAATGCTTCAACTCCTGCCTCAAAAATGCACACTCCACTTTGGGACAAAAATAAAAGCGGAAGACTGGTGAGAGATTTTCTGGATCGTGGGTTAAATGGAGAGAAAGCGAGACGTTTGCGAGAAAGACGTGCACCAAGATAAGAACAGAGAGAAACCCTTAAATAGCAAAGCATCCATCTATATCCATCAAATATAAACATACAACATAATAGCTGTAAAATACCTTACAACCGCCACCAAATTCTCATTTCTTCAAGTGGGAATTTATTTTGATGGGATTCACAGGAGACTTAAAGAAATATGAATGATGATAACTGTGCAGATGTTTGTGAGAAATACGGAGATCTTAGACTAAAGTCTGTTTCTCCAGAGGAAAATGTAAAAAGCAGAACAGTTTTCATTTCCTGTATGTAATTTAATTTCAGTACTATCGACGAAAAACAGAACCTTTTGAGATATTAAAAGTAACTAATGTTTTTTTTCTCACTTGGATAAGTTCTTTAGTTTTTAATAAAAGCATTTTGATTTGCTAATTAACATTAACAAGATTGCATTAATATTACATTTGATCACAGATTTTGGGGTCTCCAGCAGGACTTTTCCTCAGGAGAAACATCAGAGAGGCAGGAGACACAAGTAAGATCTCAGTGGTTTCTCGGTCCAAATGTATGCATAGATCATTAGGTTTTGGGAGAATTTCATACATGGGAGAAGTTCGTAGTGAAATTACTTTTTATTATGGATATTAGTGTCTAAGCACAGTTTGAGAAAATATCATTTCTCTGAAAATCCAGACACGTATGGAGTCTTTTTCCTCAAGAGGAAAATCTGAGAGGCATGAACCTTGAAAATTCTTCATTTTTCCTGCTGAAATATTACAGAGACCTCAGTGTCTTTCTATACAAATGCATGTTCAGATCATTTGTTTTATGGAGAAATTAATGTTAAATATACACAATTCGAAACAAAAACAATGGTTATAGATTGTGATGCAAATCAGAGCACAGCTAAAGACAAGTCCTTTGATACATTGTGCGGTATTATTTCTTAAGGAAAACATCTGAGAAGCGCGAAACTCGAGTCTCCACATTTTTATCTCATGGCGGTCTTGAAGAAACAATTGAGATATTACTGTGTTTTTCAGTCCAAATGCATCCTCGAATCATCTGTTTTGGGGAGAATGTAATGATAAACATTTGAAGTTCTTAGTAAAAATACATCTGTGTTTAGATTTAGGCAAATCTGAGGACAGTCTGAGACATTAAATGTCTCCTGAAACTTGAATGGAGACACATATGAAGGCTCTTCCTCTTCATATGTTAGAAGGACATTAGAAAATCTGAGAAGCATGAAATGCATTATTTAATATATTGGGAGGCTAAAAGAAATATGTTTGTTTTGCTTTTCTGCCCAAATGCATGCTCAGATAATTCCAGATATCCTGCTCAACGTTTACACTGAAATTCCATTTAGGCAAATATGAGCACAGTTGAGACATCTTAAAATTTTAAGGAGACACATACAGGGTGTTTTTTTCTCAAGAGGAACACCTGAGAGGCGAAAACTCTCATGCCATGTTTGCAGCAGCAATATATTTATAAAAAAGTTCTCTTTTCTGCAAGGCGGTTCGATTCCAGATATCCTCTAACTCGAAGTGCTGAGAGATCATCTGTCCCCGCCTCTGACAAGGCCATTGCTCCAGACTCACAAAAGAATACTCCAACTTCATTGAGTGAAAGGCAGCACAAAGCAAACAAACCCCCAAACCGCTGTCACGCCACCCCTCCCCGGCAGGCCTCCGCTGCTCTCCCCTCCTTCTCAGCTCCCGCTATTCAAGGGAAATGTGTATTTCCCACACTGGAGTTGTCCAGCAGGGTCTGCCCGGCAGGGGTTTTGCCTCGGGGTGAACGGGGAGACGGACTAGAGGTTACATCAACACACACACCGCTGTGGCGTGTCACATCCTCACCGCCGGTTGCCTTGGCGCTGTTAGCCAGCAGAGCAAAAACCCAGCCGCTCTCCTCCTGTACCTACACAACATTTTTTCACCGAGTCGGTTATTGCACATGGGTTTTTAAAAGCCATCGGAATTATGATTATTATAATAAATTATGATCATTTGATGGTGCTGGTAACCTGCAATTATGGCGCCGCTGATGAAGGACAAAGATGCTCATGGCGAACATCTGTGTTTAATAAATACTGACCTGACAAACGGCACTCTTTAATCACTCGCTGTCTGTTTTATATGCTACTGATGCGTTTGACAGACAAAACCCTCCAGACAGAAAAACCCAACTGTAATCAAGAGGGAAGAAACGCTGAACAAGTACATGGTACATGATTAAAAGCAGATTTTTAATAAATGGACCTGAGCTATAATTACCTAACAATGCACAACTGTGTTTTAATTAAGATTAATGAATTCTGCAACAACTAACTGTAACTAATTACACAAATAATGCATGAAGACAGAACCAGCAAGTGCGATGGAGGACTGAGGAAAAGACTGGAAGAATGAAATGGCACTGGCACAGAAAAAAATTGAATAAAAAGAAGAGGCAAGAATGACATTAAAATACGAAAAAGAAACTTAAAGTCAAATTGAAAGAAAACAAAAAGAACGAAAGGATGGAAACAGAGAGAAAGCTAGAAAGAGAAAGAGTGAAAAAAAGAATGAAAGAAAGCAAAAAGGGCAAGAAAAGAAAGCATGAGAGAGAAAAAGTAAAGAAAGAAAGAATGAAAGTGCAAAACAGTTGAATAGAAAGAGGCAACTAAGAAACAACAAACAAAAACTAAAAACAAAAAACAATGAAGAAAAAAGAAGAAACTAAAAGCAAATAAATGTGACAGACGTAAAAAAGGACAAAAGAAACTACTCTGTCACGAATCTGGAGCACAACCGAACCAGCTTCATAAACGCATCACCATTCTCTCCGCAACATCATCTCTCACACAGACACATCCAGCGCGGTGACGAACAGGTGCAGGTCATTAGGCCCGCCGCTGCCACCTTCCCCTGTAAGATGTGCGTAAATCCTTGTTGTGGAAAATGAAAGAGTGAAAGTAGTTCTAATTACAAAATGTAAATATTGAGTTTTCCCACAATGGGAAACAGACCACCCAAGATGCACAACAACCCCCAACCCCCCTCCCTCCCGCTCTCCTGCTCCGTCTCTTTCTCTCGGCCGTCCCGTCAGCGTGACAGGAACAGGAAGCCTTCTGAACATCACCAAACGTAAATGCACGCATACCAGATGTGCACATGCGTACACGAGTGGCCGCTGACATCACTGCATCATGCTTACGTAACAACCCATTAGCCCTGACCTCCAAACCTAACATCCATTCCTCTGCTCCTCGTGCAAATACCCAGAGGACCGCCGCTTTCAGTCACAGGTGAGCGTCAAATACTTGACTTTATGGTGCTAAATACCTTTAAATGGCCTCCATGAGACTGTTTTCCAGCTTTAGGCCACATATGGAATTGAGCAACATGTGGTCGGCATGGACCGAGCCCCGGGAGTCGCCATTTGTTGACGTTTGTTTGTACGGAGAGCATGTCGGTGAGTGATGGGGAACGGAGGTGAATGAGGGCTCAGCTGGGATCTAGAGCTCTGCCTCTCTGGGCTTGAGATGTCTTCATTTTGAAGGTGATCTAGAGGCCCTAGAACACTTCAGTTCAGAGCTGTTCTTCACCCTTTAGATGCTGGTTTGCTTCTACACTCTCAAAAGGAAAGGCTCCAAAAGGGAGTTTAAACAGCACTGCCATAAGAAGAACCATTTTGGGTTCCTTAAAGATCCTTTCAAAACAATTGTTTATATAAAAAATTTATATTTTCTAGTTTAAAAATAAGCTTTTAGCATTAAAAAGAACGTAGTGCAATGAAAAGGCTTCCAAAACGGACATTTTGGTTCCTTAAAGAACCGTTCAGTGAACAGTTTTTAAAGAACTGTTTTAAGATTAAAAATATTTACTGCCATTTATGACTTATGATAGAACCTTAAACATTTAAAGTATCTTTCATTGCAGGGTTTTTGCACAGAATAAAAGATCACTGTATAAATGAATAAAACCATTTTGGGTTCCTAAGAACCTTTCAGTAAACAGTTCAATATTTTTTTTGTGTGTGTTTAAAGAACATTTTAATAATCTAAAAAAATAATCTTAAGTGCAATTATAAAGTTCCATGGATGATAAAGGTTCGTTGTGGAACCATTAATGCCAATAAAGAACCATAATATCTAATAGTGTTACAGTAATATTCAAAAGGGTTCTCTGAAGAACCAAAATGGTTCTTCCAAGTTACCACTATCTTGAAACCTTTGTTTTGTTTTTTTGTTTTCTCCACTGGAAAGAACCTTATGTGGAACTTCTTCATGGATGTTAAAGGTTCTTCATGGAACCATCACTGCCAATAAATAACCTTTATTTTTAAGAAGATATTCTGTTTTGACAGTCAAATGTTGCATAATTGTTACATAATTAACAAGCATAATTATTTAGCATCTTTTAGTACAGTAATTTAATTCTTACGCAATTTATAATTAATAAAATCTATAATAAATCTATTTACATTTTTCTTTTACATGGGCATGGAAACTAAAATGCCTAGAATTTGAGTTTTATTCGTTTAGACATCTAAAGTCTGGTTCAGCATGTCATCACAAAACACAACAGTCAGAAATTACATACAATATATTATCCATAAACTTGTTCTAGATGTATTTGAGTGGCGCACGGCCCTGTGAACTCCACACTGCTTTATTCTAATCTACAGGTGCTTGACACAGATCTGCAGAGGCTTGCGACAAAGCCCTTAAGTTAAGAAAACCTAGAGCTCATTGGTTTATATTCTAACTTAGATGTAAGAGTTGTCTTAGCTTTAGGAGTTGCGACCGGGCCATGCCCTTTCACTCTAGAATGATCCAATCGACCCTCTTAAAAATAAAGACTCCTTATTATCTTTGATCATTCCCATGAAGTACCTCCACCGAATCTTTCCATTCCGCGAGAGGTTCTTTAGAACATTACAATGTTCTATAAGAAGTGCTTTCAGTAAAAAGTTGTCAAGGAACCAAAAATGGTTCTTCTATGGCATGTCTGTGAAAACCCCATTTTAAAATGGAACCAATCTAAACACAGATTGAACTCTAAACCATTTTATTTAGAGCCACTACAGAGACTTTTCCAATGGCTTGAAAACACCTAATGGCTAAACCTCTGCATTGTTCCAAACATTTGACATCATGCATGCACAATCAGCAAAAAGACAGTCTGTAAGATGAACAGAACTGCTTTCCAGCTGAAGTAGTGAGAATAGTGCGGTGTATTTTACAGTACATCAATGTTGCTGTCAATGCGCAAATAAATCTATCACGAAATTCTCCACACGTTATGATAAACACACCTTCACAGCATAAACAGTGTTAAAATACCTGTGTAAGTACACTTCAGCGCTGGTCGGGGAAAACTGCGTCCCATAAGTTGTTCTTACGGAGTACAAATCATCAAACAGTTATTTTCCCCCGACTCATTCCTCAGCCAAAAGGTACATTTCATGTGGAGGGTGAGAGGGAAACTTACCTTGCGGGTTTCTGCTGGCAGAAGCGCCGGCTGGCTGCTGGACAAAGGCGATCAGAGCGACGCTGAATAATCCAAAGCCAGCGCGCATCAGAACAGACATGAACATCATGTTAAACACCTTGAACCTTCACAGAGAGGGGCAAATTAAATAAAAGCGGACAACTGCGAGACTTTGTGTCCAAGAGTGGGTGAAGCTTTATTCCCGGCGCTAGAAACAGAGCGTCTGTTGAATGAGAGAGAGAGAGCGCGCGAGCGTGCGTTTTATTTCTTGGTCCTGCGGAGATTGTGTGCGCGAAGATCAGGAGGAGAAACACGGTCGAGTTGAGCGCTCATGATCTTCAGTCCTGCAGGAGACACAGACAGAGAGAGAGAGAGAGAGAGAGAGAGGGAAGGGGGAGGAGAGATGCACAACAGCGCGTTGCTCTCTCTCTCTTTTCTCTAATTGTTAGTCAGTGGTTCTTTATTGGTACATTTAAAATAAATCAAAAGTTGTGAAAAAAAATTAATGCAAACATGCGGTTAATGTTTTGCTGATTATTTAAAATGTAAGAACGCAATAAATTGTAAAACTAAAATAGCAATTACAACCTGCAAACACGCTTTGACTGCATAAGAAAATGTGTCGTAGTTTATTTATAAAGGGCTGTTATTCATTCAGTTATTATCATACTGTGAATGTGTTCGTGCTTTAACCATTAAATAAAACATTTCTACAATATCTGTTTTTTCATCAGTTTTGAAGAAATTTGCATCACGTGCCGTCAAAAAGAGTCCAAACAGCTGATAAAAACATCATAATAACCCACACCACTCCAGTCCATCAGTTAACATCTGGAGAAGACAAAAGATGTGTGTTTGTAAGAAGCAACTCCATCATTAAGATGCTTTAACTGAAAACCATTGCTTCTGGGCAAAATACGAGTTCAGAATCCATAACACTTAATGAAAAGTCTGTCTCATGTTGTCCTGCCATATCAAAATCCACACACGTTTAGAAGCATTTTGTACTGGTTTTCCTTGTAAACGGTGCCTAATATTTCTCTGCTGATTCAGACTTCTCGGATTTTCCCTGGAAAAAGCCTTTAATGCAGTATGACAGATAAAAATGTTGCAATAATGGGTTTGTTTTTTACAGCTGCTTTTCTCTTCAACAGTCGTTAGCTGATGGACTGGAGTAGTGATGTTTTTTTCCCCAGCTCCCATTCTGACGGCAACCATTCACTGCAGAGGATCCATTGCTGAGGAAGAGATGGAAGGCAGCATTTCTCCAAACCTGATGAAGAAACAGTTAACCGTTCCTTCGTGCCACTTTGCATACGAACGGCAACGCATTTCCCTCCACCAAGTGCACAGACGAGTTTCTCTCTTTCTGACCTTGCAGGAATTCACAATCAGCAGCGGGACGGGCCGCGGGTGAGTGGGGGGTTGCCATGGAAACGGCTTCCGCGGGGCAGCAGAGGTCAGACGCTCCGGGAGCCACGTGCAATTCACGGACTCCCTCTCGTCTCGCCACAAGCTCCCGAAAAGCATGCGCAGCCGAGACACGTCGAGCAGCTGGTAACTGATCCTTGGTTTTACATACTTCGGCAGATTCGCATCCCGGAGGCATGCGCTTTCCAGCTCCTCGCGCACCGCGTCCCACGTACTGAAAGATCGTAGGCAGCCGGGATAATCGTGTCAGAACAGGCCTGTTTAAGCACTAATGATTCAGGGTTTTCTACGGAGGACAATTAACCCCTGCGACAATTAAAAAAAACATGCCAGAGGTGTGACTTCATGCTCAAACCTCCAAAAGAGCGATGGAAAATGAAACTTCAGGACGGAGTTTTCTCGGAAACTTAGTCACCCTTGTCTGAAGGGTCCTTCACGATGTCAGACATCTGGTGCTATTGCAGCTCGCGTTTACCTCTGGCCTTTCTGCCGGTTTCATAACAGGGAATTTACCGCAGCTTTTTGTCCCGGAGAAAGTCGGCCTCATTATTCACACATCCAAACAGAGCGAAATGAAATCACAATAGACTCAATACCGCCAGATAATTGTTCGGGACATTCCTCTGGCTCCAGTGTTATAACTCGAGGTCAGTCCTCAGAAGAACAGGGTCCATGCTGTCATTAAACGTTCAGCTCCAGGTTTTCTCCACACTTCCTCCTGCTGTCAAGCCCCAGTACAGTTCAACAAAGGCAGACGGAGACAAGCCTAGGCCTGTCCCTGCTCCATCATTATGTTAGCAACTTTTTAGTTTTTATGCTTTGCCTTTTTGAAATGAATTGCTAGGTGCTTGATTCACATGACTTCAGCTATCTGCACTGGTATATGGTCCACGTTGTGAAGCTGGATGAGAGAACTGGGTCACAGCTTTCAAACACCTTCCCTGCGACCCTGAATCTATATTCTGGTCCTCACAGGACATTCATTTTGATATTTTGTAAACGCATGCTTAATTAAATTACTATACATACTGTTGTAGAAAACCGGTGATGTGATGCCAATATAAGACTTTTTTACATTTCTTTCTATTCAAATTCTAACTCGTATTGTTTGTCTGATCATGTAAAGAGTTTACAATAATTTAGAAAACCGCACATTTTCAGACTTTGATGCCCTCGGATTCACAGACGAGGCTTAAGCCTATACTAAAATGTAAATCTGAGCTATTTCAGAAATAAAAAAATTGCACCGACTGATGTTAAAACAAGCGCCTTTTGTCTTAAGATGCACCTGAGTGATTCTTTTTTGAGACATGTTTCTAAAGATTACTTGATCGTCATAACTGAACAATGACTTAATCCTGGAAACCGGGCCTTAGACTCTTCTTCACATCTCTATCACATATTTCCCCATTAGTCACACAAGGATGTTGATTGGACCACCCAGTGGACAGATGTTTTGTAACATCAGGCAGGTTATTTTGATTGTCTTGTAAGCTTCATCAACCTGGATTGGGCCACACAGTTGTTGAGTATACTAGAGTCTGAGTCATGCGATTAGACTAAACCGAGCGCAATCTCACAGAGAGACACAATTCCCTCTTTATCTGCTCGATGGGCTTCTGAAGGACTTGACTCATCAGACTTTAATCTTTCAAAAGGAGAAACAGATCTAGAAGATTTGTGTGGCCCGATGGAAAGTCCAGGTGCGCTCTAGAGACATCTAGAGGTGGAGAGGAGCAGCGCTGCTGAGAATACAGCAAATAAACACTGTGCTTCATTCATTACACACACTTTTGCAAGCTGCCAAAGTTTCTATGCTGGTGCTTTATAGTGACCATATATTTTCATCGTGCAATAAAATAAAAAATAAAACAAACAAACAAACGAAAAAAAAAGTACAAAAGTTTTTGCTAGAAGTCTCTTAATGCTCATCAAGTCTTTTTTTATTTAAATTTTAAATCCTGGATTCCCAATTTAATCTGTTTTAAAATGTAATGTATTCTTGTGATTTCTGGATGTACTGGATGCATTCTTACTCCAGTCTTCAGTGTCCTTCATGAACCTTCAGAAATCAGTGCCAAAAACAGCCGTGCTACTTAATATTTTTCTGGAACGTGATATGTTTCCAGGATGCTTTGATTAAAAAGAAGTTACTTTTTTTTTTTTTTTTTTAACAAAACAACTCTTCAAAAGACTTATCAATTTAATATCCATGTTGTATAATAATAATAATAATAATAATAATATTAAATGCATACACAAAAATAAATTTAACTACATATAAAATCACAAGTATTTTTTACAAATATTTACACAGAAAAAAACATTTTTCGAAAGTGTGTGTGCATAAGTAAGCTTTCAAAAGGACAAAAAAAGAGCATAATTAAAAGCATCATTAAAGTAATCCTACGTTTATGTCCATATGAATTCTTTTGAAACGTATTCAGGATTTAAACCCCAGTAAATCAGTTGAAGACACAGGTATGATGTAGGGATGTGGGTTTGTTTGTTGATCATATGATGTGACGTGTTTCGGCCAAAGTTAAGTCACGACATGGTCTGCTATCACTATCAGGGCTGAGGAGATCAGGTGGAAACCTTTTTGAACAAAATTGAACGATATCTGACCAAGATAAAGGCACTGGTTCTTCCAGAACCTGGGGAGCCATCATCCTAAAATCAGCTCGAGCAATGCCGGTATTAATGACATGACAAATACTACAAAATGCATGCCAGTTTTTTTTTCCAACGCGTTTAAATTCAAGTTGTTTGATTATTCAAATCTAATGTAGGCCTGATTAAAAAAAAAAAAAAACACACACAAAAAAAAAACACAAACATTTAAGAAATATAATTGTGAAGAATTGTAAATATTTAGAATCACTTAGATTCTGTTTCAATAAGACGCTCCCTCAGACACAATGAATCAGGATCTCAAACAAGCCTCTAATCCACAGAAAGCCTGCTGTGTTGGACGTTTAGAGCTGTTTTGTGGTGATAAGGAGTAGCTGTGAGGGTAATTGCTGAAGATATGAGCTCATCAGATTATCTGTGCTGATTGCTCTGGTAATCAGCTTGTGTAAGTATGTTCTCATGAGCTCTCGGCCTACCTGCAGGATGAGGCCCTTCGGCCCGCACAGATCACACCGGCATCATATAAATATAATCCCATGACATCACTCCACCTAAAACATGTTGGTCAGCAAGCCAACACGTCTCTCAAGACCTTGAACTACTAGAAACAAAAGCAGCAATTACGGGTTAGCCATAACGCTAACTGCCCAAAGAAGCCATTGCATTAAACCACATGTAATTTTTTTCAAAGCCACGCCCTTCAAGAATATGGTAGCCAATCAGATATCAGTAAACCCTGAAGTGATTATAGGAGTAGCTTCAGCATTGCGCCCCTGCTGGTAAATCACACAACTACACCATTTATTATATCATACAAAAGAATAAGTGCTGTATGACAAAGTAACACAATGCAATCACAAAAAAGTATTATATTATATATGACTTGTTTTTCTTGGTTTTTGCCAATAATATAGTTTTGAATTGATTTTTGTAATTTTTTTATTTTAACGTAAAATGCAAGAAGATAAAATGTTATAAGTGACTGTTTTTGAAAATAACATAATTTCGAGAGGATCGCTCAACGAGTAATCGCACACAGCTGGCAGCTCGTTTCCTAATCATCCCTCGTTCATTCACACCCAATCAAATCATTTCCCCTTCACTATAAATTCTCCCAGCTTTCATTTCCCCGCTTCCTGCTTTTGTGCATTCTTCGGAATCGCATGACCGAAACACATCCTCGCCTGCCTTCCTCTGTGAGGACCAGATTCCTCAGCCAAACACTATAGCTCAACACTCAGCCGGTCTGAACCTCTACGAGAGACCGCTGCTTCCGATTCGAGGCCTTACCCGCGCACTCTCAGATCTTTCCATCGAGCTATCCGCCAAAGCTTTTCAAGTGAAAGAATCATCATTAATTACCACTCGCCGGCCCTCCGCTATTTTTCTCAGCCCAGAAGCAACAAAGCCCAGCGTTGCAACTTCACAATCACAAACGCACCCATGACGCGCAAGCCACTTTTCCATGACACCAGCATGGCATTTCCTTTCACTTCTCCTCGGTCACGTAACGTATTCTATGCTCCCATTCATCCATTTGTAGGGGCATTGATTTATTTTAGTCGTTGCATTTATTTTAGTCATTGATTTATGTAGCCATCAATTCCTGCTGTCAGAAACAAATATGTATTTTTCACTGACTGGAACTGTATAAAAAAAAATAAATAAAAAAAATATACAGTTCCCCAGCTTTTCTTCTTTTCCTATCAACCTCCAGGAAAAGCCCGCACGATGGCTCCCTTAGCCATTTCGTAGGGGCTCAATCTCCTCGAGGCAGCCTACACAGAGAACCTTTCTCTGTTGAGGCTTTCTCTCCTTTAATTCCCCGCTCCCTTGTTCCTTCCCCTACCCTACAAACTACCTTCCCTTAAGCCAGACGTTCCTTTAAGCCAGCCGGCTTCCCTTCATCCACCCACTTCCAGCCCCCATTCAAATCCTCCAGCGGAGGTTCCCTGCCTCAGCTTCCCACTCATCCTGCATCCTTCCCAAATCCCGCCCATCGTACCCATATGTTTATATTGTTTTGCTTGCTTGCTTGTCCAACCCACTAATCCATGTCTCTGTCTCTACCAGCAGGTTGGTGGTCGATCCAGCTCCCCAATTCACCCCGTTCCACATACACTATAATCCTTACATTTTTAACACGTGTTTAAATTAAACTGGAGATTAGGTGCTGGGCGTCCAGCCAGAGGAGAACTGGACCCAACTAAGCCTGGTTCTCTCAAGGTTTTTTCCCCCATTTTGCCATAGATGGGGTTTTGGTTCCTTGCCACTGTCGCCTCTGGCTTGCTTAGTTGGGGACACCTGATTTCTAGTGATCATTGTCATCTAGACTACAGAGACCGTCTCTGCATTGATAAACAAAAGTTTAATTTCGTCATCTTACCTTCACTCTATTTTGCCTACTATTCTCCTTCGTCCAGCATCCTCTCTCATTGCATTTTTTTGGGCGCAAATTTGGCTGCTGTCCTTTCAAGCTTTTTTGGGGGGGCAGACGGTGAATGAGCCGAGTACCGAACTCTTGCCCATGCTAGGGTTCTATTCATTAGGGTTCGAAGTTCGCCTTTCTCCCGGCTCGCTCCCCAGACAGCACGCCAAATTTGCTTATTATTATTCATTATGAGGAAAGCGTGAACTCTTGAAATTATATATATATATATATATATATATATATATATATATACACACACTATTTTTAATAATTTGCGCTTTACAGTTTTATTAGTTTTTGGTGTTTTTAAATTGTATAATGGTGTAATTTGGTGTTATTTTAGTATGTCATAATTATTTTTTACATTCTTTGTTACTTCAGTTAATGTTCAATTAATTTTTGTATGTATACAGTGAGGTCAATAAGTATTTGATCTCCCTGTCATTTTTCAAGTTCTCTTACTTAGAAATCATGGAGGGGTCTACAATTTTCAGCATAAGTGTATTTCCATAGGAAATGGTGAGAGACAGAATCTAGAAAGACAAATCCAAAAATTGTATGATTTTTAACAATTTATTTGGAAATTACTGTGTCAAATAAGTATTTGGTACAGAAGCCTTTGTTAAAGGAGCCATAGAATGGAAAACTAAATTGACCTTGGCATGGTTGAATAATAACAGTTGAGTACATGGACATAACATACTGTGAGTCTCAAACACCATTGTCTCCAACTTCTTATATAAATCAAGTGTTTGCAAAAGACGACTGAAAAACGGTCAAATTCCAACTCAACACAGACTGTTACGT
>JAUMHG010000072.1:14959435-14981875 GCA_032359395.1 Enteromius anoplus
CGGCTCGCCCCCCGGACAGTACGCCACATATGCTGAACTTTATCCTTTTTGATTATGAGGAAGCGCGAACTCTTGAACCAGTCTTTGGGGGGTTTGAACCTGCAACCTTTGGTTATCATCCCTGTCCATACAACAGGCCTATGGTGATTTACACCAATGTACATTCTCCTCAGGGTCTGCGGCCACCTGCTGTGTGTTGGTACCCCTGTCAGATTATATGACTCTAATTTTCAGAATGATTATGTTTGTAATATCACACTAGCACTCTTACCACAGTCGGCGCAGCAGTATAAAATGTATGTTATACAAAGTATGCATACTTTCTATAAACGAGTTGATTTTGAAATAGAGTACTATACATTTTTCCATGGCAGAAATAGCAGGCCTATGCTGATATACTAAATATAACATAACTATCAAATGAAAAGTTGAATAAAAAAAAACCTCGAAATTAAAAATGCATCTTGAAATATGAGTTTAAGTTTAAATACTTAAAAATAAACAAACTTGGTAAAAAAGTGCATAACAGAAATGACTAACATAAAGTAAAAAGTACTAAATTACTAAAATTGAAATAAAAACTAATAAAAATAATATTTTGAAAAACATTATAATGAGAAAATGTTGATGTAATAAAATTGCTAAAACTTAGCAATGTGGTTATTGTTAACTAAAACAAATACTAAAACTATTAAAAAACAATTAATAAAAAGCAATAATAAAAAGCTAAATACACCTTAATTTATATTAAATGCGTTCTGTAATATGAGTAGGCCTGTGGTAAACTATCAATCCATTTACAATGTCACAAATATGATGAATTTGTGATGAACTCCAAATGTAAAGTTTTTTATGTAACGTTAGCCTTGATTAAAAAAAACAACAACAAAAACAAAAAGTCTTCGGAGCCAATAACAACACTGAAAATAAAGGTCTAACATGTCTTTAACATGTCTCAAAAACTTAATCTTGACACTTAACCATTAGCCATATTGTTGTGAAAGTGGATATTTTAATAAACATTTCCACTAGAGGGCATCATAGGCTTAAGATACAGTCTACTTCTTTTTTTCAGAACAGCTGTTTCAAAATAGTAGAATGCAGGGGTTTTTAATGGTCCTCAATGCTCGTATAAAAACTTGTGCTAAAAGAGTGTTTAATAAGTAACGCAAGCATCACTAGTCGATCTAGTGTCACGGGTGACTTAAAACACAAGCACACAAAATATCTCGGGTATGTTTTTATCAGTTCTCATGTCAATTGGGATTCAAAACCCAGTGACGCGAGTGATTTCTGACGCGTCTTTCACTCTCAAAGGCACGTGTTCAGTCATTCCAGAGCCTGGCCTGGCTTTTGATGACTCTAAACGTTTATCCTGTGTTTTAAATCTCTTTTGTATCTGTTGTATTGTACCGTATTGTTCTGGGTATTTGTCGCGCTATTGTAGTTACGATATTTTTTTAAGCCAAACATAATACAAACTCCTGCACCTGTTCAAATGATATCCTCACGCTTGCAGAAGCAGGTAAATGAGCTGAAAACTCGATCGGCCCCAGCTCACTTCAGGCTCAAATGGTTGCTGACAAAGAAAGGCAGGTCATTAGCCCCAGATCACACAGCTCTTCTGCTTCGGAGCAGGTTGGACGAGTTCCCGCCTCGTTTGATAGAAGCTGTTGATGTTATGAAAGGAACTCTCAGAATGTTACCTCAGCAAGACTCTGTTGACAAGAAAAACATGGATCGCTACTCGTGCGTCACACACGAGGACAATGAACTCTGACTCAGAAAGTTTCACGGATCCAAAACGAGATCCTATTTTCCAACCGCTAGCGTCAATTTAATATGAGTCCTATTCACAGGCCTTCTCAAAGATCATGGTGCTTGACCTCCTCGGTGTAGTCCAAATCTTTATTAAGAATCCTTCATAAATATGTGAATTTATTTACAGGCATGTGTTAACTGTGTCATTTTGCAATAAAAGCTTTTAGCCTGTTTAATAAGGTGTTAAAATCGTGGGAAAGGCACTTTTTTAATAAAGACATACACCAGATTCGAGCCAACATATAAGCAGAATCTTGTGGGAATCTTATTTTCTTTTTTTCCTAAGGAAAACAGCACAACTTTATTTACATAGTGATCTGAAACCATAATTATCTTAACGGTATGGAAAAAATATTATCTATTTACATTTGCTTCTCTTAGGCTATGTCTGCTTCTTTGAGATCAATTTGAAAACATCTTTAACCTTTTTGTACATTTTGTATCTTTTAAATATTAAAATATATATTTTTACAAATATTTTATTATATGGGTAAAACATTTTAAGTGGAGAAAGCTGAAAATGCCATTTGCGATCACAGATTCAAAAACAAGGATGCATAATTTTATAGTAAAATAACATAAAATAAGTGAGGGGTGGGATATTTTACTAATAAATCAACATTTCCCGAGTGTTGGGAAAAGTTACTGTTTAAAAGTATTGCATTATGGCGTTACTCCTTAAAAGACTAGTTGCATTAGTTATGTTCTTATTTTTTTATGCCAAAAGTGAAATCAATAAGGCTCAGGATGAAAAAAGTAATCTGTTTACATAACTTGAGTTACTTATAATGCGCTACACCCAACACTGTCTCAGTGAGTTTTTATTGTGATAAAAGAGTTTTCAAATTGATCTGGATTCATGCAGACATAGCTTTACTCTTTGGAAGAAAGTGCTTATATCATGTTGCATCAATTACTTAAGCGGGTACCTAAAGATACAAATCGACCACCAAGCCGAAACCAAAAGCATCACAAATGATGTCAAAGTCCATATCATCAGCATTTGTCCTTTCAATGCTAATGTCCCAGAATAAATCGAAAGGCCGGTAGCACCATGCATTAGTCCCTCAGTAATCCCAGTTTCTTCAAGGCTTCCCTTCGGTTCTCTCCATTTTTACCATGTGGAGAGATCATCACGCTTATTCCGGAGCGGGGCAACTTTTGCCCGTCGTTTCCTGGCTGACCCGCAGCAGCTTGGAGCAATTTGGTTGAATCCTCAACTTGATGGCCAATTCCAAAGTCCTTCGCGCTCCCTGCAGAAGGAGGTCGAGCTCTGCTCTTTCGTAGCTGACCCGGAGACAACTCAACTTGGGTCCTTTCAGGGTTTGTCGTCTGTGGCGCAGAATCAGCGGACGTTCGAGATCCTGTGCGCTCCAGGGACGCTGTTTTGATCTCGTAGGACCTCGCCGGTTGCTTTTTTAGCGAATCGTCTCGCCTTTTTTCATTGTTGTGTTTTAGCGTGTCTGCTAGTAGTTGCCCATCATCTGGTACAGGGCTTTCGGAAAGTCTGGATAGCTCCTGAATGGGTTCTGCCGGGTTACCAAATGACTGAGGGCGAGTTTTAGCTTTAAACGTTGGCGAATGAGAAGGAGACAAGCCGTGGCCAGTTTCATTTACCTCTTCATTCTTTAGCAGGCCCAATTTTTTCAAAGCCTCCATTCGGATTTTCTGAGGATCCATCTGAGCTCGTTCGGTTTGAGGGAGTAACAAATGCGTGGTCCCCGGGTCCTTGTGGCTTTTGAGGATGATATTGGATGGGAGCTTCTTGGGTTTGGGCGCCACAACTGGCGGGCTTTTGAGATCGCCATACTCTTTGGGCACAGCAGAACTGTGGACTGAAGAAGGCGAAGGCGTCATTGGTTTGTCTGACGCCGATTGTTGCCCAACCGTTAACGGTGTTAAGTGAGGTGCTTTCTTCACGGAGGCATTCTTGCGTAGGATTTCAGTCACATTGTGCGGTTCACTTGATGTGCTTTCTAGGTCCGATTTGGACTTCATGGATCCACCGGGCTCCACTTTGGGGAGTTCAGGAACCCATTCCGGTGGCTCTTCGTAAACCGGAGCTGGTGGCGAATAAGCCAGGTTTATCTTCTGCGCTGGTTCATCCATGAAGTCTGAAGGTGGAGGAATGAAGTCCAGCGGCACCTCCGAGGACACTTTCTGAGGCACGACATCCAAACTCTTGGCTGCGCCATCTTTGACTTTCGAGTCACTTGGCAAACTCGTTTTAACTGGAGGTTCGGGTATGAAAGATGGTGGCAAGTCCACCACATCAGTTGATTGTCCAGTGCTGGGTTTGGAAGTTGCAACTTTTGAAGTAATTTCTTCTGGAACTGTCTTTCTATGTTGTTGAAGGTCAGGGCTTGATCTAAACCCGTCAGGTGCGTCTATAAAAGCCACAGGGGTCTCTTTGGGAGTGGTTTCCATTGGTTTGTTGACTATCTTTGCATTCCCGGGGGATGTTTCCATTGGTTTGCTGACCATCTTGGCATTCCCACTTGCAAGGAGTAATGGAGTTGGCACAAGGTACTTCTGAGATGGTTTATGATCTCTTCCGATCACTTTGTTTGGATCCTCATGGGCTGATAGCTCTGAAGGAGAACATTTATGAGCCATTACTCACACAGAATATCTTTAAAGGTACTTTCATGGATTCTGTTATTGCTTACCTTTAGATCTGTTCTGATAGATGGACGTCCGCTGAGGAGTTTTTGCTTTCGGGCCATTAGATAGGCGATCAGGCTCGTCGTTGGACAAACCGCTGTCGTCTTCCACATCCAGAGACTCAATGGTCTCCTCCAGGAACATGAGACAGGCTCTCTCCTCAGCCGAAAGGTGCTCCAGACTGTCATCACTCTATCTCAAAAAGAAGACACTGAAGACATCAGTAATCACGCTGTAGCTTAATCACAGGAATAAAGGTTTAAAACAGTTAAAAATATAGTCATATCGCAAACTGTTGTTTTAAAATGCAATAATATTTCACAAGATTACTGTTTTTAATCAAATAAATCCAGCCTTGGTGAGCAGAAGATACTTTTCTTTTAGAAAATACAAAAAAAATCAAGTGTATTTTTAATTTTGGTGTTTATAACATTCATTCAACATTCAACACAAGCGTACTTGAATATTATAATGCATTGTGCTTAAAAACTTTGATGTACTTCATTCAATAATAAAAAAAGAAAAAAAGAACACATTCCAACAAAAATATGTGAAATAATTAATAATTATTATTACAATTTTTTTTGTATTATTTATTATTATTATTTATTTTAATAAAATAAATCGTTTTAAAGTTAACTGATTGAAATGATGTTATGTATTTTTAAGATCAATTTTATGTGAGAAAATAATTTCCTTGTTCTTCTTTTAAGCAATACTGATTAAAAAGCAACCCCATAAAGAGAAGAGACCGTTCCTTGTGTTTGAAAAAAAAACCTAAACAAATGCTGAATTTAAGTGAACATTTCAAGCTCAAACCCAATGGAGTATTTTTATGATTCTTTTCTATTGTTTTTTGACCTCAACAGATAGTTTGACTATGATCTGTCTCTCAATGGAAAAAGATCTTTAAGATTTCCTCATATTTCATGAAAGAAATTACTGCAATAGCAGGTTTGGAATTACGTGATGATGAATCAGTTTTTGTTTTGGGAACACTGTCCCTTTAAAGTTCAGGGAAATTAATGAATGGTGTCATACTCACAAATCCAGAGTTGATGCTGAGCACACTATCACAGCTTCCTGCACTGTCCATCCCAGACACTGATTCAACAGAAACGCCACCCGGCCAGGTGTCACTTTTTGGCATTGCACATTGGAGGAGTTCAGATACTGCTGCACGTCTTTAAGGAGCTTATTTAATGATGAAAGATAGAGGACCTATACAACAATATAATAAACATTACTAGATTAAGCAGCAGCAACAACAACAACAACATATTATAACATATGTACTATGATAATATGCTAATCATAAAATGCCATAGTGTATTTCAATAGCAGTGGTATTCCCCATCTGATAGCATTGCTTTTCTGTCAGGGAACGTCTCTATCACTATAATCTTGGTAAAGATGACTCAAGTCACACTGTTGACGCCACTCTGTACAAATGTGTATGAGATACGAGCACAGATTTAGACTTGGACAGAAGTCTGGGTCAAATATGGGTTCATTGTGAGTACTCTTGTTCATGTTTTTGGAGATTAACTGCATCAGTGTCACTGAGATGACATCGTTTTTATTAATATTTTAAATTATTTTTACCCTTTTCATTTTAATTTACATTTTTTTAGTAATTTACTAATTTAGTAAGTAACTGAATTAATTTGAAGTATATTTGAGTTTGTCAGATAATCAGATAATTCAGTAAATGTATTTTATTTATTTTACTAAAAATATATTTATTTTAAATAAAATTTTAGCTAAATATAATAACCCTCATCTATATAGATTTAATAGATTCTACTGAATAATCAATCATAAAATACACACATCTTTTGGGATCAGAGGTGGGAAGATTATTTCTTTTCTCTGTTAACCATTATTTTCTGCATTCAGGTATTTGCAGCATTGTTTGTCCCTGCGGTCCACGACCCTTCAGAACAGACCTGTGACCCTGACAATGATTTGCACATTTTGCAAGCGACATGTTGGTTTGCGCAGACTGCGAATCGATTAGTTGATCAATGAATGTCAAAGCACAGACGGCTAGATGTTCAGTAAATACCTGCATCCACCCATTACACAAGCTGTGTAGTGAGTGAATGAAAGCATATAAGCATGTCTGACACACCTGTTTAGATAAGCACATCAACATAAAAGCACACTGAAAGAAAGAGCTCAAAGCCTACGCCCAGAGAACACAATGTGCCCAGATTACTAATATTATTAATGAAGAGCTTTTGATTTCAGAAGGAAACTGCTGAATAGGGTGAAATAAATGAAACATAGAAGGGTTTTGGAGAATCACAAGTGCACCTCTGAAGTCAACATTTTAAAGAAATTTTGGGGTTCGGGCCGGTCACTGGGTCCACAGTCCAACCCTCGCCACCAAGGGGTTAAAATTCCCAGGGGTTTGGAGTCCGCCGAGCTCTCAGCCCTCTCCCCAGACAGCACACCAAACGTGCTCATTCTATTCGATTACTAATGAGGAAGTGTGAACTCATGAAAGGTAGTCTGCAGGATTGTACTGCCGTCTAAGATACCTCTGCATCTGCACTGCATCTTCATTTAGCATAGAAGGCAATCCCAGAATGCACTGCAAAGAGCTTGCATAAATTGATACTTTAAAAAAAATAAATAAAAATTTTAAATAATAACATGCACCATAAATACCACACTTCCAGACAATCAACAGTCACAGAGTTGTTTTGAAGCCACTCTGTTGTTTTAGCTGTGTGCTTAGGGTCTTGTTGGAAAGTAAACTTTCGGCCCAGTCTAAGGTCCTGAGCACTCTGGAGAAGGTTTTGGTTCAGGATAGCCCTGTACTTGGCAGCATTCATCTTTCACTCGATTGCAACCAGTCGTCCTGTCCCTGCAGCTGAAAAACACCCCCACAGCATGATGCTGCCACCACCATGCTTCACTGCTGGGACTGTATTGGACAGGTGATGAGCAGTGCCTGGTTTTCTCCACACATACCACTTAGAATTAAGGCCACAAAGTTCTATCTTGGTCTCATCAGACCGGAGAATCTTATTTCTCACCATCTTGAAGTCCTTCATGAGTCTTGCTCTGAGGAGAGGCTTCCGTCGGGTCGCTCTGCCATAAAACCCCGACTGGAAGAGGGCTGCAGTAAAGGTTGACTTTCTACAACTGTCTCCCATCTCCCTACTGCATCTCTGGAGCTCAGACACAGTGATCTTTGGGTTCTTCTTTACCTCTCTCACCAAGGCTTCTCCCCCCCGATAGCTCAGTTTGGCCAGACGGCCAGCTCTAGGAAGGGTTCTGGTCGTTCCAAACATCTTTCATTTAAGGATTATGGAGGCCACTGTGCTCTTATGAATCTTAAGTGCAGCAGAAATGTTTTGTAACCTTGGCCAGATCTGTGCCTTGCCACAATTCTGTCTCTGAGCTCTTCAGGCAGTTCCTTTGACCTCATAGTTCTCATTTGCTTTGACATGCATTGTGAGCTGTAAGGTCTTATTATAGACAGGTGTGTGGTTTTCCTAATCAAGTCCAATCAGTATAATCAAACACAGCTGGACTCAAATGAAGGTGGAGAACCATCTCAATGATGATCAGAAGAAATGGACAGCACCTGAGTTAAATAGCAAAGGGTCTGAATACTTAAGACCATGTGATATTTCAGTTTTTCTTTTTTACTAAATCTCCAAAAATGTCAACAATTCTGTGTTTTTCTGTCAATATGGGGTGAACATTAATGAGGGGAAAAATTAACTTAAATGATTTAACAAATGGCTGCAATATAACAAAGAGTGAAAAATTACTTTCCGTACCCACTGTATATATGTTCACACACACAGACATTTGGGCTACATACATACACATGTACCTACAGTATATATACACACACATACTCTATTTATATATAGATCGTGCACACACACATATTCATATCACCGGGTTTTGTTTCAGTGTCTGTAAAGACATTGACTAGCCTACTTCGTCCCGATCATCTCATAGTGTTGTTTAACATTGTTGTTGTGATTAAACATTGGGTGTAGAGTTTTCCACTCTTCCAGCTCAAATGTCTTCTTTTGATGTTTTAAACACACAGAACATGAAAAATCCAAAACCTCCACCTCAACCCATTATAAATCTTTTAAAACACCCCCCACAGTACAATCCCTCATTCAGCTGCAGGAGACGAGTATGAGGATGTTCTGCTGTATCATTGTTATTCCCACCCCGGTCTGTCTGTGATTTTTTTTAGTTGTTTTACAAAGACCCAGTGCTTTTTTGTTTTTTGTTTTGTCTTTTTTAGCATGAAAGAGATTCCCCCGGAGATCTAGAAATCAATGTGTAAATCAACGTGTTTTCTTGTCTTTGATTTTTTTCATCGTCGTCTGGCCTTTTTTGTCTTCACAAAAACTTGAGTTTTGGATTTAAGTGGATAGTGTGATTCTTGTATTTTATAACATGAAATATGGGTTAATAGATTGAATTCAAGTTCAGAAGAATTACATCCATTTCTTCTGTAACTTGCACAGCTCTAATCCTTTTTTATCTTCCGTCTCGGTGCACTTTCTTTTAAACAAAGATAAAAGCTGTCACTATGTAATAGCCTTTTAAAACATAATAAATTGCTCAATTTAGGTTCTAAAATGTACCATTTAGAAAGTAATATGTACCTTTTAAAATACTAATATGCAAGTAAAAAGGTGTACCTTTTAAAAAGATCCAGTGACAACTGGAGAGAGTAACATGAGGACAAAATCAGGACTTAGCCTATATTATGTTTTTGATCCATTACGGATTTCAATTTTTGTTCGAATTCTTGTTTTGTGTCATATTTATCTCCAATCTAGTGTTGCTGCAAAAGGAGATGGCTGAAATGTCTTTAGTGATTGTATGCTGATTGTGAGGATTGAGTAGACAGGGACAAGCAGTCTTTATTTTAAACACAACGTTGAAACAGGCAGGGTCGAGACAACGGCAAACAGGTGTATCAGAGGTAAACACGAGAATAATCCAATGAGCGGAGCAGAGGTCGGGAGAACAGTGAACAGTATTCAGAAGGGCAAAGACAAAAGCAAGAGTCAAGAGTATTTTTTTTTTATTTGTCACGTACACAATTATACAGAGAATAACCAGCAGTGAAATGTAGGTCAGGTTCGCTTCAAGGACAGTGCAATTATATAATAAAGTATGTAATAAAAAATATTAAACAAAAAATATAATAAAAATAAGAAAGAAAGAAATAGTAGTATAAGGATGTGCAAGAGAGTGTGCAAAATGTTGTACAGGGTAAAAATTAAAATAGCAGCAATATGAGGGAGGAACCCCAGTGGTGCAGGCAAATCAGAGGACCATGGCAGTGCAGGCGTTTATTTTTTTCCCTTACCACTATAGTGATTAGCGTTCCCTTTGGTTGGACACTTAGAACTTTGTCTACATTGTTATAATATGTTTCCTATTGATGCAATGATGCAACATAAAATTCAAGTTATGTGGTTTCAAAGGAAGAAAAGTAATAAATAGGTTGCTTTTCACAGGTGACCTATATTTTTTCTATATTTTATTATATAGTTATTTTACTTTTTGTGTGTTTATTAACGTTCTTTTACATTTTACGTGTTTTTAATAAACCACTTGAGAAGCTTACAATTTGGATTATATAATACCTTAATGATAGTGGCGCGTGAATCACAATAATGGTTTTAAAATTAAAATAAATTATTTTTTATTAATTGTATAACCATTTTATTTGCTCTTTTTGTTGTGCTAGTACTGACTGATTGATTTACCTTTTTTGTGCATTCTCTGAAAGCAAAGTGACCTTTCATTGCTTAACAGTGTGCATTCAGAGATGTTTTCAGTCTTTCTAAAGCTAACCCTTAAGATTTCAAGGCAGTGAAGTATGTCTCACACAAGATTTTCTGTTTATCGCAGAGAAATAAAAGTTAGAGTGAACATCAAAGACTGTCCTTCCTGTTATATATGAGAGTCTGCACTGCAGAGCGATCAATTATGCTGGAACAAAAGTCTTCACTTAACACCACAGGGACGAGCACAACACCTGACAGTCTGTTTCTCCACAAAGAGATTAACTCAGTGCAGCAATGTGCAACTTTTCTGTTCAGCAGATGACTTTATGCAAAGCACCTCTTAAATCACTAGTAAACAAACAAAAGGGATTTATCTGAGGAAGAAAATAGTACAAGTAGTTGTCACATGACATCATTATTTAGCATATTTTATTAATATGTAAAGTTTTAGTAGTTTTTTTTTTAACAGTAGTGTCAATTTCTTATACATTTGGGTAAAAAAACATTATATATATATATATATATATATATATATATATATAATGCAAGTCTGTGCTGTTTTTACTCATCTTTAATATTTATCAATCTCAATAATACTTCTTTTGAGGACCTTAGTTGAGCATGAAATAATGGCATCTCATTTGTCTTTTCTCAGCACTGAACAGGCTTGGGGTTTAATTAGACTGATGTGCTGATTCGTTAGGTCTTGAGTAGTGGCTTGAGGAGTCCTTAGTCTTAAAGGGAAGATATCATGTGAAGTCATTGTTCTGTAAGCCCAGGCTCCCATTAGAGAGCTAATCTGTTCATTATCTCACTACAAGCTCATGTAATAGCATGAATGACTTATTTCATTTATGCATGTTCTTCTATAGGTATTGTTATTTGCAAACATGGTTTGGATATTTTTCATAAACCCTTTAGTTTATTAGTTACCACTTACAGTTTAAATTTGTTTTGCTTAGCCTGCATGACTATGTTTGATTGAATGACTATTATAAGGCAATTTCACCTTGTTCAGCTTTTATTATAAATGTTAAAAATTCCCTGTGAGAACAGTGCAAAAACAGCCTCACAGTTCCTTTATAATGCTTGGACACGTACAGTATTACAAATAGACCAAGGCATTCAAACGGTTTGCCTTTATAAATGTTACGTTCATTGTCTGTCTCATGTCATCATCATTGTTTGTTTTGGTTCTAGTCATGTGTTCCTAGTTTGATTTCCCCACGTGTATGCCCATATATGGTTTTTCCTGTGTTAGTGTGATTATTAGTTGATTGTTTTCCACCTGTGTTTCCCCAGCTGTGTCTTGTCTAGTCATTAGTCCTCAGTGTTCAAATACCCTGTCTTTTGAGTTCCAGTTTGTCCGTGATTATTGTTGCTTAATGCTTTATTGATGTGCTTCTGCTTGAAACTTGAATTACGTTGACTAAGTGTTATATTAAATGTGTATTGAGTATACTATGCGTCTCCAGCAATCTCTTTGCCTGACCGGCACAGATAAACCGGCACAATAAAGTGTCCCTATTGCTCATAAATAAAGATTTCCCCATGCAGTATTAAAGACTTTTAAGACACAACGCATCAGTATGTGGTGTTTTACCATGAGCCATGATGTTATAAAGTCTTTTTCTTTTTTCTACTTAAGATTGAAATGAAGAAATATCATACAATGCCAAATTGACTTAATGAAAAGTCTTTAGAATAGTTTGTTTAAAATTTGGTACTGTAAAAAAACACCCATTTTACCCTTTCAAAAGCAGCTCTCTTCAAAACACTCTGTTTTGTGTACTTCCCATTTAAATCTTCACAAGCTCTGCTGACCCTGCCCCTCTTTCCCGAGGTGCTCTCAAAGGAAGTTTATTTAGCCATATTTATAGTTTTAGATGTTACATTTATAGTGAAACTTGCTAATTAGCACATTATTAGAAAAGGTGCTTTTGCTTCTGTAGGTCAAGCTGAACATGAATGATCTGAGTGAACATAAACACATTTAGTTAGATTAAGGGCGCGTTCTCTTCAGAACCAAACATAAGTTAACGTTAATCAATGTCACAAATGTACGTGGTTAGAACTCTAGCTTTGGACTTGTAGTAAGAAGCATAGTTTGTTAGTAATATATGGGCTTTAATAAATATGCTCTTGGACACAAGAAGCAAATTAACATGCATTACTATCTAAATATAAAATACATTTTAATTATGTATTTTTGCGCGTCTATTCTAAACGCTGTATTTGAAAAGTGCGCATGTGCATAAATGGCTAAGGGAACCTGCGATGAATTAAAGGTCAAATAAAGCATAATTACAGTGAACATAAAATAGTATATTAGTCGATAGGTGCAATGTTCAATACAGCAGCATCTAATGGTACGTTCACAACAGACGCACGTTATTGGACGCTTGAACATTTTAAGTTTACTCCCTTCATTTGCACGTGAAAATTCGTGTCAGGGGAGGGGCTTCGGCCAGGCCCTCCCAGTGTCTGTGGTGGTTAGACAAGAGGTAAAATTTGTTTGGTGTACATTTAATAGGCAAACTTTTGTTTAATAAATCTAGTATTTATTTCCTTTTCATTCCTGTTTCTATTAAAGTACAAAGATGTGTCATACAGCTTCTACACATACAGTGGCGATGATTTTGTCCTCCATACCTCCGCTTGCTAGTAATCACGTCACTACTAGAGCTCCTGATTGGTTAACGTGGTGCAAATTTTCACGTTCAGATTTTTCAACTTGAGCGTTTCGATCCGCTTAATGTGTGCAAATCACGCCATAAGATGTGCAATCGCGTCTTTGCATTGACTTCACATGAAAATCACTGGTGCTTAACGCTTCGTGTCTGGTGTGAACGCAGCATTAGAGATCTCTAGTGAAGTGGCGTGAATGTGACAAGGTATGGCGACCCAATCTTAGGAATTAGTGCTCTGCATTGCATTTAACCCAGACAAAGTGCACACACACACACACACACCTGGAGTACTGGGCAGCCTAGTTGGACGTGGGGTGACTTGCTAGTAAGTTTGTTTCCAAAACAATGTATCATACTACAGTGGTTAAGAAGCGAGTTACGTTGTTGTCCGGAAAATGCATATGGATTGGGGAGGCATTTGCCTTGACAACTAAATGAACTGTAAACAAATAAATAAATAAACAAAATTGCTAAAACTAAACTGAAAAAAAAAAAAAAAATTTTAATTTTAAATAAAAGCTAATATCAATCAATCACTTTTATTTATATAGCACTTTTACCAATACAGATTGTAGTAAAGCACTAAACATTATCAAATAGGAGAATGGAGTTATGTAAATGTATAATGACGAGATTTAACTATTTATTTATTAAATGCAGAGACGGTCTTTGTAATCAAACAAAGATAATTACTAGATTAGGTGCCCCCAACTAAACAAGCCAGAGGCGACAGCGGCAAGGAACCAAAACCCCATCCATGTGATAATAAAACTAATAAATGTAATACTAATAAATGTTTATAAATAGTACTGAAATAAAATGTAAAAAATGACTAATGTTTCCATGTGATATGTTTCTCAGGCTCTGGGCCCGGTCCTCAGGAGGGTCTGAGTCAGCCGACCGCCCCGTCAGGACCACAGGGTTTCCGCAAGCATTTCCTGCGGGGCAAACTGGACTGTGACAACCAGCCGCCTGACACAGACCGCCTGTTCCAGCGCTGCTTTATGGCTACGGTCACCACCATCAAAGTCGAAGGACCTTCATAAAGCTTTTTGCCTCAACAGACTGTCGGTTTTGGAGACTTTTGTGACAAAAACACGACTGAAATTAATGACGAATGGTCTCAATTTTCATTCATCAGTTTCATTCATCTTCAAATGCAAGCTTTGTTTACGTTTGCCCCAAGAAACATTAATGGTTTACAGGCGTCAAGACTTCAGCTCTTTGAGAGTCGGTAGACTGAACCAAAGGCGGAATTGAACTCAATCAAAGAGCTTATTGTGTCCAAATCCAGAAAATTACAATGTTCATCTTTCTCTCAAACAAAGTTTACAAAGCGATTACACCAGCACATGGTGCCAATGCCTTTAAAACAGCTTTGAGCTCCATTTGACCCATCAAGCGGTTCACGCACTGCAACGATCAAGTTTGTAATTAACTTATCTGCTCTCGTTTGACGGTTTTGGCCATAATATGAAATCAGATTGTGTTTTTCTTGATACAACACACTTTTCACAGTCCCAACATAATTTTTAAAAATAAAAATGCTAAATCTTACTTTGTGTGAAGAGAGAACTATAAAATATCATCTAATATTATCTATTCCAAAGCATTGATTTTCTGTGTGCATGGTAGACAGACTGATGTTGCACATGGGCAACGTGTATTTAAGACGTTGTGCCGAGATAAAAGAACTACTTTACTTGCAGAGCAGCTCATTAATATCAGTTGCAAAACAATGGACCAATCAGAGGAAGTTGACATGGCAACTGTTTCACTCGGGGTCACGTAGGATATGGCCGATGAATTGGGATCTCGCTTCGAGAGGACCAATCTACTTCGCATTTATGAATACACTCCAATAAACATTCATTCAACTTCATGACTTTCTGCTCCTCCCGATCTACGGTTTGGACATTGGTTGACAGTATGCCATCTACAGCGGTGGTGGTTCCTGTTCGAGTGGGTTGCCACAGCAGGCTGCACTATCCCCTGCTGTGTGCAGGCGGCCATCTCCCCTGTGGACCTCAGAACACAAAGAAAGAGCAATTTCTGAAAGAGCAGTTCTTTGACCGTCATGATCACTGCCTCACGTGCCTGGGCTTAAAGCATGCGGAGGCAGCTTTTGTTGGAAGATTACCATCGCGGAGCTGTGGACTTCGCTGCCTGTAAGGGGGTGGGGCACCCGTTCCTTTGCCTTGATCAAGGGCTCGTCCTGGTGAAAGCCAGGCGAGTGCTTCTTCTGGCAATGGGCGGACTGGTCTAACGGTGACGGTGAGGAATTCTCCTCCACAGCCTCCTCCTTCCACTGGCGCTCCCCTATCGCTGGAGCTGCCATCGGAGCAGTCTGTTGGAAGGTTTAATCCTCCATGGCCCCCCACTGTACCCTCTTGGGACCTGTCTCTAGTCCTGAGAGCACTACAGCGGGTCATATTTGAGCCTTTGCCAGCAGTCGAGCTGAAGTTCTTACCAATGAAGACTGCTCCTGCTCGCACTGCCCTCCAACAAGAAGGTCGGGGACCTGCAGAAGTTTTCAGTCAACAAATCGTGCCTTGAGTTTGGGCCAGGGGATTCCCAGGTAACACTGAGGCCACAGCCTGTGAAATGGAGCTCCCCTAAATGGTGATTTTTACTTAACCTTTGCAAACCTATAAAACAATACAAATTATGCAACAGAGACATTGTTGTGACACACAGGTAACCTTTTAAAATCTGTTGGGCCAATTTTTTATATTTAATATATTAAATTAAATATAAAAATATACATATAATTAAACCTTATATTTATATTTTATCATTATATACTTAAATAAATATAATTAAATTGTATTTAATTTTAATTATCAGTGTGATGTTCTATGTATTCAAGTTGCTGCTAATGCCCCGCACAAAATCTCTGTCCATTTGACATAAATGTTAATGTTGAGTGTCTTTGTCAAGCTAGTCTGGTAACCACATTGAAAAAAAAAAAAGCTCAAACAAAATAGTTTACACAAAATTTGAGCAAAAAATGTTCAAACAACCTAGTTCTTATGTGATGTTTACATTTTTACTTAGAATTGAATTTTTTACATTTTATTAATTTGTTTTTCTGTATTTGTTTAATATATGTATCGATTTAAAGAACGTATTTCAATACACCGAACATGTCACATTAAACTGTATTTTCATTACAGGATTGCAGAAATTGCAGACACAGTTAGAATAAGATGGCACACTACACTATTTTCTTAAGGTTAAGCAGCATTTTTTGTTAAAAAAATTTTTTTTTCATTTTTAATTGGCAAGCCTTATTTTGTAACCCTATTTTACTGCAAAGTGCTTGAATTGATTTTTATACAAACCATAATTAACGTAAATTTCAAATTAAAATGTTCATATTCATATAATACATACTGTCACTGTGACATTACCCTCTCAAAAGGTACTAATATATACACTTTAGGCAATAAAATGTCATTTTAAATCAGTGATATATACCATTAAGGGACATTTAGATTTATAGCGTTTAGGTCTTTTTAGCGTTTATACCCTATTCTCTCAGAAAGTAAAGACACAACAGCTGTCTCTAGAGGAGTGCCTTTAAAAAGTACACCTTTGTACCTTATTTACCCATTTTAATTGTTATGGTCATGTTATGACCATATTAGCACCTACATGGTACATTTTTGTACCTTATTTACACCTAAAGGGCGTGTATAAGTACCTTAATGATACATATTTGTATCTTTCAAAAAGGTGCCATCCAGGTTACCGCTTGTACCTTTTTTTATTTATTTTTTTGATTGAGTGTGGCAAGGAAATGTTTGGAAATTCTTGGCTTTCTATTCATTTTCATGGGAGTCTTATTCTGCTGAAGGTCAAAGCTGAACTGAAGTCTACATTTCGCGAGGTGGTTAGTTATTTTTTTATTATTTAATTCAGTTGTTCAGGGTTTGCAACCTTAAGCTGTACTGATTTGATTTCAATATGCTGTGATATAAAAAGTTGCCTATTGATATACCGTTTTAGATCATTGCATTTCCAAAGAGCTGCTTGGTGGACAATTCCAGATGATTTTTCAGTGATGTGTCTTTGAGATGCTTTTGTCTGTAATATGTCACTATGATCTTTGTGTTTTGCTAATCTGCTTCTTCAGCACCAATATGAAAAAATGATCAGCACGGCTAATTAAGAAATCTGCATCTGTTTCAATAATGACTTTTACCGCAGGACGTCAAGTTGCCATAAAGGTTCGAAAATATTATTCTTCTCTGAGCTTTTTCTCCTGTGTTTTATCAAAGGCTGATTCGAAAGCACACAGAGGTTCAAAACCAGTTAACACATCCTCAGATATCCTCGCACAAACCATTAAAGGTATTTTGCCCCCTTCTTGTTTGAATTTGACAGTAATTTCAAGCCAAACATACTGCATCAAGTCATTCATTCTCCGCATACATACTCAAAGTGCTTCAATTAGTTAAGGGATGCACACAAGACTCATATTGCACACATATTTGTTCCTGTGCTGTCCACTTTCATTGTTAGTGAGGGTTTTTGGGGGAGGGGCGGTTCAATCTTTTATTTAAAAAAAGCAATGTTTTACAGTTTAAAAAGGAGGTTGTTATATCTGCCGTGCAGGGATGTAAATCGCAGGAGACGAGGAATATCAAAATAATCAAAAATATCAAAAACTTTTTAATACGTAAACTCCAGGACAAAGAAACATGGTACATGTAACAATCATAGACTCACAAGGAAACTCTGGAACACAGACATTAAGTAAAACACATAATGAGGGGAGAACTCAACACACCTGGGACAGCTGGGAACAAATCAACTAATAATGATTTTGAAACAAGAAATACCAAATATGGACATAACATGAAAACGAAACTAAAACAGGAAGACAACGAAAACAAAACTGTGTGGTATGTTGTGAAAATGTTAAAACTCTTGCTAAATCAATAAGTTATTAAATCATTAAGTGCTTGTGCAGATTTCATAAAGTCTCTGGCTGAATTTTTTAATAGCTGTATTATATTGATACCAGTATTTTCTCCACCCATGCATACAGTACAGTTAAGATGTGGAGCACATGTCTCTGTGAAACAGTGAAGAGAGCAGATGAGTGTTTGAGAGGCAGACAGGATATTATACCCAAACAGACCAGGCATGATCTTCTGTCAAGCTCCACTGAATTCTGACCAGCTCTGAAAATCTAACGATGAGAAGTGCAACTGATCCAGGTAAAGTGGCTGTGAGTTTAGAGAGACTTGAAATAAAAGGTCAACTTGGCTTCATAGCAGTGAGAAGCTCTTATTTTTGTCTCGTTTTGAAAAGTTTATGTCTGGTTGCTGCCTTATTTCAAGTTTGAACTGCTACAGTAGATGAAGATTAAAACTTAAAAAATACGTACAGTCACATAATGTCTATAATAATAATTGTTCATACTGCATTGTTGTTTACTGTATACTGTTTTAATGGAAAACAAAATGTCAGGAATTACTTTACAGCATTTGTTACAATGTAGTCCGCTTAATGACAATCATTTATTTTTCTCTAAGCTGCAGATAAAATATTTAATAAGGGCAACCTGCATTCACCATCATGGAATTCATTATCATTGTGTAGTTGTTTTTGGATTACACAATTAAGTCCAAACTTACAGAGTAGGGATGTTTTCATTTTTATTTATTGTCTTATTTTGTACATTATATTTTTTATCCATTAGTACTTTATTAATTAAACAAGATGGCACACCAAGAGTTTTAATTAACAGTTAAAATAATGTGGCATTTTATAAAAAATAAACATCTCTTTTTGAGCAATATGACTATTTTAGTGCAAAGTGCCAAATTTTGTATCCAGCATTAAAATTCTGGGTGGAGATAGAGCTTTAATTCTATATAAATCTATATAACTTATGCTAATTTGGAACTAATGTTTTTTTTTTTCCCTCAACAGAACACAAAAGTAGACTGTTTTTGGGGGTTGCAATGCTCTAAACAAACAAACAAACATAATAAAGGTATCATAACAGTATGACTTCTGCACTCTCTAAACTCATCTGAAGTAGACTGGTGTGTGAGAAACTACAGAAATGAAAAATGAAAAAAAATGAAAACTGTCACAGCTCAGAGGTCTCATTTGATGCTGATGTCAAACACGCTGCAGCTCGACAGGTCTGAACTGAATAATTAGCATATTTAAATTCTGTGAGGCTGTTTTTTTTTTGTTGTTTTTTGTTTTATATTTTACTACAAACAAAAAAAAACAATTTTTTGGTGTGGAAAAAAGCCTTTAAGCTCTGGGGCTTCAAGACTGAAAAAGTCAAAGCGAAAAGCCTTTTGTTGCAAAAGTGTGACCGTAGAGGTGTGATAGGACTGAGATATAGTAGATTTAAATTCTTCCCTGGAGAAATGAATTATGAAATGCAGCAAAAGCTGTTGTAGACACGTTCTCAACCTCAGCTGGCAGGTCAAACATGTTCAGAATATATGTGTGTTAACTCATGAACAAATAAAAATATCTGCTTCTTCTATTTGCTCTTTTTAGATTAACCCTCACATTATAGACTAATATAATCAGATACAACAATCATTTCTCATATACACTGATTCATTTAACCTATCTGCAAGCTATCATTGGGTGGTTTCAACTGATTAAAATGAATTATTAAATATGTAATCCAAGTGGTTATGAAATTAAACTACAAACTTGATCGTAACCCTGTTGAAAAAAATCCTGCTGGTTAGTTATGTTTTGAAGATGGGATGCTGTTTCAAGCTGGTCCGTTAGGGTTAGGGTTAGGGTTGCTGGTCCTAACCCTAACCCTAGTCTGCACATGACCAGCCTTAACCAGCAAAACCTACCTAACCAGCATATGTTGTTTTTTCAGCAAGGAATCCATATATTTCCATCTCTCTGTTGAAAACAAAAACAGTTAAAACCAGACCAAAACATCTGTAAAATGTATGGTGAAAACTGCCAGCTGTGGTTGCCAGAATTCTACCATAAAAAAGGGTAACAAAATTCTAGGATTTAACTCAAATTTATAGTTTAACACTGTAAATTCATTAACTGATATAAATGTAATATTGAAGATTTTATTGAAGAACTAAAATCTCTTTTGTACCTATAAAAATACATTAATAATCACTAAATACAGGTGGTGATGAGAAAGTCACATGATGAACCAAAGCCCATCACAAGTAACTGTCAAACATGAACACCTATCGAAGGTGCTCAGTGTCATTCACACAAACAATAAGCACCAACATGGTGACACTCATTAAACTCAAATATGCAATAAACATTAATTTAACAACATTACAAGTAACATACCATCCTAATAAACATAACTGATATGAAAAAGTAATGAATAAACAGTGATTTTAAAGAAAAAAACTAAATTCAAACAAAGAATTCTGGGAACATCAGGTTACTTTTTTTCCCTGCAAATGTTACAGGAATTTACAGTTAACCATTTAACAGTTTTTTGTTTTTTTTTACCATAACATTTCAAAGATTTTTCTGTTAAAAGTGCAGTGTATAATTTTAAGCAGCATCCAGCAGTTAGGATTAGAATTTCAACAAACAGCTAAGTCCCCCTCTTACCCCGCCCTTTCCAAACCCATACAGAAGCTACAGAAGCTTACACAGGACAAAAATGTCCTTGTCTGTTACAGCTAACAGTAGCCAACTAAGCGATGAGGTTTCTGTAAAAAAGTAAGTTAAATAATTATATTTATTTGAAAGTAGACCAATTGTCACACGCCTTACCTCCGTGGCTCTCTCCGGTTCTAAGTTCCTACCCGGACACTTTTGACCCACGTACCTCATAAATATAAACGCTGTTTTGTGTTACAGTCAACGTGAAGTTTGGATTTTGTCTAGCAGTCACTACTGAGCATTTTTCCCTGTTGTCTTTCTTGTAGCCGTTTGAATTGTTTATTGGACCTTTTGATTCTTGCTGCCTGCCCTGACCTATTGCCTGTTTACGACCACGATTTCTGTCTTATCTCCTACACTGCTGTTTGCCCGTTTGTTGACTACTGCCTGCCTGACTTCTCTTAATAAACGCTGCTTATGGAGTCCGACGCCTCTGCCGCTATGTCACACCAATATATTATTGCGAATATTTTTGTTACTCATTGATCATTGTCTCAGGTTTATTTGTTATTTTTTTGTATGACAGTTAGTAGGGTTGGGCGACATATACTAAACGGACAAAGTCTACAGTGAAACATCATGATGAAAATTGAAAGTGAAATGCAATCCTGTATACAAATCAGTTTTAATGCCATGCATATTACTAGTGGACCCCTGATGCCCCCCAATTTATACATGTTTGGCAGTAGGGTCTCTACAAGTGGTGAAGCAATTAGTTTAACTACATTTCTCAGTCCTGTTACATTAAATTACAATCCTATTGCATATTTTTTTAACACTGACAAGGAAAAAAAACTATTCTAGTCTCTGTGGTCATGTCCATCTTGCAACTTCAACTATCAAACAACAGTTTTCACTATGACTGCTAATGTCGGACTAACTTACCGGTCCAGCAGAAACCAAGTAACTTGGCAAGACTTTGAAAACACTTCTCCTGCATTAGTGCCTTCCATCTTGAAAAAACCACACCAATATCCGGGATTTCTGCCGTCGTCTGTGTGCATGAAGTTTCCATTTTTTTTTACAGAAGGAGACTGATGGTTCTTCTTGAGCATAATATGCATGATCCTGCATTTTTTTTTTCTCTCCTTTTTTTAAAAGACACGAGCCGCCTCTTAAAACACCAAGGAAGAAGTAGAACAATGTACTGATGAAATGCGCTCTGTAGAAGTTTGTCCGTTTAGGGCTACTACAGAAAAATGGCGGCACTAAATGTCGACTTCCGTTTAAGGGGACCCGAGGTGTATGTAGATAAATTGTTAGTTCTAAGGTTAGAAAATCATAACGGTTTATTATGAAGGTCTTTACACATCTCTGAAATATATTGCATTCCTGCCAATAAATTCTCCTAAATGTTACACACTGCACCCAGTCTGGGAAGTGGCCAAAACCCCTCTAAAATCAGCCTACTGACCAGCTTAAACTAGCTAAGACTGAGCAGCTAAAACCAATCAACCAGCCTAGACTAGGGTTTTTCATAAGGGCTAGCATGCATTTTGATTTTGCCAAATAAGACATGATCCTGGATCAACATCAGTGTCCAAAAATATAAACGTATCCTAATCCTTACCCTTAAAGCTACCCCTAGCCAAAAGTTATGCCTAAAACCAGTGGGAAATTGTAAGCTCCGCCTACTTTGCGTAGCGGATGCTGCGTATCTCGCTTCCAGCAGCGCTGAGGAAAAAGGTTGTAGTTTCTCTGTTTTGGGTTTTAGAGTTTGAATTCTAATTTTAATTTAGGTTATACCTCGTTTTAATCTGACTCCAATTTTAAGTTATTTATCTGATATTAAAGTTATGTATTTTAGTTACCTTAATTTA
>JAUMHG010000072.1:14995800-15026429 GCA_032359395.1 Enteromius anoplus
CCGGACCTGGGACTCGAACCCACAACCTTTGGGTTACAAGTCCAACTCCCTATCCATTAGGCCATGACTGCCCCATTAATCATTCAGAACACCCTAACAACCACAAAGTTAGCAACCACCAAAAACTTCCTCGCAAAATCATACTGTAGCAAAACCCTCGCAACAACACAGAATACAGCCCCTAGCAATCATCTAGAACACCCTAGCAACCACACAGTTAGCAACCACATAGCAACTCCCTGGAAACCACCCAGAACATTGTAAAAGCCCCTAGCAATCATTCAGTGAACCCTAGCAACCACACAGCAACTCTAACGCAACCACCCACAAGCACTAGCAACAACCTACTGTAGCAACATCCCATCAACTACTCAGAACACAGTACCAGCCCCCTAGCAATTATAAAGCACATTAATCACATAGCAACTCCCTGGCAACCACCCAGAACACAGTATCTGCTCCCATCAATCATTCAGAACACCCTAACAACCACAAAGTTAGCAACCACACAGAAACTGCCTAGCAACCACCCAAAACTTATCATAAAGCACACCAATCACATAGCAACTCCCTGGCAACCACCCAGAACGCCATGGCAACACCCCAGAACTCACGCAGGAATCCAAGAGCAACAACCCACAGGATTCTAGCACTGAAAAAAAACACCACTTTCATTCTAATCTAAATCCTTTTACCTCCCATTTCTTCACTAAAAAAACAGGCTTGCAATATTGTGACATGAGACGTAGGGCAACCAAAGCTGCTAATAATTGTTCATCATTTTCAATAATTCAGACTTAATCCTTTCAATCACATAATCCTCTGAGTCAGAAAGGCGGTAAAGAATTCCACTGGCATCACTTACAGTACACCAGAGCTGGATTTGTGTAACCGGCAGCAGGGAGGGACCCTCTGTAGTGTGCACTGGCTGAATTTAAGGGTGAATCCCAACAGGAGACACCAGAGCCTGGCGCTGAGGAAATAAGACTAGGATCTGCATGGATAATACAAACAAGTCAAAACAGACCCCTGTTATCTCAGGCATTCCACAACGGAACTGACACACCGAGTGACAAACAAAATCTTGTCTGAAATCTTTGCCATTTTAGAGATCCCTGCTTGACTTGTCAGATGGCTAGAAAGGAGTTATGAGAAGATTTCTAATGAGGTAAGGAAAACGAGTAATACGAGTAATATTATGTGTGTGTGTAATTCGACCATGGGCAGCTTAAATACAGGGTCGAGAGGGTAGGAGTGCAGAGCGTGTCTCGTACTAACTTTCACTCCCTCGTCCATACACTAACAGCCAGAGACAGACAGTGAAGACATCAAGGACTGCGAGTGACAGACCTGAGAGCAGCAAAGAGTTATCATCAGACCGCCAACTGCTTGTTTAGGCTCCCCAGGGACGAGTGAAAGCATGCATTGGAACGTGGCTGGGCTCTGGGTCATTCTGAGTTTAGCCGCTGGTCAGCTGACCGAGCAGGAGAAATCGACTATCGTTGACTTGCACAATGAAATCCGCTCAAAGGTTCAGCCCATCGCCGCCTTCATGCAGAAAGTGGTAAGAGATACACCTGACTGTTTTTTGTTTTTTTTTGGTGTAAGCTAGACTGGTACATGAGCTTCGGACTAAGAAGTCTTAGTTTAAGTACATGCAAAAATGCACATGTTGTCTTTATTTAAGGGCACTTGTGTCACTTCAAACAGGTAAGATTTTCTTTCTTCTGTGGAACTTGACAGCATTGGATGTTTTCAAAATTCTAATCAATTTGAGCTGAATTTAAAGTTCAATTCTTTTAGGAAATTAAAAGCATTTAGATCTAGAATTCTGTTATTTGTTTTACAGTACAATTCAGAAGTTTTTTTTAATGTTATTATTATTTATAATGAAATAAATAAATATCCAAAACAGTTGTACGACTTTATATATTTTGACATTTTATGGAAGCCACTGGAATCCCATCTTTCACTGTCTCGTTACTGCTGTAAACAATAATTATCACATTAATATCCATGGTAATTGAGCTATCATGCAATCCCTTTTGAAACACAAGGGAGTCTGAGTAGTACTGTAATTATTATTATAGGTTACCGAATGAAAACGTCTCGCTCATTATCTAGCCTCCTTTAAATTTAGTTCACTCAAAAATGAAAAACCACTCAGCCTCTTTCTGCTGCTGAACACAAAAGATGATGTTTTTGAAGAAACACTGTTGCTGTGTGAAACAAGCATGAGTCTGTCTGTTAACTGATAAAGATGGACTTTTTGAACAGAAATCATGAATCAGCTGGAGTTGGATGAAGTGTGTGTGAATGCAATGATACCATTGCGAAACGAAGGCTGAGGAATGTGAATGTTACTTGAAACCGCAGGAACGTTGTGTTTTAATAAAGCCCCATGTGGTGGTCTGCTCTTACGGCCTCCTGTTTGTATACTGTGGAGGAAATTCAGAGCACAACTATAGGGGGATTTAAAGTGGAAAAGCCTCTGGTTCTCTTGTGAAACATGTTTTTGCTCACATTTACACAACATGGGGTGGATTGTACATTGTTCTTATTTCACTGCAATAGAAAAAAAAAAAGAAAAAAGCTTGCTTATTTATGTTTATTTATTTATTCCAGCATGAATTAAATGCAGTACGAAATACAATATTATTTGCATTGTAGTACTGGGAACATTGCTTTCTGTTGGCATCATATTTTAAAGCAAATTTAACTTATTTTGCAGCTTTTTTTATTCATTCCTTTATAAATTAAAAGGAACTACAGCAAACACCAACATAAAAATAAAATACTTTACACTACAATATAAAAACCTAACAATACTTTAGTATTAAAATGATATACAATTATGTATCTTTTACATTATGGAAGTTACTGTTTACATTATATTTTCATGCTCTAATACTCATGTGTAACATTAAATATGTTATTTAGAATTTAATTAGTTATTAAATATTATGTTAATTATAATTTTACCTAAACACAATAACTACAATTGTGTAAAATAAAAAATATGTTTAGTTTTAAAACAGAAAGAATAAAATTGTGTTTTATTTGTTTAAAAAAATATTCCAATAACTCATTTTATTTACAATTTCAAATGTTTTATTAAATATGTAAAATACTTTTTATATAAAATAGAAAGGTAATTTTTTTTCTCTCTTTTGCTAAACATATTCCAATAACTCTTGCTTCATTTACAATTCCAAAAAGTATTTTATTGTCTTTGAATATTAGTGTTGAAATATTCACTCAATGTTTGATCTTTGCTAAAAATCAAAAATCTAAGTGGTTCAATTAAAAGTAAACAAACCTGAAAATCAAATACAACTAATGTGTTTGTGTTGTTTGAGGTGTGGGACGAGGCACTGCGCTTGGTGGCAGAAGCATACGCTGCAAAATGCGTCTGGGAACACAACCCTGACCTTGATGAGCTTGGTATGGGAGAAAATCTCTTTGTAACCACTGGACTGTTTAATGCAACCAAAGCAACGCTGGACTGGTATGAAAAATACCTTCCCTAAAACATAAATGAGAAATAAAAAATCTGAAATATTATCTATAAGCAGATTTGCAACTCATTTCTTTTCACACGCAGGTTTGGAGAGCATACAGATTATGACTTTGAAACCAATACCTGTCCTGAAGACAAAATGTGTGGCCATTACACTCAGGTGATCAGTGTCAGTGTTCGGTGTGTTTGACTGGTTTCACAGTGCGCATGCACAGATGTGATGATGTGTTTCTCTGTGGTTGTACAGATGGTCTGGGCAACCAGCAATAGAGTCGGTTGTGCTGCTCATTTCTGTGACTCTCTGGAGGGTCTGGGTTTTAAGAAGGTCACTCTTCTTGTCTGTGATTACTACCCTCCGTAAGTGCATTGATCAAACCAAACTAAACTCTACCAAGAATGCCAATTCACATTCCTCATAATTAACCAACAGGATTAGCATGTTTGGCGGACTGTCCAAGGAGCAGGCAGCTAACCCTACTCCTTTTGAATTACAGCTTATTGTTCTTTATAGAACTTTCCATACTTTTTCTAGGACTAGAAAACTTATTTGTATACTTTTTTATACTTTTATACTTTGATTTTTATAGCCACTTTTAAATTATTTATTATATCGAGGATTTCTAAAATGTGATTAATTGAGGTAAATTGATTTTCAGATATTTAATATCTTCTTTTGTCTCAAATTTGAGCCATTCTGCCTAATTGAGAAACGCTGATCAAAGTTCTTTCTCCTTCATTAACAGAGGAAATTTTGAGGGAGAAAAGCCATATGAGTACGGCAAGCCATGCTCGAAGTGTCCAGAAAATCTATCGTTGTGTGAGAACAACATGTGCGGTAATGTGAAGACTTTATCAGTTCAGAGCCAGCTTGAGATCAAAATGAAAAACGAAACTATGATTGTTTAACCTTCTCTAAAACTCTCTCTTCCACACAGTGGCTGAGAATCTCTTTAATTTATCCGAGAAGCCCGATCCCCACAGCGAAGCTCCGACGACTGTCTTACCCGAGCATCCTTGGATGACGACGGAGCCCGTCGCTGCTCCTGAAGAGCCAACTCAAGTGCATGTTAAAACTGAGAGAGGCTTGGAAGATAAAATTAACAGTGGATCCAAGACGGAAAGCATCTCCGCTTCTCTGGTGATGATGGTCTTTCTGCTGGCGGCTCTTGTTTTGTGAGGGTTTTGAAGTGGATGAGATCCTGACGAGAGACAGGAAAAGGTCAACTAACCATATAAATTTGCTGAACGTTAGATAGATGCGTTTGTTTCTTCGACCCATTTTCAATGGATACTCTGCAGAGAATGTGTGCCATCAGAAGCTGATCAGAAGAATCCTCAAGTAATCCACACCACTCCAGTCCATCAGTTAACATCTTCTGAAGACAAAAGCTTAGGTTATTATGGACTTGTTGTCCTAACCGATGGATTTGTTTCTTACAACTTTTAATTAGAAAAAAATGTCTCAGGCGTTTTGACACTTTCAGAAGCGCTTTTCCCTGAGCCCTAATTTCTGACACTTTTTTTGACATCTACACTGATTTCAGAAAGGCTTAAGAGATAAATAAATGTTTTTGTGGATTGGGCCAAATGAGTGCAAATATATATTTTTTTGCCCGCAAACATCACTCATCTCATATCTTGTCATTGGTAGGATTTGTGCATGCTTTATAGTTTACAGAATCTGTGATGTAAATGTGTCTTTTAGAAAAGGTCTGACTCATTATGAGCATACACTTGAATTAAGGCTGCTATGGCATTATTATCCACTACTAAACAAGAAAGAAAGCACAATCAAAATCAAAGCGATTAGACCTAGGATTGATTCATCTGAATTAGATAAATAAAATTGGTCTGCGTTAGGTTTGGATTTTGATTATTATAATAATATATACTTTCTTTTTTACACAAACAAACTACAGATTTAACATAAATTGCTAAACTTAATGTGATGCATATTTCTAGCGTTCTGTTTTAAATAAACAATTGTGTTTATTATAAACCATGCCAGAATTGGTCTGCGGAAATCTGTCCTTTTTCTTATGGATTTCATTTATTCATGACTGACAAATACACATCACATTAACAGGTTAAAACTGAAGCAAACACATCACATGGTTCTCTTATTAGAATTTAACCTCGTTCTATTGCAGCTTTATAGGCCTCTACAGTGAAAGAAACTGAGCCGTTTCAGCTGTTTTAAGATTATCTCACGCAAGTAGCCAGTTTCTGATCATTTCATCTCAACGTCTTCTCAAGTTTACATTAAGTATGGTTATTTCACTGCAGATTATTTTTTAAGCGTTTGATGCAGGAGGTATAAAGCTTTTGCATGACAATCATGCTTTTGTAGATTTACAGTACAGCCTATACTCTCAGTGAAGTTCATAAACGTGACATGTACAGTATTTGTATGTACATCTTTTTATATGAAGGCTAAATATCATTAAAGTACAAACTCTTCATGTATAGCCTAGTGATGGTCAAAACTGGGATTGAAACACCTAAATGAACTGGAATGTTGTTTTGTTGTTGTTTAACTGGATTGATTTATGCATTTATGTAATTAAAATGACATATGTTGGAGATTTTCCTAAATATAAGGTTATTTTCCATGTGGTATTTTTGCGGTGAACGTCTCTGCACACTTGTTTGCAATTCTGATGGCAGATCGCTAGGCTAGTTATTGATCATCTCCATCCATCACAGATTACAAAGCACTAGGTGGCAGTGTAACTCAATAAATCTTGACATCGCACTGTTTTTAATGGACTCAACTTTAGTGACTGTTTTTATGTTCAGCGACCAAAAAAAACCAGTTCAAATTAAAGTTTACCGGCTTTTATGTCAAGCTTTGAGGCTCTACACTTTCAGATAAATAAACTAATTTAAAACACAGATCAAAATAGCATTTTACTCTAGATTGTGTCTTGCGGTGAAATGTAAATAAACAAGCATCTAGAAAATCGCGCCTCTGGCAGCCATCTTGTTTAAACTGAATTGTATGTAGCCTACCGTGAAAAAAAAGTTCGTCTTCGTCATCCTCCTCCTCGGGTGTTGTTGGAAAAACTGTCTTTTGTCCATTAAACGTGTTGTTAAAGCTAGTTTTGCTGGTCTGTGTGCAAGCCTTTTGCAATTTCATAAAAGGAAGCCCTTGATGTTGTACCGCTGCTGCTTCGACAGAAAATAAATCACAAACACATTTAATTCAGGTGTAAATTTGTGTAATGAGAAATAATAAGATTATTAGTTCAACAGTAATCTTCAGAGGATGTTATCTGGTTAACATCGAACATCATTTATAGTTTTCCCTAGTATAGATGTTGAACCACTAGTGTTCAAAAAAAAGCAGACATTTCTCCAGTCACTATGATTTTCTATGCAGGCCTATTTCTGACTAAATTAGTTTAGGCCTATTTTTTTATTCAAAGTTTTATTATTTTAATATACCCTGCTGAAAAAAAAAAAAAAAACAGCATATGCTGGTTAGGTATGTTTTGAAGCTGGGATGCTGGTTTAAGCTGGTCCTTTATACATCTCTCTTAATGATGCTAGACAAACACTGCAGCCTACCACTAACAAAAATCTAATCTGAAGATGCTGTATTGATGTGTTCAAATTAAGGACCTCAAAAATGATTGGTTTCTATTCACTATTCACGTCTAATAGGATTAAAACACTTTTCCAAATACCCCAGCATCTCATCATAATATCAACACTGTTCAGCAGGACTGATTAACATTTACATAAAGCACAAAGCAAATGTCAACATCTCACAGTTCATCTGCGCGGTGGGATCAGGTCCATCAGAAGGGATATTCACTCACCAGAGCAAACAAGCACTTGAACTTTCTGCTCGTCGTGTGTCATGTTAATCCATCCCGAGAGTGACGTTCACTCGGCTGAGTCAAAGCACCTTGGCTTTCTGACGCAGGACATAACAAACAAGCTTAATTGCAAAAGCAAACAGGGTTCATGTCATGCCTTCTGTTTTGTAGAGGATCTAAAGGGAAAAGTGTCTGTCGAGATACCTGGTGTTTATTAAGAGCAAACAAGTAAAGTATTTAATATAATATGTTTTTAATTATGTATTAATTTGTTTATAGGCTATATACATAAATATAATAATATTCAAGCATAATTTAAATATTTGAATAGTTATTGTATAAATATTTATATTTATTATATTGTATTTATATTAGATTTACACATTTATATAGATTAAATTAATGCTTATATAATTATTATTATTGTTATTATTATTTAAAAATAAGGTTATTTAAGGGGTGTTTAAGGTTATAATATTGTCACGAATGACGACGAGAAACGTTCGGGTTCAGATGCAAACAATGTTTATTATTTCTCAGGGTCAGGCAGACACAGTCGAGAACCTGCAAACTGAATCTGTGGAGACATAGGCAGAGGCAGAAACGAAAACACAGCAATGGTCAAATAGCGTAAATCAGTCCTTAGGGCGAGACAGAGAGAAAATCCAGGTACAAGCAAAAACTTTGACAACAAGTAAATCCAAAACACAAACTGGGAACAGGAACACGAATGAACACGACTTGGGTTGACGGCATTACATTGAGACAATGATCTGTGATAGACAGACAAACAGACTGGTATATATACAGTACATGTGGCACTGATTGAATGATTCAACCAAACTAGCAACAGCTGTGAGGAGAGGTGCATTCTGGGGAATGGAGTCCAGGAATGAAAACAGACACAAAACACACAGAGTAAATAGAGAGCTGGAGTGTCTTTAGCTGGCAGCTCCAGCCGGGCGTGACAAATACATAACTTCTTATGTATTATTTTAAATTGTTTATTTATTTTAAATGTTGAAATTATTGAAATTAAAATTAATTTAAATAATTATTTATTTATTGTTATTAAAATGTATTTACTTGGGATTAAGTAAGGTTCTTTACATTTTTATTATTGAAATAATATTTAAAAAAAAGTTTCACTCATTTTCATTTTCATATTATGTTATTATTTACATTTATTAATTTTGTTGTTATTTTAGATTTGCTAGTTCATTTATTATTACTTTTTTATTTATAAACAACTACATATACAAACAAACTTTCAACAATTGCAAAATATTACATAAATATACATAATTTGACATACAAATGCATACAGGTATGCATAAACTTATCGCAGGACTCACTGGTTTGGTTCCGGGCTACAACTCTTTATGGGCAGGCTCATGTTCTTATTAGTAATATTTTTCCTTTATAAGTTCAAGAAAACACCCAACTCATATATTTCTCTTTCTGTCATATCTTTTCTTTCTCATGGTGTCAGATGCAGTGGTCTCTGCAGTGTTCAGATGGATGGCCCTCATCATGATGAGGCCTCGCTCTAAAACAGCAGGATTATTGTGTTCCAGCGGGCCGGAGAGCTTTGCCCTGGTCCTGCAAAGCAACACATCGGTCATGAGCACCGTAAGCCTGCTTGACAAACACCCACACATCTGAGGAGCATCCCATTGCTCCGCTGCTGGATTACACACAGAGAATGAAGACGAAGAACTCATCAAACCTGCAAATCAGCCACAGAGAGAGATCCAGTTCACTGATCTTTACCTCCAGCGTTCAGACCACTGTTGCACATTCAAAGAGAAGATCATAATAAAACCACTGGGAGGTCACTCTGTTTTCATAAGGCTGAAAGCTGTTCCACACATGACAGGAATAATGTATCCTTTATGAGGCCGGCTTTTGAAATAAGATATCATAAAGACTTGTTCTCTCAAATCAGTCTCATTTCAGTGGAGTATATATAGAATCTTCAATATATACATGCACGTGTGTGTATTTATATATACATAATAAATACAATATGTACATTACACATACATTGTTAAAGAAGGGGACACTACACAGGAGGTAAGGGATATCAGAATGTTTATTTACAACAACGGGGGAGGATAGGGGAAAAAGGTAAGTCTTTATAATGAGGTTAATTTGCCATTAGATGCAAAGTTGGGGTTTTATCTTGCCAGAGTTGTAGGAGCGGAGGAGAGGCACAGAGACGATGGAGAGACGGAGACAATCATACACCACATATACGAGGGGATCCTAGGGACAAAGAGAGACGATGGAGGAATCCTGGAACGTGGAGAGAGACACTGAAACGGAGGAACACAAGGTGGTAAGTACAGGGTATATATCAATCAAAGTAATCATAGACAAGGGTAGAGTCCACTTCGATCAAACGAGCACGGTCGTCAACTGTAGTGTGGTTTTATAGTGCTCATCGAGATGGTGGTAATGAGTGGCAGGTGCTGGTGATAAATATTCTGGGGAGAGTAAGGCTGCGTCCGAAATCGCATACTTCTTAAGTAGGTACTACATTTAAAACAGTACGTTCTATATAGTATGAATGTGGTTAGTATGAATGGAACTCGGATGTACTTCATCCGCCATATTGATGCTGTCACGCGTCGTCACAACAGCGCGACAATTTAAACTTTCAATAAGTCATCCGTTTATTTTGATTGTGTTAAACAAGTGTAATTTAATCACAATAAACAACGTTTTCTTCCTGAGGTGCTTACACTTAAAATGAGCCGCGTCTCCACTTTCCGCCATTTTTTTAATATGACGCCTCCTCTCCCGGAGCCTCATGGGATAGGAAAGTGTTCATGGTACGCCTACTATAGTATAGTAGTATATATAGTATATATAGTAGGTCATCCGGGTATTTCTCACCTACTGAATTTCGGATTCTATGAATTTGGACATATTTCTCGCCTCGCATACTGTTTTTCACATACAATATAGTAGGGAAGTGAGCGATTTCGGACGCAGCGTAAGTGTTCTAATTGGCTGGTCACAGAGCGTAGCAGATATGTGACATACATATATTTTGTAAAAAATAAAATAAAATGAAAGACTTAATTTGCATGTGATTAATCACGATTGATCATTTGACAGCACTAATATGGATGTGCAATGACCAAAATTATCATTATTCACAAGTTCGCACTCCCTCATAATACAACTAGAATAGTGTGTTTGGCGGTTCACTGGCAGTTTTACATTGAATTACTCCCTTGGCGAGACCCCCTCTCAGTGCAAGAAATAATCACAAAGATGAAAATGAAATATTAGGTAGGGTTGGGGAGACCTTTATTTTCTATTTAATAATGTGATTGTCACTTGCAATAAGTGGTATAAAAATCAAAAAATGCTATGTGCACTTGGTGTAAATAGCTGCTGCCAAAAAAAATAATGATCCCAAAACATATTAACCATAGGAAACTGTCAGATATGAAAATTATAATTAATTGATGTTTGACGCAGTGAAGGCGGATAGTGTATGCCCTTGTGCTTAAGTGTGTGATTTGAAGAAATAATGTCAAAAAACGGATTTATAGTACTCTACATTGGTTCTCAATTATTGAAATTATTAGACTATTCGTTATGTTTCATGTTTTATACCTGATTTTTATATTCTAATGCAAACACCCACACACACTATTTTCAAGGTCATGATAAGCGGTATGTGTTGAAAATGACCAATCACAAGAGCGGAGAGATCCACGCCTCCAAAGTCTCAAAAGTGTATTTGATGAGCGAGCAGGGGTTGAGCAGTTGAGAGAGTGTCGAGCGAGCGCTGCTTAGCACTTTGGCACGCGCGTAGTGTTCTGTGCTCTCGCAGTACAGAAATGCTCCCTCGCGAGAACGGTTTTCCACGCCTGGATACTGTCCGTCTTGTTTTTTTATATCTATGGGGCGAGCCGGGAGAACAGCGAACTACGAGCCCTAGTAGTTTAAACCCTTGCAAGGGCAGAGCTCAGTGTCCAGCTCGGACCTGCGCGTGCCCCCCGAGCGGAATAAGGTGCAGAATGAAGGCGGAGAAAGGGGAGGTGGAGGGATACGTAAACAAGACAACTGGCTAATTATTCATGCGTGCTTCTCCCGAAATTTGTTTATCAACATCACTTATTTTGGCCAGCCTCAGGCAAACCTGTGCAATAATCATTCTAATCAACATCTTGATATTCTACACCTGTGAGGTGGATTGATTATCTTAAACGGAGAAGTATTTACTAACACAGATTTAGACGGATCTGTGAACAATATTTAAGAGAAATAGGCATTTTGTGGAAAGAGTCTTAGATCTTTGAGTTAAGCTCATGAAAAATGGGAGCTAAAACAAAAGTGTTGCGTTTATAATTTTGTTCAGTGTAAATGTATACATATATGTTTATGTATATACTGTATTTATGTAAATAATGCATTACTTATACTTTATTGCACAAACATGGTTATTATTTACACATTTATACATAGTTTGAAATATATACACACACACACGGAGCACATAAAACCTTACAAATTCAAGAACGTCTGAAGAATTTACAGAGTGGCATTATAATTAATCTCAGAAAAAAAGAGTTCTTGTCTTTGAGAGCTTCATTTTATACTGTTGTAGAGGTCTGTGATGCTAATAGCTTTCATTGAAGACAATGTGACTCTGGGTTTGAAACGCTGGCTCAGATCCACCGCTCACTGATCTTGTCCTCAGCTGACATTGGGAACAGTTTTTAAGGTGGTGTGTCCTCTAATGACACACGACAGACCCTGTGTGTGTTAATTAATGTTTTTTTATGAATCTCTTGACTCATTATCACCAAAGACAAGAATTAAACTTCAGTGGCATTATTACTCCCGCTAAAAGATGCCAGAAAACCAGAGAACAAAGACGCGAAGAGATCCAGACATCAGTCTTTATGCTTTGTCATAATGTAATCATCTTTTAGTTATATGTTTATCAGTCTGTGTGTGTATATACGCAAATAATCTGCTCATTTGTGATTAGATATTTATTTGTGTGTTTCACATAGCTCATAATTGTGCTTATTTTCTTAAAAAAGTTTTAGAGAAAGTTTTCTTGCAAGTACTCAAAACTTGTTTTTGTAAAATAGATTTTTAAATATAAATTATTAATTTAATATTATTTATTTGTTTAACTATATATAATCATTAATTCGTTAATTTATCATGTAACATTAATTTAAAATAATGTATTAATTAATTAAACTATTAATTAACTAAGATTTATTTTCATTATTTGCTTATTTATATTATTTTAAGACAAAATAACGAAACATTTTATTAATAGATTTTTTTTTGTTAACGATACATTTAATTAATCTAAAATATTTAAACAATAACATGTTCTATAAGTTTTACTTTTATTACATATAAAAACATACTGTATTTGCATTTAACCATTACATTAAACTAAATTCATGTAAATGATATTATATCATATATTATTATATTAAAAAGTAATGCAATATTACATTACATTGCATACATTATAAGCCTTATGTTAAATTACATTATATTGTATCTGTAAAGTCATTGTGTGTGTGTGTGCATACATTGAAATAGCATGCCTTGCAGCAAGTACTTCATTTGCAAAGACTGTTTGTTTTTTTGTCTTAATATATGATAGGCAGAAATCTTTACAGCCATAAAATGATCAAGATCTCCAGGTCCCACATCTTATCTGAGAAATAAACAACTTGATCCCCAGCAGAGAGAGTCTTCCTCATACTATGAATGCTGAGGATCTCCGGGGCTGAAAATCCACACAGATATTAAATCAAGAGCTCTGGCGCTCCTCAAAACAAATGTTAACAGCACTTTAGTGGAAAGCCATTACACTGTACAGCGACAACAGATGCGAACAATTTATGCAGTCATAAAAACCACCTGCTTGTTCTTCCTCCGGTCATTTCTGCATAGAATGAACTTTAATCCAGCATCATAAATATGCCTTCAGACTGCAGAAATGCGCTTGTTTCTTTACAGAGATTGTACTGGTTAAGACAAGAGTGTGTGCATCAAATACACTGCTCAAAACAAATAAAAGAAACGTTAAAATAACACATCCTAGATAAAATGTATTAGCCCATGGCGGTCTGTATTTGGAGTCACTCTCAATAGTGAAAAAACACATGTGACATCAGTGGTTCAAAAGTGAACCAACAGATTTTCTGTAAATAACTGGTAGCTGTGAATCACTGGAATTTAATCGCTAAAAAAACATGGTTACAGCAATGATCATATAATGTTAATATATAATGAAATCATTTTAATATACCAACCTATTAAAATACTTAATATATTTTATGCATCTTTGAAATACCCTCATAAGCACCAAATGCAGGTAGAGATGAGATTATCACATGATGAACCAAAGCCCATCACAAGCAAATTATAAATTTAAACATTCTGTATTAAGCAGGTGCTCAGTGTCATTCACACAAACACTAAACACCATCATGGTAAGACTCGTTAAACTGGAATATGCCATAAACATTCATTTAACAACATTACATGTAGCATACAACCCTAATAAACACAATGGATAAGAAAAACTAGTTGTTTCAAAGAAATACATAAAATTCCAACAGAATTTAAAATGCAGTGCATGGAATTCTGGGAATTTCAGTTTACAGTTTATGGCCAAAAGAGTGGACTTTCAACCGAGACCGCCTTGCTTTCAGTTGTTGAAGTCCTAAGACTGGATTCCAAATCTATATCAATCAAAACTTACCTTGCTGGATTTGTCTGCTTCTTTTGACATGGTTAAACACTAGTTCCTCCAGTCAACTCTATTGGCAAAGGGCATCTCAGGAATGATTTGAGTCTTACCTCTCAGATAGGTCCTTCAAGGTTTCTTGGAGAGATGAGGTGTCCAAGTCTCTTCTCTGTCTTTGTGGCATCAGTAGGCTCTGTCATTCAGAAACATGACTTTTCATATCATTGCTATGCGGATGATACTTAACTCTACCTTTCATTCCATCCTGATGATAGATGCTCGCATCTCAGCTTATCAAACTGACATTGCTTGCTGGAGGAAGGATCATTACCCTTAACTAACCTTGCAAAGACAGACCTGCTTGTGACCATCCAGTTGGGCACCATAATTCCTGAAACCTTGGAGTTATATATATATATATACACGCACACACACAAATACAGTGTGCTAGTATTGTCACCAGTTAAAATCATTAGTTATTTCTATCTCTTGCTGTATTGAACAGAACTTTTCTTTACTTCAAAGTGGGTTTGCAAATCTTTTGATTCAGATCTGATTTTCAAAGTGCATATTATTTTATTTAAATCGGAGACGGTTTGTGATTTTTTTCCGAAAACTTTATCTCTAGGCTCTTTTAAATGGTCCTTTCTCATTTATTCCTACAATTAAACTATTTGCAATACTCACGCCACACCACAATAGTAAATAACTATCTAGAATTTTTATAATAAATATGGCTGAAAAAGACAAGTGAATCAAATATGCCTTTTTTATACATGGATACTATATCTTATTTAAACTGTCAACTTGAAATGTTTTATTGGGGGACATCCTTATACGTAACGCTTATATTTATATTTAATACTGAGCTAAAATAGTTGTCTCAGTGTTTTACTTAGTGCCACCCCTGAATGAGCCTCTTCACAGCCCTGCATAAACATTCCCGTGATTCTCGGCTGTTGTGCTGCTCGTTCCTTTTGCGCGTTCACCGCCGGGGGGCGCGCGCGCCCGTTCCTCCACAGTTCAGGATCAAATCGTGTTCGTACTCTTTAACCAAAAGGCAAAGCTTAAAAACGACCCACCGTTTTCTTGCAGGTGTGTTTGACGCTTCTTCCTTTTTTTGTTCTTCTTTGTTATCAGAATTACTTATATGTGTGTGTGCTTGTGTGTGTCTGTGCATTATGTTGTAAACAATAGCCTATATAAAAACAATTTTAAGGTAATTGAATCAAATGAATTATGTCACACACACACACACACACACACACACACACACACACATATATTTGTATTCACACAAATTTATATACATTAGAATAACTTAATTACACACAGCATACAGCTGTCTTTTTTATCATGACAGTAAAAAAGATGTTCTCATGAACATAAATCATCACCTGAAACAGGCCATGTCATAATACATTATCAGAGGTGTTAACAAAAATAAACTCATGCTCACTGCTCAGTGCACTGCTGGGTGTCCGAGGGTTATAACAGCAGTCACCCCTGCTGGATCGCCTTCACTCCTCCTGCTCATGTCCCTCGCAGCGCTGAGCACAGAGCGATGGAGATCTGGCCTCTAACATGACTTTTAGTGGGCGGCTGTGTGCTGGAGCCACCGGCGCAGAGTGGGAACAACTCCCACATCCCACCAAATCACCTCGCAGGCACTCTGTCATCGTGCAGCAGACATAGCTTACTGTGCGCCACCTTTTATTTACCCACATCAGACTCCTCTGGGTCTAAGTGCTCGATAAACCAGGAGCTACAGAAATATCTGGATGACAAAGTACATTGATGCAAGCGAAAGCAAAAATTTGTCAGTATGCAAAAGGCTCTTTTATGAGATATAAATATATCCAAGGGTCAAAGGTCTTCATAGACAGGCCTTTGAAGGACTTTGGTGATCTTTAACAGATTTCAGTGTTTGTGAAGTTAGAGAGACTTTTGGAAAAACTTTATTTTAAAGCTTTTTTGTAAAGCGCATTCGTTTTTAGCAAGTAGTTTTAATCCCTTAATTATGCCTTGTAATGCACTGTGTGATCTCGTGAAAAATTGTAACCACGGATAAAGGAATAGTTCAGCCAAAAATGTAAATTCTGTCATCATATACTCTCCCTGGAGGATTTCCAAACCTGTATGAATTTATTTGTTCTGCCAAACACAAAAAAGTTTGCAACCCGGCTGTTTTGGTCACCATTGACATCCATAATATTTCTTTTTCACATTATGAATAATTATGTTGCATTATAGCTTTTTAATAACGTTTTAATAATTTTAAAGTAAAGTTTCACGATGTGAAATACAGCTATGTTTATTTATTTATTTATTCATATAGTATGAGCCCATGTTTGTCTCCAAAAAATAGGCAAAAGCATTTTTGAGCCATGCTTAAAAAGAGATGAAAGTCAAAACATTAGATCCAGAATTTCTGCATCTGAGCATTTACATTTATGCATTTTATATTTTTATGCATGTTTATATAAATGATGAATAACTGGCCATTTGATTATAGAGTCATTTGTGGCAAAAACATGAACATAACCCATCGTTTTTATTTTGGTTTTATTATATATTTATTGGCTTGGTCAGTGTTGTTGTGGGTTTTTGTTATTTTTTTGAAATATTTATTTTGCTACGTTTCCCTGAAAATAATAGCACGCTCTAAAACGTCCATCATCCAGTCAGAATGCGTTATATAAATGTAATGCAATTGAAGCGTACCATACTACTTATATTATTTAGAAATGCAGAATGCATCTCGGTTTTATTATATTTCCTGTTTTATTGATATGCACATCTAGTGGTTGAAAAAAAAGCAGCTATAAGCATCAAACAGCTTTTGGGGGCTGCTCTGCATGCATGGTCTGCTGTGTCACTTTCCTCTTGGCCAAGAACAGATTAGCTGTTCCCAGAAAACAGGATTAACCCCGTCCAGGAGCTGTGAGGAAACGGATCTAAGGAGCCTGCATCCTGCAGTGTTAGGTCATCACCTGTTGCTGATACAAATATTACATTTTTCATTCTAGGTTTGCCAATGTCACTTTTGTCTCATTGATAAAAATGTAATTAATGCTTTAGCAATCTGGAGCAAAACTGTCCATTCTGATGGTAACAACTTTAAATGATTATACATCTATCTATATCTATCTTAACTCAGTCACTGGGGTCATATTTATATATCCATTCCACTAATATTGGCACCCTTGGTAAATCTGAACAAATGTGGCTGTGAAAATAAATCTGCATCGTTTATCCTTTTGATCTTTCATTCAAAAAAATCGCAAAATTCAAGGACGTCCAGCTGAAATATAGACCAACAACATCAAAGACACAGTAGTATACTTCTTTGTACACATGGAGTACTTTTTATCCCTGTGTTCACCAAACCCATCTTGAGTGATTTCTGCTAAAAAACTCATATTATCGTTTCATCTGATCATAGAAGCCAGTCCAATTTCAAGTTCCAGTCCTGTCTGACAACTGAACATGCTGGAGATTGTTTGTAGATGAGTGAGGAGAACTAGGTTTTTTAAAGGTTTTCTTACCCTGAGACTCAACTATTTTCTGTAATTCTCCAGCTGTGGTCCTTGAAGAGTCTTTATCCTCTCAAACTCTACTCCTCAAGTGTATTAGGAGGATAGAGACACACGTCCTCTTCCAGGCAGTTTCCTAACATTTTATATTGATTGGAAATTCTCAATTATTTCTCTGATGGTGGAAACAGAAATTTTCACTGCTCTAGCTCTTCTCTTAAAGTCACTTCACTCATTTGTGAAGCTCAATTTTCTTTTGCAGCACATCATAAATATATTCTTTGTTTTTTTCTCATTGTGTTGATGATTGAGGGATGTTGGGCTTTGTTTTTCCTCCTATATATTTTTCTGTGAAACAGGAAGCCATGGCTGGATAATTTCATGTCCATAATCACCCTGGAGTGCTCAAAATTGTGAATATGAATGGGAATATACTTCAGAGATACTTTACTCATAAAAAATTCTAGTGGTGCCAATAATTGTGGTCAACATATATTGGAGAAAAACATTAATTTCACAATGAGATTTTCTCCCCATTCTCAATTGATTAAATTCAATGATAGGTTAGGATTGTGTGAAGTTTTTGAATGAAAGATCAAAAGAATAATTAATGCAGATTTATTTTCACAGCCACCTTTGCTCAGATTTACCATGGGTGCCAATATTAGTGGAGGGCACTGTATGTACCGTATATATATATATATATATATATATATATATATATATATATGTATAAACCCAGTGACTGAGTTAAATGTTTGAACCTTATGGATAGTTTTACTTAACTCAACTGTTGTTTAACAATTTATTTACGGCTGGCATAAAATGATACCAAATTAGATTTGTAGATTAAAAAAAAATTATACACATAATTATCAGAAGCATCAGCAAAAATCACAAAGTCACCATTTAATAATAAGCAATTAAAAAAATTTCTTTATTATTTCTTTATTATTTCTTCAACTTATTAATGCATGTTCATGTATGAAACGTACAAATAAATGTTCATTTCCAACCTAATTTAGGTTTGTATTTTTTATGCGTGAAATGAAGTAATTTTTCAGTTAAATAACAATTACATATATTTATCAATGAAAATCAATTCCATATGAGAATCAGGAGTTTATGTTAAAGATTAGCAGTCGTGGAAATAGTCACACTTTCTGGTGTCAAGAAACAAGTGTGTTTCTGTGGAGATGAGGACGAGGGCGTCTCTGGTCACATGGGTTTGTAGCACGTGAACAGCTGAGACGGGCGGGTTAGGATTGTAGAAGTGGGTCAGATCTGTCAGCCGACACAGACTGTTCTGGGACATGATGTCCTGCTCTTCTCTGTCTGTCTGCATCTGTCAGGTCATGACCAGCAAATGACCACTACTGTCTCACTCCTGTCTGTGTTCTCTCATCTCTAACCATTTCCTTCCTGCATCGCTCTCATGCTCGTCTCTGCTCATTTACACTCTTGTTAAAGCAGCAGATGTGTTTACTTCAGGTCTGTGTGCTAAAGTCATCCTGTACACCACGTTTTGTTTGAGGTTGTCCTGTTGGGATTCATACTGTTTTCACTAGTTTTTATTTGGACCGTATTTCATATTTTATGTGTGCTGAAGGACATTAATTCGCGTCGAGTGTGCATTATTTTTCTAATAATTCAACAGCCCGTCGTCAATTATTCCTTACATATAGGTTAGTTGATGTATAAACGGTGTGATGTAAAAAACAAAACAAAAAAATAAAGAAAAAAGTTTTCTCATGAATCTTATTTGTGTGTTACATTTTTTTCTCTACCGTTTTGCAGTCACACCAGTACACAGTCCCATTTTTATTGGTCAGCTACCCATGTTATTTATTAGGATTAACCCCTTGAGATACACCATCTATGTCCCTCAATGTATCACAATAGTAACTTCAAAATAGCTAAAACATTTAGTTTAATATAAAAAATTTATTTAAATACTAATAATAAATGAAAATTAATAATTGTATTTATTTTAATTTGTTTGTAGCTATGCATTGTAATATATGCTCTTACACACTAATACATCAAATATTATAGAAAATATTGTGTATATAGCTATGTATTCATTGATGTTATGTAAAGAGTAATTATTATATATTATATTATTGATATCTAACTATTAACATATGTGAACACGATTATTAATCCTATAATAATATATGTGCTAAAGACACACATAATAATGTAAACATAGATGTTCAAATGAAATTTCGACTTTTTAATGGATCTGTTTCATCACTGACTCGCAGCGTGTCTCAGACTGAATAGGCTGCAGACAATAAAGTGTCATCCATTAGTTTTTTACCTTTTCAGCTGCGCTCTTCTGGCGCCTCTCAAAGCCTCGACTCTTTTGTAACTCAACACGAGAGACCAGGCCTGAAGTCTGTCTGTCCCGCTCCACGGCCTCATTAACGGGGAAGCGGGCCTCATGTTTGTTTATTCGGCTGTTTTTGTTCATTTCAAACCACGTCCGTCCATAAGCGCGATCAATGCTGGTCCTTTTAGTCACAGAGAAGCACAAAAACGGTGTGTTCGTGATGTGTTGATGGAGTCTTTTGTGACGGCGACATGAGAAGAAAATCTGTCTCCTTCACCTTCCCCATCTCTTTCTGACTGTAGTTCTTAACCGCGATGAAAAGACTGAAGGGTCTCGCGAGGTATTTATTAAACTCAATGAGATTAATTACATTCACAGTCTGATTTCCCGCTTCCTCATAATGCACGCGAAGAGCGTGCGAGCTGATAATAATTCACATGAACCCTCACCATCTTCAGTGAGCGCCAATTAATTTGACATTTGGCCAGATAATGAAGAGCGTGGAGGATCTAGTGATGAATAACACAACAAAAGAGTTGTGCTCGTCAACAAGATTATCTTCATCTGATGAAAAACTGTGGACATTTATGTTCGCTTCATCTTCTTTTTTACAGATGTTTTGCACCAGCTCAAGTAATACTTGATCAATATTAAACCAGAAATGTTTTTATTATTATTTAGCACCATGACACAATGTAGTTTTCATGTAAAAATTAAAATTAGGCCTATATAAACATTTAAACTACTTCGTAGCAAATTACTTTTGTGCAGCAAGTATGCATTAATACGGTGTACATTTTAGGACATCCTCAGGCGTCATGCATCAGACTAAACGGCCTTTCCCAATGGACCAAACGGCATAGTACGGCATGTCCGGTGTCAGGTGTCGTACAATCAGACATAGGGCGAAACAGACTCAGGTGGAGTGTGCTGTGTTGCGCTGCCCCGCGTGATGTCACATGCACGCGGCCCAAGCAAAGTGGTGATGTGGAACTGTTGAGGATGGTAGATGGAGATAAGCTGCTTCTGATATCGTTCATTTTAACAGTTTTATTAAATGCTAAACTCATTCAATTTTATGCGTAGGATAACATGCATTTCAAAAGTATTTTGTGCATGTTTAAAAAGTTAGTAATAGTGTCATCACACGGTAATGTGATGTCACACGGGCGGGCAACGTAACACATCCCACTCCAGTCCATTTTGGCTGATGACTTTTTGTCTGATGCCTTTTAATCACAGTCCATTTTGCCCTATACCTGATTGTACGAGACCTGAGACCGGACGTTGTTTTTCCCGAGACCTGAAGCCTTTCAGTCTAAGTCACGATGCCGTTTGGTCCATTGACAAAGGCTATTTAGTCTGAGGCATGATGCTTTTTCATTTTACTGTTTTACCTGGCCTACCCTATCAGAAGTTTGGCCCACCCTGGCCCCACACTGTCAGAAATCAGAGCGGGATTGAGGTGGGAGTGCAAAAACAAAAACTTTATTAACAAACAGCAGGGCAGAGAACACAAAGCTTCAGCAGAACAAAAATATCCACTTCAGATCAGGACAGGACCGGAAAAATCAGCAGCAGTCTTCAACAAAAACAAAAAAAACCTCCGCGGGCAGCAAAGGAACTCCTCAGACGAGTTCAAGCAGAAAGGCAGTTTGTATGAGGCGGCGAATCCAAAAGGAGAAAAAATAAAATAAAAGGCAAACAAAAACTTTAGCGAGCTGCAGGTAGAAAATGGTCCGAGCAGCAACAGGCAGTTCACATAAGGCAGCGGACCCAAAAAGGAGAAAACAACACAAAAAGGTAAACAGAAACCTCAGCGTGCCGCTGGCAGTAAATAGTCCAGGTTGTATCAGTCCGTTCAGCGGAGTAGATTGTCTCTGTGGATTGTCTCTGCCCTGTCTGTGCTTGGTGAAAGCGAGTGTGACTGAGAGAAGTGCAGACCAGCCTCAACAGCCACGCACCATGAGAAGTGCACAGCGAAATAGGCGAACCCCTCGGCAGCGATCAGATCAGTCTCCTGAGCAGGTAAGGATGATTAATTTCTTTCTAAATTCAGACTTAGTAGACGAACTCACAGGTAGGACAAGACAAGACCGATTAGATGGTCATCACAGGACATGGAATCACGAACTGACAAAAGACAGCACAAACGAGGGTAGGATAAAGGTAAGATAATTAGTCGCTGAAGCATGTGACAGAAAGAAAAACTCCTCAAGTCATGTCCTTAAAACAAAAACAAAACATGATAAGACACTCGTGATCCTGACAGTACCCCCTCCCTCACGATCGCCCCCTGGCGACCGGAGGAGGAGGCCTACCTTGTGTCCGGTAGAAGTCCTCAATCAGCGACCGATCCAACACATCCCGAGCCGGAACCCAACACCTCTCCTCAGGACCATAGCCCTCCCAGTCCAACAGGTACTGAAAGCCCCTGCCACGATGGCGAACGTCTAGTAATCTCCTAACAGAATAAGTAGGAGAGCCATCCACAAGACGAGGGGGAGGAGGGCAGGGGAAGAAATGTTAGGGTTAAGAGGAGAGCAGATAACAGGGCTAGGGCAGATGGGACCGCAGCGTCGGGCTCCTGAGAGGGGAACAAGGTAGGTAAGTAACCCATAGAACATTCAAATGGGGTCATACCTGTTGAAGCCACCGGGAGAGTGTTGTGAGCATATTCTATCCAGGTGAGTTGTTGACTGCAGGAAGCTGGATTGTTGGATGCCAGGCAGCGGAGAGCTCGTTTGAGATCCTGATTGGCTCACTCACATTGTCCATTAGTCTGGGGATGATAACCTGACGACAGACTCGCTGAGGCCCCGATCTGTCGACAGAACTCTTGCCAAAAGCGAGAAATAAACTGGGGACCCCACATCAACCGGAAGACTGTGGATCCGGAAGACGTGGTCAATGACCAGTTGCGCTGTCTCCTTGGTAGATAGAAGCTTGGGCAAGGGAATAAAATGAACCGTCTTAGAGAAGCGGTCCACCACAGTCAAAACAACAGTGTATCCCTTGGAGGAAGGCAATCCGGAGACGAAATCCAGAGCTATGTGTGCCCAGGGGCGAGAAGAGATGGACAAAGGCTGGAGAGGACCTGCAACAGGACGGTTAGATACCTTGTTGCGGGCGCATATGGAGCAAGCCAACAAGAACTGCCTGACATCCTGCCACCAAAATTGCCCGGGCGCAGCGCCTTCGTAACAAACAGGCAACCCTCTGGACACCTCCTCTGTGACTCCACCCCCCGACTGGCCTTCTCAACTCTCCGTTCGAGGTCCCAGGAGAGGAACCCCACCACAACTCCATCAGGAAAGATGGAGCCTGGCACGGTCTCCTCTCCAGGTTGCTGGAACTGCCGAGAGAGGGAATCATCTTTAACATTCTTAGAACCAGGCCGGTCTGAGAGAGTGAAGCTGAACCGCTCAAAGAAGAGTGCCCAGTGGGCCTGTCGAGAGCTCAGTCTTTTAGCTGAATGAATGTATTCAAGGTTCTTATGGTCAGTTAAGACCAAGACTGCACCCTCCAACCAGTGGCGCCACTCACCCAGAGCCAACCTGACTGCCAGCAACACCCGGTTACCTATGTCGTACATCCGTTCGGCTGGAGTGAGGCGATGAGAAAAGTACGCACAAGGGTGTAATTTCTCATCATCAGGGGATCATTGGGACAAGACCGCACCTACCCCGACCTCCAAAGCATCAACCTCTACAATAAATGCCGCACAGGGTCTGGAATGGAGAGAACAGGAGCAGAGACAAAATGGGACTTTAAATTGTCAAAGGCCTCCTGAGCCCGGGAATTCCAGATGAACGGTACCTTGATGGAGGTTAGCGCTGTTAGGGGTGCAGCGACCTGGCCAAAGTTCCTGATGAATCGCTGATAGAAGTTGGCAAAGCCCAGGAACCGCTGCAGCGCCCTTCTGGAGTCGGGAACTGGCCACTCAGCGACAGCCTTGACCTTGGCCGGATCCGGCCTAATCTCCCCTGCAGCCACCACAAAGCCCAGGAACGAAACAGACTTGGCATGGAATTCACACCTCTCCGCCTTAACGAAGATCTGGTTTTGCAGCAACTGTTGGAGAACTTGGCGCACGTGTTGGGTGTGTACCTGAAGTGAGGGGGAAAAATCAGAATATTGTCAAGTTACACAAAGACAAAACGGTTAATCATGTCTCCCAACACGCTATTGACCAAGTCCAGGAAAACAGCGGGACTGTTAGTAAGCCCGAAGGGAAGAACCAGGTATTCATAGTGCCCTGAGGGTGTGTTAAATGCTGTCTTCCACTCATCGCCCTCGCAGATACGAATAAGATGGTAGGCATTGCGGAGGTCTAACTTAGTGAAGACCTTGGCTCCCTGCAACAGTTCAAAGGCTGAAGACATTGAAGGTAAGGGATACCTATTCTGAACAGTAATATCATTCAAACCTCGACAATCAATGCAGGGACGCAGAGAGCCATCCTTCTTCTTGACAAAGAAGAATCCCGCACCTGCCAGGGAAGACAAGTGACGAATGAGTCCGGCTTTGAGGGAATCTTGAATATACTTGTCCATAGCCTCTCGTTCTGGACCAGACAGGGAAAATAAACGACCCAGAGGCGGAGAAGTGCCCGGGAGGAGATCTATGGCGCTGTCAAAAGACCGGTGAGGAGGAAGTGAGGTGGCTCGAGACTTGCTGAAGACCAGCCGCAGATCATGGTACTCCTCCGGAACACCCTCCAAATCCACCACCTCCAGCTGCAAAAGAGGAGAAACAGACACAGGAGGAGAAGCAGCTCCAAGACACTGGACTTGACATGAATGACCCCACGTTAAAACCTGATTACGGGCTCAATCTAAATGTGGATTGTGCTGTACCAACCATGGATGTCCCAGGACTAGACCAGCTGAGGGGGAATCCATGAGATACAGCACAATCCTCTCACAGTGATTGCCAGAAACAACAAGACTTACACAGGGAGTGGAGTGAGTGATAGTGGCAATAGGCTGACCAGACAGACCCCAAACGGTAATAGGTGTGGAGAGAGGGACAGCTGGAATGCCCCAACTGGAGGCCCTTTTGAAATCTAAGAAGCTGGCCTCTGCGCCAGAATCCACTTGGGCCTTGCACGGATGATCGACCCCTGAGAAAGAGATAGAAGCTGAAAGATTAATTCGAGATCGAGAGGAGACAGAAGAGGCGCCCACTTTTAACGGGCATGAAGCAGCACGATGACCCGGACAACCACAAAAAAGAGTCCATCCAGCAGCCGTTGACGTTTTTCAAGAGCCGACAGCCGCATACTTACCAGCTGCAGGTCCACTGAGGGTCGGGCAGCTCGGCGCAAACGAAGACGACCCTCCACCTGAAGAGCCAGATTAACTGTACATATTTTACGTGGTGGCTAATTCGTTACGAATTTCTACGGATGACCTAAACTTAACCCCGCCCCTAAAACTACCCATCACGTAGTTTTAGACAAATCGTACGAAATCGTACGAGTGAGGTCGTACGAATTGGCACTAATTTGGCACCTCGTATGAATTGGTCATGAGACTGTGTTGGCCTAACACTTACTTGAGTTCACAGTGTCGGCGTCGCCCATTCAACCACAAGAGTAGCTAATCAAATCGCATGTGATGCGAATAAATGCAAATATTGCATAAACACCCAGTGAGAGTGACATAGATACTCTGGCTAGGTGATATGGCTGAAAAACTGTATCGCAATATCAGTGTTTCACATCAGTCGATATAGATAATTATTGATATTTTTATGGGACATTTAAAATAAGGACTAGGAGAAAAATATATTACATTTAAACATTTTTATTTTAAACTTAACCTTCCTCTGATCACAATCCCCTCAGTTATTAAGACAGAAATGTCAACAACCATGGAAAACTCACATAATGAAAAAGTCAACATAATGCCACTGCCTCCGTTACATCTTTGTACCATTTTGATTATTTGTCATAAGGCACTGATGCAGAGTACCTCTCCACGGTGGCCTGCTGCTTGTGCGGTGCTGCAGCTACAGATGTTGTTGGTTAAACACCTCTGTTTTCTATTGATGGGAAGTTCGAATTATCTTACAGACTCGTTCCTTGGAGTCTCGTTCAGCAAAATGAACAAATTTTTTTTTCGAGTCATCTAGTTCATTTAAAAAAAAAGTATAACTAAAATATGTTTTTTCCCTAACAATAGTAATCCAAGTAGATATGTGCGTACACGCTGATCACACTACAAACAATGCAATACTGTAATGCAATAAGAAATAAAAAAAGATTAATTCATTGTTTACCTTGGTCTTCAGTCAATGATTAGCTCACCTCACCTCTTAGCTAAAGTCTTTTTGGGTCGTTCGTTCAAAACGTGACATGACGTGATAGCCCCATAACCCTATCAAATGCAGTCAGAGCCGGAAAGAGACTTGATTAGGTCATCTATCGAGTCTTTTGAGTCGACTCAAATCCAAAGACTCGAAACAGGTAAACTAATTCCAGTAAGGACGTTATGCAATGCGCATGCACAATTGAACAAATCACAAGTCACATTAAAGATTCGTTCAAAATGAATGAATCGTTCAAGAACGTGAACGTTCAAGAACCAAAAAATATGGAACGTTTTATCGAACACATTTTTATTGATATCGATCACATGCCTATCGCGATACATAACGTTATCGTTTTATCACCCGGCCCTAATAGATACTGCCTCTTCAACTACAGCTTCTAATGAAGATGTCAGCCAAAGTGAGGACTCTTTCATGACATAGCCAATGCTCGAAATGCACCAGACACTCCGGTATGCATTACCAGCACTTTTATCGTTAAATCATTTGCGCTTTAGAGTCAGAACAGGTCAATTAGAAATGACACTGTAAAATCAGACTACCCAGGAGGAGACACAGTAAGTACTGACAGGCAAAGGCACCACAAATTATAAATCACGAATCACGTAAATGCAAGCAGGGTCTGTCTAACCCATAAATTGGGGAAAATGTTTTCGAATTGAATCCCATTTCTTGCATTTGCGTGGGATTCTTTTTTAATGTTCAGGGACTATGGTGATAGAAAATCCAGTAAGTTAATTATAATGATAAATTCTGCCAAAAAGAATAGTATCTTCTACTACGATCACAAAGATTTAAGAGAATCGGTTTATAAAGGCAAAAATGTGTGTGAATAAAATGTAAGTAACGCAAGCCCACGTTTTTTTTATTTCAAACTAACTGAAAATGCTTAAACAAGCACCATTACTGAATGAACAAATTAAGGGACTACTGCTTGTCCCTGTCTTACTCTCTGTCCTGAAGCAGCTCCACCTCATCTTTACTCTAATATGAAAAAGTTGTATGTTAAAGTTTTAAAACCAAAGAGATATTCTTTTAAAAATTATCAATTGTCCACACCCCCCACTTTCCTTCTTTCCCAAAGAAAGAAGGCAGAGCTATTCTTCTCGCTGTAGTGTTGCTGCAGGCGCCATGTTCTGGAGAAGCTGTGTGTCGTTGTGAAAGTGAAACTACTTTGTTTGTGCTTTGGTTAATGATATCATGTTGCCAAAAAGCATTTAAAAAGCAGCCTTATATTCTGCCAATAAATAAATAAAAGCCATCAGAGTACAGCTAGTACCTGCAGCAGCTGAAAAACTGTGCTGAATGCTGAAGGATGTCTCTACAAGCGCTCGACTTCATTACACAAGTGACCTCTACTGCCATTAGCTGCGTTTAATCTTACAGCATGCTTGAGCCACCACCGCAAAACTGATTACAACAGATTATGATCCGTCGAGCACTACTGACCTCCTTCAACAGCACAGCGGTGACCTTTCACCCTTGTGAACATTACACTGTCACAGTCTCAGTCAGGTGTAGCAGCAGCTCAACGCAGACTCATGGCATTTAGCGTGAGGATTTAATCAGACGTGTTTATACAGGCCAACGGTGAAAAACAGACACTGCGAAGTTTGACGAATATCTCCCGTGACATGTTTATGAGAATTCAAGCCAACCTTAAACCCAACAGCAGTTTTAAAATAACTTTTCCAAACATGACAAATGTGACCAAATGGGTAATTAAAATTAATTATGGCTTAACACAGCAAAATGGACAATAATCAACATAGAAATACTTATTTTTAATTATTATTTATATTTATTTATTATTTAATTATCTAATTATGACATAAACAGTCTAAATTATGAGACACCAAGTCACAATAAAGAAATAGATGCCTAAAAGAAAAAAGGTGAACTTATAATTATGAGGTAAAAAGTCTAAAGAGGAGTTGAAAAGCCAAAGTTGACATAAAAAGCAGAATTTAGGAGATAAAAAATCTAAATTATCACAAAGTCGAAATGATATCATACAAAGTAGAAATTAGGTAAATTCTATAAACACTCACACTTACAAAAAAAATAAAAAATAAATAGATAAAAAGCAATTCTATGATATTAAAAAGAAATATAAATATATAAAGTAAAAATGATAATATATGAAGTCATAATTGTGAGTTAGGAAGTCAGATAAAACAAACAAAATTATGGTAGTCCTAATGATATAAGAAAAATAATTATGACATAACAAGAGGGTAAAAGTAGAAATAATGACCTTTGAATTAATAATTCTAAGATTTAAAAAAAGCCAAATAAAAATTGGAACTATAGATAAACAGTCAAAAGTGTGATAGTTATTGAGAACTGAAATGATGACAAATAGAAATTGGGAAGTAAAAAGTAGAAATGATGACATATGATGTCATAATTATCAGAAAAGAAGTCAAATATTAGAAATAAACAGTCAAAATAACCATAGGCCTCACAGGGGAAAAAAATGTAGTGATTATGACATAAACTGAAATAGGAGATTAAAAAGTCTAAGTCAAATTATGATAGTAATAGAGGGATAAAAAGGCATAACTGTGACAGTAAAGCAAAACCAAGACAATCAATAATTTTTTTTTTTTACTTTATTTCAACAAAACGAGAGGCAACATACACTTTAGAAAGACTGCTTTGCAAAAACATCAAATGGCTCATAGCATCATAAACCAAACCCAGTTCAATATTAACAAGAAGAAGACATCTGTACAATATAAAACCTCTGTAATCTCAAAATAATCTGTGGAACTGGGAAAGAGAACACTTCAGTAGAGAGATAACGGTTTGGTTTCCGTGTGTGTAGTGATTAGTCGATGTGCGTATCTCTGGCTAGGTTAGTATTCTGAGAGGAAATGGACTGTTAAATGGTCGTCGTGTTTGTTTGACCTGCAAACATTTTTCAGTGAACCCCTGAGGGACAAGAAGCATGGTGTTACTGCGAATCCACAAGGTTTTTTTGGTATTTCAAGGTGAGTAACACTAAAAGTCTGATCTTAACAACTACGGACCTCGAACGTGAAAACATCAACTTCCTGTGGATTTTGTCTTGATCTTCTAAAAACAACTAGAAGTGAAGAAACCTGAAGAAAGCATCAGAAACACTGAAGAGGAGGTATGTCAGGAACGATGTCCAGACCGTGTGCGATAAATGCAAAGACCTTTTAGTTTTACTGTAATACATGAAGATTGAACTTATTCTGCAACTCTAGTAAATACATCAAAACCGACAACATGACAAAAAGTGAAATGCAAAGTCGAGACGCTACGGATAAAAGTACTGCCACTGAAAAGACTGCATAAGACTAAACACATGATAGTGAAGAGAAGTGAGGTAGAAACACTGAGTATGTAAACCAAAACACTGAATGATGTCTAACTAGAACAGAAGGAAAACTGTTTCTCACTGGCTGGTAATAACACACTGGAAAAAAAAAAGATTGATGGTGGCATTTTGTGTAGGTACTTGAAAGGAGTGGTTCTAAGACGTACAGTAGGTGAGTTTGTGAACAGATTTGGAGAAATGTAGCATTGCATCACTGTTTCACCAATGGGTGCATATTCAGCTAAACTATTCTTTCAACCTTGGACGTGGAGTACAGGAGTTCAATTAACACGCATTTTTAAATCTAAAGCAAAGATTAAAGATTTCTTTTTTTTCTACAAAGGTCTGTATCTGAGATCTGGCACAGCTCTAAAGGTATGTAGTAGTGTGTTTGTGTTAAGAGAAATGGAGCTACAGTGAATCAACGGTTCCCATAGAAACAGAATCATGCAACATTCCGCATGGAATCACATGATGTGAGGCGCTACATTTCAAACAGTTCCTTTCCGACGGAGCCAAAACACTCCAGACAATGTGAACGTAACGCCCGCTTTAAAGCTTTTTCATGTGAAGAGTCAAAAGGAAATCAGACATTTTGCTACAACAATGTAGTCAGATGAAAACCAAGGTAAACAAACAACAAAACTCATTTGATCCCTCACCAAATAATCATTCACACAAATAAATCTGCATAGAAATCAAATAATCTCCTGCTCAATGGCTTTTGTACAAAAAATAGTCTGCTTTTTTGTTTATACCTGATTTATCTAGAAGATGGGATTATTTGCATTAAAGAAAACTAAGTTATTTGACAACTTGTAACTGCATTAATTCCTGTCAAAGGATTATATACATACATACATACATACATACATACATATATATATATAAATGTATAAGTGCTGTCAAACAATCATTAATTGCAAGTAATTGCATCCAAAATAAAGATTATTGTTCACATAATATATGTATGTGCAC
>JAUMHG010000072.1:15026529-15037112 GCA_032359395.1 Enteromius anoplus
TAATCAAACACAGCTGGACTCAAATGAAGGTGTAGAACCATCTCAAGGATGATCAGAAGAAATGGACAGCACCTGGGTTAAATATATGAGTGTCACAGCAAAGGGTCTGAATACTTAGGAATATGTGATATTTTGAGTTTTTCTCTTTTAATACATCTGCAAAAATGTCAACAATTCTGTGTTTTTCTGTCAATATGGGGTGCTGTGTGTACATTAAAGAGGAAAAAAAAAGATTATGATTAAAGGATTTTAGCAAATGGCTGCAATCTAAAAATCTAAAAAAGATTGAAATATTTAAGGGGGTCCGTACCCACTATATATATATATATATAAATACACACACACACACACACACACACACATATATATATATATATATATAGTGTTTTTTAACTCATGTAATTATAAAATTACTTGTGGGTTATTACTCTGCAAGCAAAAAGCTTCCCAGAACTTTAGCAGGAAAAAAATGAAGCATCCAAAAAGAAAAAAAAGGATCATATTTAGAAAGAATTACACTGTCACAATGTAGCACATTAATATGCAAACCTGCCCTCATGAAGACAAGCATCTAGTTGCTTACATAATTTGAGGCCAGACATAACAATAACTCACCGTCGTTGATCGCTTCAGTTGTCTGCTGCTTTCTTTTCAGTATTAATTGTGTAATAAATTGTGACATGCAATGCTGTGCCTGCATAACAGACAATGCTCAGCATCTCAGACAGGCATGTCCTGTACTGCAGAATAATGTAGGCTATTCATTACAGCCTGAGACACAAAGCTATATAAAATACTGGGGAAAAAAATAAATATAAAACCTCAGACTGAATGCAAGGTTAATATTGTTTTGGATGATAGTCTGATGTCTACATTTTAAAGCAGGGTGGCCAGTTTTGCTCCTGAAAGGCTATTACCCAGCACACCCGGCCTGGACATTTCCAAAGATTCTGATCAGCCGGTTTAGCTGGGTTTTATCAGAGTCAGAGCTAAACTGTACATTGGCCTTCCTGGAGCAGGACTGAGTCCCCTTTTTTGTTTTTGTAGCGTACCACAATTTGTGAGTCACTCTGAGTCCACACCATAGCCCAGTTGGGACCTCCCACGTTTTTCACTTTTTAAATACTTCTGAGGTTAAATTCTTCACATCTGCTTCATAGCACAATGTCCTCAGTTCATTCACGCTTCTAAACAGCTCTCTACCCAACTCTCTTCTCTCAGCCCACAATCAAGTATGAGGAGCAGCCGGACTTTGTGACAGAGACTGGCGGGACGCTACATCTCTATCAGCTGGAGGGGCTGAACTGGCTGCGGTTCTCCTGGGCGCAGGGAACAGATACCATCCTGGCTGATGAAATGGGCTTGGGCAAGACCATCCAGACTATTGTTTTCCTCTACTCGCTATTTAAAGAGGTCTGTGACGGACAGATTACAAAAGTGTATTTTAAATGACATTTGAACTTTTAAACGTCATGTTAAATTTCCCTCTCCAATTCTGTTCCTCTCTGTGCATCCTTCCGTGTCTCTCTCCAGGGACACACTAAAGGGCCGTTCCTGGTAAGCGCTCCGCTGTCCACGATCATTAACTGGGAGAGGGAGTTCGAGATGTGGGCCCCTGACTTCTACGTTGTCACTTACACCGGAGACAAGGACAGCCGAGCCATCATCCGTGAGAACGAATTCACCTTTGACGACACGGCGGTGAAGGGAGGAAAGAAAGCCTTCAAATTACGGGTGAGGAGGAGAGGAGATGGCTACTGATTGGAGGGGTGGACAGTGTGAGCAGGAAAACGATGAGAAGTGTGGAGCTATAGTATGAGAGAAGAGGGAAATAAGGGAAGAGGGTGCTATAGGAAGAAACTATTTTACTCTAACCATTACTTTCATTTTCTACCCATCATTCTTTTAGAGAGAAGCACCCATTAAGTTCCACGTGTTGTTGACATCGTATGAGCTTGTGACCATAGACCAGAACGTTCTCAAGTCCATTGAATGGGCCTGTCTTGTAGTGGATGAAGCCCACCGCCTCAAAAACAACCAGTCCAAGGTACGACAACTTTTTTTTCAGTTTTTCTTTGTTTCAGCGATTCATTCTAATTTAACACTGTATTTCCAATGAAGTGAAATACAGATTTTGTGTGTGTTGCATGCACTGAAGACAGTTGTTGTGGTGTGTTAGTTCTTCAGGAGACTCAACGACTACAAGATAGACCATAAGCTGCTGCTAACAGGAACTCCACTCCAGAACAATCTGGAAGAACTTTTCCATCTTCTAAACTTCCTGACGCCCAACCGCTTCAAGTACGACCATGCGCATAAAAGCACATTTATATGCTATAAAAGTGGGCAAGAAGTATTTAGACTTTAGTATTTTGTCATATAACGCAATTATATTACACTTTCTGTCTATCTGAAATGTCCAGATACGTTTCGAGGCCAACACAAATCAATACTCAACAGAGGTTTTACTACTTTGCTTCATTTCTGTCATTCAGTAATCTAGAGGGTTTTCTGGAGGAGTTTGCGGACATCTCTAAAGAGGACCAGATTAAGAAACTGCACGACCTGCTCGGCCCACACATGCTCCGGAGGCTCAAAGCGGACGTGTTTAAGAACATGCCGGCTAAAACTGAGCTGATTGTCCGAGTGGAGCTCAGCCCCATGCAGAAGTAAGTCCTCAACGTTCATTTCACAAACAAAACGTGTTGACATGTATTTGTTGTCTCAAGATAATCAGCAGTAGGAAATTTGTTTAAATAGTTTTTATTAGTATGCGCGCTAGCATTTTTTTTTCATGTTTTTGTGTGCACACTGTGTCTAAACAGAAAATACTACAAGTTCATTCTGACGCGTAATTTCGAGGCGCTGAATTCTAAGGGAGGAGGGAACCAGGTGTCTCTGCTCAACATTATGATGGACCTAAAAAAGTGCTGCAACCACCCCTACCTCTTCCCCGTCGCTTCAGCTGTAAGAACTCACAACCTGCTGCTGTTTTTTAGCTTCAGAACTGAAGTAGGGTGAAATACTGCCACCTGATGTCAGAAGATTTGCTGTGAATGCTGACAAAATGTTTAATTTAACAGTTAACATGTTTGAAAAGGTTTTTTATTTTGTTGCACATGGGTATCATTGGCTGTCTTGTTGTGTTCCAGGAAGCTCCCAAAACACCAAGCGGAGCGTATGAAGGTGCGGGTCTCACCAAGTCTTCTGGGAAACTCATGCTGCTGCAGAAAATGCTCAGAAAACTGAAAGAGCAAGGCCACCGAGTGCTAGTGTTCTCTCAGGTACAAACACACTTTCACTTAGCTTGTATTTTACACATAAGAAGCTGCGGTGCACACAGGCTCCCAAATTGTGGTTGTTTAGTGCCCCCAGGTGGCGCAAAGCACATCTCTGGAAATGTGAAAAGTGGTTACACTTTATTTTAATGTGGGTCATTCCTGTTGTACTCATATTTTCTCTAGTTTATCACTTAAATCATAGACATTCAAAATATTATTAAGTTTTTACTAATCTTTTAATTGATATATGCGTTCAAAGTTATCATGTCCTCAGTGCAAAGTAATCAACTTCCACCAAAACAATAAACCATGAAATGATAAAAATATTTTACAGTTATGTTATGGACTAGAGGGAACTTCATCTACTCAAACATATAAATCTCGTGAAAATATATTCATTTTTGTGCAATGTTCTTCCTTTACCGTGTCCCAAAACGTATTTTCCACCCTGTTAGGATGTACTTCCTCATCTTAAAAACAGACTGAGATTCCACTGAGCTCATTTTCAAGAAGTGATATTGTTTATGTTTTTCCGCTGGAATTTAACTGTACAAATGGTGGTCAATGTCACCTCTCACTCCTACCTTTTTTTAAGTTTTTGAAATGTCTTCATGCTTGTCCCACTCTTAAAGTTCCACCCTGTTATTTTATGGAGAATGTTTGTCTCATCAAAAAATATAAAAAAAACATGTCTGATATAGTTATAAACATTACGTTTATCTGTAGAAGGTTAGAGAGCTAAATGTTGATCACTGTAAAAACTACAGCTAATTTAGCTCCAGAAGTTCCACCCTGTTTTTATAGACTGGAATATGAAACTAATAGGTTGGAAATTCTAATAGAATACTGAGCTCGGCCAGTATGTGTTCCATATATTTAAATTAGGGCCGGGACTTTACGCGTTAATTTAGATTAATTAATTATACAAAATGGGCCGGGACTTTTTTTTACGCATTTTAATCGCACTTATGTTTGAACGGCGGAAGGTTTCTCACTGGAAGAGTTTCGGCGGACCGATTATACTGGAGCACCAACTAGCGTTTCTAATTTTCTGAATGAACTTGAAAGTAGGGATGCACCGATCCGGATCGGCCGATATGTTTGCTTGTTTTGTCAGTAAACACGGTCCTGTAATCAGCGCTAAATGTCATCAGGTGCATGATTTGACATTGAGCCGTATATATACTACACACTACCTTTGTTCACTGACAAATCCACGCTGATAATGAACATGGTTTTGATCAGGTCGTCAGTGAACAACGGCTGTGTGTAGTAATGTGAAATCACACACGGCACAATATTGGTCTGTTGGACTTGGTTGAACAAAAATAAACAATATTTTGTTGCTTAAGCTTATGTATTCAGTCATTATTCAATGATATACTAAAAATCCATATGAAAAAACTTACTTCTCACTGTTCTCAGGTCAAATATTTATATGCGATTAATGTCGATTCATTAATTACAAAGCCTCTAATTAATTTGATACATTTTTTTAATAGAGTCCCGGCCCTAGTAAATATATATTATAAATTTGGTAACATAAAAATCAAATGATAATAATAATAATAATGAAAATAATAATGAATGTCAAAATAAGGCACAAAGGGTGTGTTTTTTTTCTTTAGAGGTGCTGTTGTTCGGGTCAGAAACATTCACACCATCAGGAGAGACGGGTCACTATATACCCAGTTATTCACATTACATCATTCACAGTACGTCTTCATGTAATAACTTCCTTCTCTGGTGTCCGGTGAATATTCACCATATTCGATCGATCCTAGTTATGCTGCATTAGGAACATCTAATTATTTACATCTGTACTGTCTGGAAGAAGCAGACCGGATATGTTTGTTTGAAGACATTGTCCACCGTGTGTGTCTAAATCTGGTCCAAAACAATAGCACAGTCACAGCAGAGAACGAGAGGGACGTGAAAACACGTGGTCACTCTGGAAGACTAGTAGAAAATGAGTGTGTTAATAAAGAAACCTGCATAGCATTTCCTTGTGAGGGGTTTTAAATATATATATATATATCAAGTCATTTGATTTCACTTCTGTTTTTTGGAAGAGTCACAAAATGAAATTCACAGTTCCTGGATCCACTGTCCCGTTTTATTTCCATCGCTGGCCAATCACACTCTGCAAACCTGTAGAGAGAGCAGAACAAAACGGTTACTCAACCATACACCGCTACAGAATTCTCATTTTCAGCACATATCAAACTAATCCTGCTGCGGTGAATTAAATGAAGGGGGAACAAAGGAATTATGGCGTACCAAGTCATTATTCTAACACTAAAAGTCTAAATTATGACAGCTTACAAAGCTCATAATAGTTAAATGTCATTTTGACATTAATTATCATAATTAGCTAATAAATGTAACAAATTGTTAACAAATATTATCTCAAAACTTCATATTTTTTTATCTCACAACTTGACATTTTGTATCTCATCATTGAATTTTTATCTAATATATTTAAAATATTTATTTAAATATATTTGCATATCATAATTTGTACTTTTTAGGTCGTAGGCCTAATTATCACTTCACTTTCGACAAGTCAATCTCATTATTTTGACTTTAGTTTAGAAGTTTTACATATAAATATTACTTAGTATCTCATAATTGTAACTTTATATAATCATAATTCATAATTATGACTTCTGTGACGCATAATTGCTACTTGTCTAAATGGTTACTTTCACATTTTTTATAATTGTGACTTTTTGCCATCAATGTTCATTTTTTAGTTTGTAGTTATTATGCAGCATCTCAATTTTGATTTACGTCATAATATTGGCTGTCACAATTTTACCCTTAAAGTAATTTTTTCTTTGGTATCTCACACATTTGACGTTTTAATCATAATTACCTGTATATGGGCTTTTCTATTATTATTTTATATTAATAAAATATTAGTATATTTTATTTTATATTATATAATATATTTTTATATTATATGATATATATATATCATAATTGCTTTGTAACTTTTTATGTGAATTTCTACTTTTTAGGTCACAATTAATATCTCATTATTCTGGCATTTTTTTTGTCCTAATTATGACTTTTAGGTTGTAATTGTATACTTATTATCTAATCGTTTTGATCATAATTTCTACTTTTTAGGCCACCGTAATTACTTTGTATCTCATTGTTTTGGCTTTCTATTGCATTCATATCTCATAATTTCGGCTTGAAGTCATAATTATGACTAAATGACTTGCTATCTCATAATTTATAGTTGTTTTTTTTTCGTTTGACCTTTTTTATTATCACTTATCTGTCATACTTTTCTAATAATTATGCCTGTAATATCATGATTCTGAGTACTTCTGTGGTCCACGCTCAAGCACACTTTGAAAGACTGACCTGAACTTCACAAATAAAGTGAGCAATAGGTATATTTAGCACACTTGTTTGAAAGTGGTTGAGTGGTTCAGACAGAGCAGGCCGAGCTGAACTGTGGTTATTGATCAGCTGATATCTCAGCTGAACACAATAACACAGAGGTGTTGACAGATGTGTGGTCTGAGTCAGCAGAAGCCTTCACAGTAGCTGTTGCGTAACTACATATGGGCTTCCTTCCAAACCTGTTCTCCTTCACCACAGAACAATCCTGAGTGACTTGCATTTGGGCACACTATAATCCCTGACTATGGTTTGTTGTTCTGCTGTATCTGTCGGACAGCTGGTCAGGAGATGACGTTCTGATGCAACACAGTGTCATCCAAGCTGTTTCTGCATTAGATCCGATTTCATCCCCGGCCAACTATGGCTGTAAGCAATCCAATAACCTCGTTTCTCTGAGATGGACCTGATCAAATGTACTTTACTGTCAGATTTTCTACATCAGCAAAAGTGAGTAAATAGACACCTTTAGCCAGCTATTCTGAGACACAGTTTTCAAAAATACTATATACACTACAAAAAAATACTGGTAATACTTTATTTTATGGTTACACCTATTAGTTGCTTATTAGCATGCATATTACTAGAATAATATCCATTTATTAATTCTAATTAAGCACATATTATTGCCTTACTTTACATGACTTTATTCTACATCCCTAATCAATATCTAAACTTAACAAAAAAAAGCTGCATTTTACAAAACATTACTTACTACTATAATTTATTACGAACTATAATAAGTACATAAATAAAGTATTAATCGTATTTACTTTTTAAAAATTTATAAATAAATAACGAAAGAAAAGTTATAATACTATGAAACATTGTAAACCATTATTGAATATCATTTACATAATGTCACATCATTACATTGGTGTTACTTACATAGTTCTTAAATAGTTTAAAATATCAATAAATCAATAATACTAATAATAATAATTATGCAAATAATTACATAATAACAAATGCAATAAAAAATACATAATCTAAAAAAGAAAAATTAAAAAATCTTTAATAATATATAGAAAAATATATCGAATACAATATATTGACACTGAATTACTCTACGTTTTAAGTAAAAACACTGATGTGTATACACACACACCTTTGTAAAATACACTTACTCTAATTTTTCTTCTCCCCAAAGTACAAACTCTTTTCAGTCTTTTCAACTTTTTTGAGTTATCTAAAATTTAATTTCCTACATATATTAACAATCTGAGAGATAAAAAAAGAGACTTTTCACAAGAGTTCAAAATAACAAAAAAAAAAAAACCTCAAACATGTGTGCTAAATAAATAAATGGAAAAACAGCTTGTTTTTCAACAATTATCAGCTCAATGTTATTCCTGCTTACATAACAGTCTATAAACACTCCCCAACAATCCTGGAAAAACACTCCTAAACCAGCCCCAGCCTCCCAAAGGAGTCTGAATCTCCACAACGCAAACAAACAATGCTAGCTCTACCAAGAGTTCTGCAGAGAGACAAAAGCTCTGCTAACATCGGACAGATATCGGTGCACTCTAATGCATATCTGAATATATTCCAGCTGCTGTGAACTCAATGACCCACTTCAGACACAAGATGAGCGGCTCCAGTCTGTATATTAATGTATGTATATTAATAATAGTATTAATGCCTAATAAAGTAATATTAGTAATAGCATTACTGCATAAGTATAAAAACTATACTATAAAAAATAACCAAAATAATGTGCATACAGCTTAAGACAGGAGTGAATGTGAAATAAAACACTTCAACGTTCAACAATAATGTAATGCATTCAAATGATCTTCATTTAAGGATTTTCTTGGCAAAAATTTATAGAGAGACAATTTAATTTAATCAGATTATCCAGCATATTTCAATAGACAGCACTACACTTTAGCTTTAAACGTGATAGCTATGATTCAGATATAACCGATTCAGCGAATACTAATAACCCAGAAAATAATAATAATAAATCTAAATATGAATAAACTACATAATACATGTAATAATAACAATAATAATAAAGTTAAATACATATAAATCAATAATATTTATATCAATAACATTTAAATAAATAATAGAGTATTAAATAATATGATTAAATAAAAGAATTAACATTTTTGAAATATTACAAAATACACAAAATATAAAATAATGACATTTTCCAGCATAATTAGCAAATTCTTAAAATCCTACAATGTGATTTTCTGGATTTTTTTCTCATTTTGTCTCTCGTAAAGGTACACCTATGATGTAAATTACAGGCCTCTCACATCTTATTGAGTGGGAGAACTTGCACAATTGGTTTCTGACTAAATACTTTTTTGGCCCACTGTATATAAAATTATGAAACATAAAAAACATCACACATTGCGTACACATTACATTGATGTATAGTGTGAATTACAGGAAGTTAGATACTAAAATTAGATATTAATAATAAACTTATTATTTATATAAAATTATTATTAGTAGAAGTTAAAATTAATATTAAACTTTAAGCTTTAAAAACAACACAAAATATATCAAACAAAAAGGTATTAATAATTAAAGAAAAAAATAATATTGTGAAATTATGAATAATCTTGTGGTGCAAATTACTGACCTCTAATGAAGTGTTATTTTATAAAAATATATAATTAGTGCTATATTTCAAAGGTTTATTTTTATATTGTAACGATTGGGCACATGTATGTTCCAGTGATACAGATGCAGTATATACTCAGCAGTAATCGAGGCGCTGCAGGCAAAGAACAAAATGTTCTGAACGTGATCAGAGACACCTCCGAGTCTCACAGCGTTTGGGTTCAGGCCTCTGTGCACAGCTGCAACCATCTCCTCGTCCCAGGCTTAAAGTCTGACACGCTCAAGGTGTCTGTATGCAAAAATACCCCCTTTTACCCCTAACCCCCCCCTGTCAGACCAACAGCAGCTTGTTTTGACGGATGGCTGCCTCCATTCAGGCCATCCGGGAGAGGAAGGAGGGATTGAGTCCAGGCGTGTTGCATAACTGCTCTATATGCTGTGAGAGCGTGACGCAGACGGCCCGTGAACACCACACTCAACCCATCTCACACCAAACAAGCCATCGTCATTTCACTGGAGATGCGTGCTAGTCTGAGCGAGTCATTGTTTTTGAAGGTTCTCGCCCCGGGACACCGACCCAGCGAGTTTTGATTAAAACTGTGCTATAAAGCCGTTTCTAAAATGCATTTAATTTCCTCTGGCCTTTTCAGCTGAATCTCATCCAATGCAAAATCCTTAAAAGAATGCAATAAACTCTGCAGGAAAGCCATTCCTGTATTACTGATGTTGTTCTTTTACCCAAAACATGAAGCACCTGGTTTGTGCCTTTCAGGTTAATAACAGAATTAGGAGTCAATTTATATTTCTATGATATACATGTAGAAATGATTAATCACATCCGAAATAAAAGTTCTTGTTTACATAATATAAGTGCGTGTACTGTGTATAAGTATTATGCGTGTAAAAATTAAAACACATGCATCTATTTATTTAATTAAATATGTTGCTTGTTTCTATATAAAATATAATAAAATACATTTATAAATGTTTATACATGTAAATATTTAGTTAAAGATATACATGCATGTGTGTTATTATATATAATAAATTAAACAAAATGAAATATAAATATATTATGTAAACAAAAACATTTTGGATCTGATTAATCACAATTAATTGTTTGACAGCATTCATTTTTATATATTATAAACATATAGTTTATTATATATTATATTCTAGAGGCAGTTTGTCCATTCAGTGAATTATTTGCAGTAATGTAATATGTTTTGTTTTATTTAAATTAAATTTTTAAATAAAAAGGCTTGACGCCTTTTCAATATACATTTTTTTAAACACACACAT
>JAUMHG010000072.1:15038824-15050431 GCA_032359395.1 Enteromius anoplus
TTATTCAGATTGAATATTACTTATTTAGCAAACATTTCAACATAATATATATATATATATATATATTAAATTAATTCAAACTTAATAAACATTGTGAAAATTAACATTATTAATATGAATAATTTACATAACATTAATCATTACATTTATATAATTGTGGCGTAAATGAATAATAAACAGAGTATAAAAAAAAATAAATGTATAAACAGAGCTTTGGTATATTTTTAAATATAAAAGCTAAAGTGAACGCTTCTAAAACAAATGAAATTTCCTGTGATCTTTTCAGTTGAATCTCATCCAATGCAAGACCCATAAAAGAATGCAATAAAGCGATGTTGTATAAGCTTTGGTTCATGCAGCACCTGGTTGGGAGTATGTCGTCTATTAAACTCTGACGCGATCGCCTCTGGCAGAGTGCATTCTGCTGCTAAAAAGGTGTCGGATCTCGTTAATCAGATCACTCATGGAGCTCAGGGTGTGGCGTTAGAAAACCAAACAGTCCTGCGAGCCGAGCGATGCGACAGGTACATGCTGCCCCTCGGGCCAAATACGTGGGTTTGATCCGAGACATACATTACAAAAGCAGCAGAAACGATGGGAAACTCTTGAATAGTTGGAGAACTCTCAGAAGCCAACTTGAGATCGGCCTTGACACTTTAGAGTACTTTAACACATAAATCAATTGACGTAGCTGTCATTACATACTGCAAAGCCTGCCATTACTATAGAGCATGTTTTGTAGGCCTATGTTTCTATGCAGTTGTTTTGATAGAGGGATACATTTCAATATGATTTGTCCTTTTTAAATACGATAAGTTCTCGCATTTGGTTTTTGACCAGTGAAAATGAGTTCAATTCAACAGTTTAGTCTTGGAGCCATATCTCTGATCCTGAACCATGAAGCACACCAAAATAAAAGTATGTTTAAAAAACTATTAAAAAAGAATATTAAGATATCTTTATGAGTTACAGCCATGCAAACTTTTGTGTTTGCAAAGCAAAAGTGCTTTTCCCCATTTTAAGATGAAAAATAAATAAGCCAAAAACAACTGAAAAGCCTTATTGCTTTTCTATAGTATCAAGCCTCAAATGTATACTATAGCCTACATCGGATAAGCTTCTTCTTTAAACTAAAAAGTAAAAACATGCATAGTATTATAATGCTATGCAAAAACTAAACTAACCCACCTGAAATATGTGCATGCTCGTTTGGGTCCCGTTTATGCCGCGCATGTGACTTGGTCCATTCTGACCTCCAGCTGAGACGCGTCAGGCCGGTCCTGAGGGTTGACCGCCAACATGTCCTGCAGCAGCCGCTTGACTCCTTCAGACATGATGCTCCGCGTCTTCTGGGGGATGTTCAGGACCATCTTTGGGTTCTCCAGCAGGGCCTCTCCCACCGGGACGATCTCGGACCCCTGGCGGACGTACGTCCCGAGGAGCTCTCGCTTGGACTCAGCGTCGATGAACGTGATCCGCTCGATCATGGCCCAAATGATGATGCCGAGCGCGAAAATGTCCGCTTTGGCCGTGTAGTGGCCCTCCCAGACCTCTGGGGCCATGTAGAAATCAGATCCACATGCTGACGACAGCCAGAATTTGTTAATGTTCACCAAGTTTTTGCTCAGCGGGTCGTTGCCTTCGCTCTCCACGCAGCTGAGTCCCGCACAAACCTTGCTGAGGCCGAAGTCGGCCACCTTGATGACCGGATCGCCGGATTTCTGCGAGATGAGAATGTTGTCTGGTTTGAGGTCCCGGTGGACGATGTTGTTCTTATGGAGGAAGGCCACAGCGCTGGTCATCTGCTTCATGAAACTACGGTTGGTCTGCGGATCAGGCCGCCGCGAGAGGATGTACTGGTTGAGGTCGCCGCCGTCACAGAACTCCATAACAAACCAAAGATAACACGGTTCCTCTGGGTAGCCCAAGATACGCTCACCTGGAACGATAGTAGAGCACAGTTAGCCCCTCTTCTGCTCACACGGGCTGCATTTATGTGATACAGTCAAGTCAGTAATACTTTAAAATACTATATCTAATTCAGATATATATATATATGAAGTAATGTTTTTATGGCTTTGTTGTTTTTCCCTGGTTAAGAGCTAGCATTTGAGGTTATTGTAAAGCACTGTTGGCAGATCAAACCGTCTCTATAATCTGCTCATGTGCTTGATTGAGTTATTTGTGCTGAGTCAGACAAGACGGCTCTATTGAACGTCGCTGTTTCGGACTCGTTAACACACAGACATGGTTGTTTTTAATTAATCCCAATCCTGTTCAAACTACAACAGCTTTACTGTTCATACTCTGAGCCTTAGAATCAAAGTGTTGGTTTAGCTAACTTTCGACAGGCTAGAAAAACACCAATCAGACTGTAGCTGAGCACAGATTTCCGCTGAGCGGCACGTTTGGAGGCTTTCCAAAGAGCCCTGTATGAGAGTAAACCCTGATAATCTGTCTGCGTCCGGTGATAACCAACATGGCTTCACTTCAGAAAACAAGGGGAAGGGAAATGCATGGAGAACAGGTGGACTGTGACCCATACAAATGTTGCAAGAACTTCTAAACACCTGGGGTCTGTTCCATAAAACAAGTTTACCAAATAAGCCAGGTTTCAAATTTCAGTTAGTCTGACTTATTGCCAGTTAATTTGGTTTGAAATAAAATAAGACTATCTGCCAAAAGCCTGGCTTATTTGGTAAACTTGTTTTATAGAACAGGCCCCAGGAAACCTGCATCTCCCATAATCCTGGAAAACATCATGATGCTGTAATCACTAAACTTGGGGTAATTGAACATTTTGATATTTGCCACCATATACCTTTGAGACAAAAATGTAAATTATATATATATATATATATATATATATATAATATTTATCATTTATTTTAAAAAATAAAATAAAAAAAACATTAAAAATAAATACTTAAAATTATTTATTTCGTAAAGAATAAAAAAATAAATAATAATAATAATAATAATAATAAATTATGCCTCAAGTCAAAACTATTTTTGAAATTTTGAGTGATTTTAAAAATGACAATTTTCAGGACTCAAAATAAATAAATAAAGCAAATATATTTTTATATTATATAAAATATATGATATAAATATATTGTAAAAATAATGGAGAAAAAACCCACCAATATTATTAGTACCAATATTATATATATTTATATTATATATATTATATATATATACACACACACACACACCATATTATATTATATTTATTTGCTAAAAATGTTGCTGATTTTTTATGATTGCAATGACTTAAAGGATCTTTATTGAACTGTGAACATGATGTGAAAGATATTAAAATATTATAAACTTTCAAGTGCTGCTTAACCCCTTAACTGTCACCGTTCCGAATACGGGACACCTACATTTTTTTTTAATATATGTCCTGAATTACATCTTTTTAAGCTTGTATAGTACTTTTTCATGTGTTTTCCCGAAAATGGGGGTGACAGTTAAGGGGTTAAAGTAAACATTTTAGGTCAAAGAGGTTCGACTGGCAAAGATTAAAAATAAATCTTGATCCCGTAAATGTCTGCATCAACTCTGCACAATGACAGTACATTATTAAATCTACTAGAAATGTAAAGCAAAAGTGACTCAAATTGACTCTGTCTAGCAATAAAAAAAGGAATTCTTGCAATAGGTGTGTTTATTAGTCACAAACACAAAAAGTAATCTAACCAAGATAGACGTGTCAATAATTCAGAAATCATTCAAACGTATATTTGTAGGACAACATTAAACCACTCAAAATGAATCGGCAATAACATTTATATTCGCTTAATTTCTAAACAAGCCTGTCATGTGTAGTGGATTAGTTTTTCCATTGTGGACGAGGCCACTAAATGGTGACACTTACATAACAGCAGTCAGCAAAAAATAGATCCTGCTGCTGCTGAGCACAACCACAAATATAGCACTCACACGACACCACAAACACGCAACCCTCCACACACCAAACCAAAGCACCAGCATGCCATCTAAACAAATAACACACATACTGATAAATCCTACTTAAACCCATTTTGATGGACTATCAGACTGCAGGATGTGTAAATAATTCATGGCAAAACTATATTCACTGCAATCAGAAGTTGTGCACCACTCAAAAAAGGCTCAAATTGAACTTTTGAAGTTGCCGTGACTCACAAATTAATCTTGACGCTGTAAATGTATTGAAAAGCACTTAAGCTGTGTTATTTTTGTGTTAGTTTAATCAAATCTGAAGCCTAACGACACAAAAATGACAATATTACTAAATCAACTGGAAAGCCACTGGGAAAAGTGACTCAAAGTTTGTGAACTGCACATAAAGGCCAAAGCAGATTAGCAGAGGTGAACATAAAACTGGCCTGTGTGGGAGTGAAGGGGTTAATGCATGATGGGTGCTGGAACATGATGTTCCCTCACGCACTGAATGCCTTCTCTTCCTACTTAGTTCACGTTTAATGGCATGCATTCGAGATGCACAATAACATGCATGCATTAGATTAAAATCGGTCAATTTATCACGTTTACAAAGTTGCATTGCTTTTATGCATCTGCGCTACAAAACAACACATTTGTGCTGACACTCAGGAAAACCAATCAGCAGCAGCTCTTTACCTTTGAGTGATGTTTCCACTAGTCTCAAATACTGCTTGTTTCGTTTGTTCCCGTGGCTCATTTTCTGTGCCATCCCGTTTCTTTGCAGCACACACTCCTCCAGCTGCACCACATTCTCGTGCTTCTTCTCCAGGCTCGCCAGGGCCCAGAACTCCGCCAGCGCCAGCTCCACTTTCTCGGGCGCGTCGCAGCGGAGCTTCTTCACCGCCAACCGAGCCCCGGACCTGCGGGCGATGGCCTCGTACACCACGCCGTAGCTCCCGCGTCCCACTTCCCGGATCAAGCTGTACCTGGGCGTCTTGAGAAACATCGCGGGATGGAGATTGTCACGCTTGAGGAAGCCCGTGGAGAAGCAGTCCTCTTCCTCCATGAGCTCCTCATCGTCCTCGTTTGTCTCCACGGGCAGCGGGCGCAGAACTTTACAGCTGTCCCGCGTCATGTTGGCGCTGGGCGGCTTGGCCCGCTTGCAGCTCCGCCGGAGGGGCGTCAGTCTCTCCTGTGTGCCCTTGCGCAGCTCCATGAGTTTATCGCCCCCTGTGTTAACACATGTTTCGGGGCAGTAATCCTGTTTTTCATAACGTCCCCGTAGAGCTGTGGGGGTTGTCGCTTTTGGGGAAACTCGACAGGTTTCTTTGAGTGTTTTTTATCACTTCCTTCATCAAACGTCTCTGACTGACATCAACAACAATAATCTCAACAGAGAGCGCGAAGGGGGCGTGGCTTCAGCGGCCTGTTCCATTTCTTGCATAAAACGGGGGGATGCGTGTCACTAATTTGACCCATTTTTAAGCCCCCCCCCCCCAGACAAACAGAGACATACGTAGACACATAAAATGCTGCCTAACAAAAGCTATATCAACCTATAAATAAGGGAACAAATATGCAGTTTTATATAACAAAAAATAAAAACAACAAAAAAGTATTGTGTGTGTAATTACTATACGCTATATTTTTGTAATATTGTAATAGACCTGCGTCTATTATGCGTTTAAAGGTTTAAAAGTTATTCAACCATAATTCAATTACATTTATGTTGTTTATGTGTTAAGAATATGTGGTAAAAGTTATTTTAATTATGTTCATATGGGCACCTTTTTCTATTATCCTGTAAATCAATAATAAATTGGCTTGAGAAAGCCCGTGGAGAATATAATATATTTATTATTGATTCTAAAAAAGAAAAAAGGAAGAATAAACAGAATAAACAAAGTACAAATGTAAAATACAATAATCTAAATAAAGTTACAGAAATACATTAAATGTATTAATAATACTTTTTTAAAAAACTTTCAATAATATTTTTTTAATGATTTTGAGAAATTAAAAAAGGCTTATTTCCCCCTAAATGAACATTTCTGTATATTAAATGTAGCAAACAAAAGTAGCAGGTGAATTAAATAGTAAACGCACCCAGCGTCATTCTGTAGTTAATATGCAAAGTAGGGCGATGCCACGCATTCCTCTATAGGGGTCATGTTTGCGCTGGATTGAAACACTGATGCTGGTGCAGTTCAGCAAAGATAAACTGATGGAAAGAAAAGGGTTCATGATGTGTAATGACAGCGTGTCATCGTCGGGAGCTGTCGCGCGCTCAGGTGCTCAGTCCTCGGCGGCGTGGGTCTGCACGTGAGGGGAGGGAGAGGGGCACGTGCGGTACAGCATGTTCCCGCGGCCACGGACAGACCGTGGCGTCATCAGGGGGCCTGCTTCTCTACGCCAGTAGCCTATATGTTGCTTTGTTCTCCAGTAAATGCTTCTTTGTGTTTGTTATATTTGCTCCATCCATATGTGTGTTCATTTTTATACTACTACTATATATATTTTTCTGCTACAACAGATGTTCTTTGAATGTTATTGTAAATGAAATGTTAATTAATTGCTTCATATTTAAATATGTCCACAAATAAACATGGTAATTGTTTTTTTGCAGATCAGTTAAGCTTTTTTTCATCATCAATATTTGGATAAATGGTCCATAATGAGTTACAGAATTATAAAAAAACAAAAAGTATATAAACCGCTAATTATATACCTATATGTGTGTGTGTTTAAAGTGTGTGTAAAAAAATTCATAGGCCTACTTTTTTTTTATATTCTTTTTTTCCTTTTTTTTTTTTTTTTTACTTAGTCTCATTCAGTGTTTCTCATTCAAAGTTTGTGAAAGGGCTGCTAAAAACAAAATAGATTTGTCACAACTCGACCAGCGATTATCTTAAGAAAGACTGGAATATCATTTTATATCATTTATACAGCCTTCAATAGCTTCTACCAAGAAAGGAGTCTCTTTTCTCTGTAATTTGGTGAAAAGCCAAAAAGCCCCATAATTTAGGTAAAATCGCTACATCCAACTCGAGACAAAAGAATTCAATCAATTCTATTGATTTCTCCATTTCTCCAACGCACAAGCTGGAGAATGGACAGAAAGAAGACGTGTTTCAGTAAACTATGTAATTGAATTCAAACACCACGGGGCTGAGCTCAAGAGTTTGGGGCTTTAATTGCTGCCCACTCAATGCCAGTGATAGTTTCAGGCAAAAAGGCCTTTTTGAGACGTGACAACAACAAGACGGCTGAAGATCAAATCACAAGCGCTCTCACATCATTAAATTCTGCCTCTCGTCCTCACGTTTAGAAATTACACTGAGACACTTCAGGCATTTCAGAAATTTGATTACATTTCTCTGTGACTCACCCACTAGTTAACCGAACACCATCAATGGTCATTGTCTATATTTTAGGTCATTTTGATTGCAGCTTGCTCTTGACCCTTCACAGTCTTCCTCCTTTCTTACTGTAGGCAGATTTTGTTGTTGTTGTTTTTTGCTCAAGTTTCATGGTCACAGTATTCTATGACTCACATGCCTCTCTTTCTCCTCTTTCTCCGTCACTCTCTTACTTTACACACAGCACAATGCATCGTGTCACCTCACGTTGCCACGGCAACATGAAGGCCGGCACTTTTTTTTCCCCACAAATGTAAATTAAAAAAAGCACGCAAGCAGCTTCACAATAACATGCTTGTGTTCATCTTTGGAAAGGTTAAAAGCAGATCTAATATATTAATTGCCCAGGAGCATGATCACTAAGTCTTAGAGGAATAGTTTACTGTTCACTGTTTTGTGTCACCATTGGCTTTCACTGAATTTTTTTCCTACAATGGAAGTCAATGGTGACCAAAACAGTCCGGTTACAAACTAAATAAATTCATACAGGTCTGAAACTACTTGAGGGAGAGTAAATGGTGAGAGAATTAGCATTTTGGGTGAACTATTCCTTTAATACAATTCCTTTAATTGTAGCAACACATACAAAGGTCAAAATTGTTGCTTCTTCGTTTTTGGCAAAAATCAAAAGGATAAAAGATCATGGCCCATGAAGATATTATGTAAATTATACCATAAATATATTAAAACGTTTTGTGTGATTAGTACTTTATTTGAACAAATTCAAAGGTAATTTTCTCAGTATTTAGACTTTTTGCACCCTCAGATTCCAGATTTTCAAATAGTTGTATCTCAGCCAAATATTGTCATATCATAACAAATCATACAACAATGGATATATATAAACATAAACACACACATCCACTCTGGAGCCGGACAGAATCGACGTATGACGTGTGTACATATAGTTTGGGTATTGAAATGGATTAAAATGGCAGCTGAGCGTCATGAAGGCTTGGGAAGGATGAAAGCACTGAATGAAAGCTATGAGGCACGAGAACAACCAAAAAGCAGAGACCTTCAAAGGTGCATTGACAAAGAGGCAGATCTTCTTCAAGCTCTGACTATAAGAGACAATCAATTTTTACCCAGAATCCCTCTCTCAGCAACACACAGACTTGTCCATATAATTATAAACAAGCTCATATTGTGCTTTCGCATACAATAAATCATTTCTCCTTTACTAAAGAGAGCATTTTCAAGATTCTCATTAACCTGTGACACCTGCTACAAATAATTCCTCCAAATCACATCAATTAGCCAATTACGGGGTTGCATGTCCCTATAAACAGCTCTAAATAAAGGAATAATACATTTGTGCTGTTGCAAAAAAAGCATTTATTACTATTATTTTAGTATTATAGTATATTGCATTTATTTTTTAATTCATTCATTCATTCATTCATTTTGCAATAGGATTGCCTATTTGCTCCCCTTATTTTTATTTCTTACTATTATACAGACCTCCTTCTTGTAAACAGCACTAAAAAAGGAGGGAGAAAGTGTACTAAAACTAGTCAGGAAGGTAACTCTCTATGGTTTCAAACTATGAATAATAGCTTAAAGATAGCTTGATTAATATACGATAACTCAAGATAAGATAACTCAATAAAGATAACTCGATTAATTGCAGGTTAATTAACTTATTGATATGCTGATCTGACTGTGGGTGCTGCTGCTCGGTTTTGACTGTTGCCCTGTGATTAAAGGGGACCTGTGCCTAGCGCCTCCCTCTGTCTGAACACAGAACTGCTCTTTGTGAGCCTTTGTGAGCCTGACGAGCCTGATGTGATGTGATGATAGCACCATGCTACTGGCAGCTGACCATTTCACCCAATACATATATATATATATTATAAACGAGGTCAATATTATTTTCACATTACAGGAGTCTCCCGAGCTTCACTTTTAATTGAAAAAAAAAGTGTCTTTTTACATTTAAAACACATGATACCCCTACTTAGACCCTCTAGTTCTGAATTAGCCACATTTGCGAAGGATCCTTCAGTATCACACATGAAGTGTTGGAGAAATGACCCACGCTTTCAGTCAGAAATGGGGTCAATCATGTGTGAGATGACTTAGGATTTTAGAGAGACTGTTAAAATTTGAAATGTATGGATTTACAAACCTTTAAATGTGCAGTAAGTGGATTCTGGGAAACAGCTGTAAGATGACCCTCATTGCTGTACACGAGATCCAGGTCCACAATTCCTCACATATACCTAAACCTACCGTTCTCCAACCTGTGGACCCTTTTCACGTTTCCGGGTCAACATAGTTGGGTTTACTTGAATATCAGTGAATGGGATGGTACCACAAATATATTTTTTGCATTCCCATTTTCTCAAATATCAAAATGATAGTGTTTTCATGACTTCCAATAAAAAGAAAACAATAGAGAGAGACTGATAACAGCAGTCAGAAGAGAGAACGATGTCAAATTTACCGTTCCTTTCATAGATGCTGCATTAGAAACACCCTGGCATTATCCCTTTTTGTAATCTGATGCAAAGGTATTATAATACAAAGAATGGTGTTATAAATGTGCATACATAAAAAAAAAAAATACAAATAAGAAAAACTTAAGGATTTGCGATGCTGTTGACCGTTAAACGCGTCATCACAGTCTCGTGAAAAGGGTCCATGACCTACCCACCTGGATCAAACCACGCCCCCTTTTCTTCTGCAGTGAGGGGCTAGTGAACGAAAGAACACACTTGTAAGGAGCGTGTAAGATATAAATGATAAATGCAGCCTTTACCAATGAAGATTTGTTATATGAACAACAAATGCAATCTATGATTTGTCCCAGAGTGAGTTTTTTTGGCTAAGAGTACACTCAAAAAATAATTTTTGTTGTTTGCTCAGTTCACTTAATAAAATAATACAAATTTTTATTTTTTTACTCAGTTGTCATTTGCACTCAATTTATATTATGCTAAATTAAAATCACATTAGTAAAATATTAAGTTAACTTAAACCATTTGTGTTGGCCCTGCAGAAATTGAATCTGGGCAGTTCCCAGCATGCTTTGCATATGGATAGATCATGAGAATAAATGTTGAAATTAAATGCTGTTTCATGTGTTTTTAGTAAAAGGAAAGACCTTTTATAGTTTCTTGTTTAGTTATATTTGACATTTAAACGAGTTTATGTTTATGTTGATTTTTGATGTTCCCATTAAGTGTAGACCTTGTTGTTAAGCTATGGCTTCATGAGTAGTGTGCTAATTTGCTAATGTCAGTGATTAGAAGATTTTTACTGAATCATTACATGTGTGCTGCAGATGAAATGTCCTGTTCCCATACGATAAAAAAAATAAATCAGACAAGCATAAGACTTACACAGTCTATAAGCTTCTACCGTGCCCATCAAACGATTGTGACTTTGAGTGTGTGTGACAGGTACTGACAACCTAAGCAAAAGCTCCACTCTCCACCACCATGGTAACCAAAAAAATCCAAACAAACATTATTTTATATTGTATAAACTCTTTTAAATGTTCAAAATAACTAAACATTAAAAACTTGAACCCTACCAGACCTTTCCATGTTCATTAAAATGCAGAGGACTCAATGAAACTCAGCACAAAGGCACCAGTCTGTACTGCAACAGCAATAGTTGGGTCAACAAGTGTCAATTATGTTCAGGGTACATTCACAGAACATGTCCTATAAAATTGGTTTAATCTCATTGTATAAGTATTAATTTTAGTCATCAGTACAATGAACTTTAAGTTTAAATAAATCAGTTCAAATGAATGGAAATGTGTGTCATAATTGTATCAAGTTAGATCAACAAGCTATTTTTTTGAGAGTAACATCTCATCATGATATACGTAATGTACTGTAACTGTATGTAAGCCTTTGCACTTTATTTCAATGGTCCACTTTAAACTTTGCAACTACAGCTACTTTATTTTGATGGGTGCTCAACATCCAACATACTGAATATGAGAAACTTTTCAATAAATAATTTCTATATAAATAAAACTACTATTTAAAGGAGAAGTTCACTTTTACAAAAACTTTGGCTGATAATTTACTCACCTCCATGTCATCCAAGATGTCCATGTCTTTCTTTCTTCAGTCGAAAAGAAATTCATGTTTTTGACAAAAACATTCCAGGATTTTCCCCCTTATAATGGACTCTATTGGGACCCAAACGGTTCAAGTTCCAATAACAGTTTCAGTGCAGCTTCAAAGGGCTTTAAACGACACCAGACGATGAATAAGGGTCTTATCTAGCGAAACGA
>JAUMHG010000072.1:15050531-15070864 GCA_032359395.1 Enteromius anoplus
CCTGGAATGTTTTCGTCAAAAACATTAATTTCTTTTCGACTGAAGAAAGAAAGACATGGACATCTTGGATGACATGGAGGTGAGTAAATTATCAGCAAAAGTTTTTGTAAAAGTAAACTTCTCCTTTAATAATACTATTTGGTATTGGAAAATGATGTGCGTGTCTTCGTGATGGTGATTATTCCATCATTAGATAGATTGACAAGATACTTTTTACGAGTCAACAGTAAGATTTTTTATATTGAAAGAGACGGAAATGGGGTCGTAAACAAGGACGTTGTTTTCATTTTCAGCAACACCTTGTAAGATTGATCCGAAGAGTGAATGTTGTATCAGTGAGTCTCTTTCTTATAATATTTGATATAGGCGTCCTCTATATTCTATATTCTGCTGTAATGTTTCACAGGAAAAATGAAAGTATTTGTAATTTATTGTTTGTTTTTCATGAAATGTTTGTTAATTAATGTTCAGGATGCAGGACTCAAGTGAAATCATCGATGCAAATCAAGTCCAATCGCTTGTTTTATTATAGAATCGGCTTCACACGCAGCTCAGCACATGCGGCAGTCATTGTCCCCCATCAGGTTCTCCTTGAACCGCAGGTGCTCAGTCCTGCTGCATTGAGCCGAGCACTTTTGTCCTCCTTCCGGAAACACCGGAATGCTTTCAGCCTCCATGCACATATGCAGCGGCTCCGTGCTGCTTACGAGACCCACAGAGCTCTGCCCCTTATAAATACTGATCTGAGATCAGAACCAATAGATGTAGCACGTCAACGGCAACCTCAAAGCTGATCTCAGATCAGATATGTGTGAGGAGAAGCAGTGGAATCTGATCTGAATTATTTCTCTGCATGCAAACAAACTGAAAGAGACGAGCTGCTGTTTATGTTTAAATAAATATGAAGAGAGGTAACAACATTATGCTGCAAAGGGTGGGTATTTTAGTCCTACGTTATTAGGCCTACAACTCATACTGAGTGTGCAATGCAGTAACAAAAATGTCTTGTAAATGTTAATTAAATTAAGAAATTGTTATTTCAGAGTGTTCTCTGAACGCTCAAAATATTCATCAAGCAATTAATTATGGAATGAGTTATTTTAGAATGGAACAGTATGGAATGTTAAACATTCCCAAACAAGATAACCTTCTGACCAAAACATTTTGGGGAAAACAAATCTGTAACGCTTGGGCGTTGTGAATCGCTACCTCGCTTCTCAGCGGGCAAGAGAGCCACGGAAAGCAGAAGTTCCAATGAGCACTGAACGTTTATTTGTAACGACAGGATACAAAGATGCTGACAATAGTGCAGAGGTATGTGCGGACAAACACATCAACATTACGTTAACAACTCACACTGAAGACAAGACAAAGGCTGATATATATACAAGGGTTAATCAAAGACAAAACACAAGACACCTGGTAGACACGGCTGGCAGAGGATCAAACACTAATGACAAAGGCGGGGTTACAAACGAGGTAAAGCACATGGGAGAACTAAATGTAAACAAAACACAAAGAGCACATGGAACAAATGACAACAAAGAGACAGGTGAATCATGGCGGCGTGATAGAGCCCCCCCACAAGGAGCTGCTTCCAGACGCAACAGAAAAGTCTATGGGAGGGCAGTGTAATGGAGGCGGAACTATACCCCATGCAGGGGGTGGAATGGATGGGCGTCCGGGAGGTGTATGAGGCAGAGTCTGAGGAGGCCTCCCGGACAACATAGAGTAAGTGATGACCCACGGTGGGTCAGGCTCCACTACGAACCGTGGCAGAGACGCCCGCCAGGGCAGATCAGACAGCGGCGGACCAGACAGTAGAAACGCCCACCTGGGCGGAGCATATGGAGGAGGCACCCTCCAGGGCAGGTGAGATGGCGGAGACGCCCACCTGGGCTGAGCAGATGGAGGAGACGACCTCCAGCGCGGATGAGACGGCGGAGATGCCCACCTGGGTGGAGAAGATGGAGGGGAGGCCCTCCAGGGCGGATCGGATGGCGGAGACGCCCACCTGGGCGGAGCAGACAAAGGAGACGCCCTCCAGAGTGGAGCGGATGTTGGAGAGGCCCACCTGGGCATACCAGGCAACGAGGATGCTCTCCTGGGCCGAACAGACAGCGACGACACCCTCCAGGGCGGAAAGGCCCACCTGGGCATACCAGGCTACGAGGATGCCCTCCTGGGCTGACCAGACAGCGCAGACGGCCTCCAAGGCGAAGCAGACGGCGGAAAAGCCCATCTGGGCTTACCAGGCAACGAGGATGCCCTCCTGGGCCGAACAGATGCCCTGGGAAGTTCCTTGTCGGCCTCCATGGTCGGTTGGGGAAAACAAATCTGTAACGCTTGGTTGCAGTGAATCGCTACCTCGCTTCTCAGCGGGCAAGAGAGACACGGAAAGCAGAAGTTCCAATGAGCACTGAACGTTTATTTGTAACGACAGGATACAAAGATGCTGACAATAGTGCAGAGGTATGTGCGGACAAACACATCAACATTACGTTAACAACTCACACTGAAGACAAGACAAAGGCTGATATATATACAAGGGTTAATCAAAGACAAAACACAAGACACCTGGTAGACACGGCTGGCAGAGGATCAAACACTAATGACAAAGGCGGGGTTACAAACGAGGTAAAGCACATGGGAGAACTAAATGTAAACAAAACACAAAGAGCACATGGAACAAATGACAACAAAGAGACAGGTGAATCATGGCGGCGTGATAGAGCCCCCCCACAAGGAGCTGCTTCCAGACGCAACAGAAAAGTCTATGGGAGGGCAGTGTAATGGAGGCGGAACTATACCCCATGCAGGGGGTGGAATGGATGGGCGTCCGGGAGGTGTATGAGGCAGAGTCTGAGGAGGCCTCCCGGACAACATAGAGTAAGTGATGACCCACGGTGGGTCAGGCTCCACTACGAACCGTGGCAGAGACGCCCGCCAGGGCAGATCAGACAGCGGCGGACCAGACAGTAGAAACGCCCACCTGGGCGGAGCATATGGAGGAGGCACCCTCCAGGGCAGGTGAGATGGCGGAGACGCCCACCTGGGCTGAGCAGATGGAGGAGACGACCTCCAGCGCGGATGAGACGGCGGAGATGCCCACCTGGGTGGAGAAGATGGAGGGGAGGCCCTCCAGGGCGGATCGGATGGCGGAGACGCCCACCTGGGCGGAGCAGACAAAGGAGACGCCCTCCAGAGTGGAGCGGATGTTGGAGAGGCCCACCTGGGCATACCAGGCAACGAGGATGCTCTCCTGGGCCGAACAGACAGCGACGACACCCTCCAGGGCGGAAAGGCCCACCTGGGCATACCAGGCTACGAGGATGCCCTCCTGGGCTGACCAGACAGCGCAGACGGCCTCCAAGGCGAAGCAGACGGCGGAAAAGCCCATCTGGGCTTACCAGGCAACGAGGATGCCCTCCTGGGCCGAACAGATGCCCTGGGAAGTTCCTTGTCGGCCTCCATGGTCGGTTGGGGAAAACAAATCTGTAACGCTTGGTTGCAGTGAATCGCTACCTCGCTTCTCAGCGGGCAAGAGAGACACGGAAAGCAGGTGTTCCAACGAGCACTGGACATTTAGACACGGCTGGCAGAGGATCAAACACTAATGAGGCGGGTTACAAACGAGGTAAAGCACATGGGGAGAACTAAATGTATACAAAACACAAAGAGCACATGGAACAAATGACAACAAAGAGAAAGCTGAATCATGACGCCATGACAAAATCCATAATTGATGAATGTATAATGACGTTTAATGTTGAGAACATAAAACAAACATTTTATGAATGTCACTGAAAGAACATTTGTTAATAATTTTATAGAACCAAGATATTAGCCAATGTTCTGATATTGCTCACTGGTATCTTGACGCAAAGCTTACACTTCATCCAGGCGTCTTTGACGCAGCAAGCTCGTTAAAACTGTTCTGACAGCTTTATCGGTCTGTCCTTTCGTCCTTAAACTTATCCTTCAATGAGCTTGTCCGTGCAGTAACACAGAAAAAAAATCATAAATAAAAAGATGCATGACGTGTTTCTGTGTCTGAATAGCTCTTATTTTCACACTTGGAATTAGTACTGTAGAAAGTGACCTTGGTCTCTAGAGATACAGCAGGGAAAAATTCAGCGTGTAAGTGACAGAGCGACTTCCAAGTCATCTAAACAGACGTTCGAACAGCGTCTCAAAGTCTCTGCTTCTGACTGATCTTCACTAAATATCATATCATTTACTGGAGAAAATACTTTAAAATCGGCTCATTTGTTGCTTATTCAATGTACTCCTTTAAAGTGAACAAAGTTGAGACTACATGAGTCATATTTGTTAAATAAACTGAAACTGCATGGGTGGATGATTAGAACTGAATTGCACCATTCAAAGATGATAACTGTAAAGTTTTATTTATTCAGTAAGCCTACACCACAACTACAAAAACAACAGCATAAAAGAACAATATCAATGGAATAACTTTCTGAATGTGTTCTTGTTTTCCCTGCTGATGTTAAAAACACTGACAGCCAATAAAAATGCAACTGTGAACATTTAAAGTAGCAGAACTGCTGTGCATAATAACACAACTTATAGAATCTAGTTAGGCCTATCTTTATACTTAGTGTGAACAGCCATTCAATATTTTTTTATTAACAAGATAAACCTGTTATAGATTAATGTTTAAATATGTTGTGGAATGGTTATACTGTATATTGCTTAATTTAATGACTGAGATACACCATTGTCAGTGCAGTGACTAGCTAAAGTGTATATTCAGATTAAGATGAATTAATATTCGCCTTTATAAAAGTGAAAGGATGTTTTATTAGTGTAACTACACTTATCTTTAAAGCAAACTTATGTAATTAGTTATACTTAATATTTGGGTACTGTGTAAGAAGAGGCAAAATTGAGATGAATCTGTGATTTTCCCCCCTGCATTGATTTTTTTGAAAATCAAAAAATCTCCTGTACATGTCTAAACCATGTTTCTTGCATTAGTGTTTTGCAAGTGGTGTAAGTACTTCACATTTCTGTTGTATTTGTGTAAATGAACATGACTGTACAGAAATGAAGCATACTAAAGCACATTGGAACATTATGAAAAAGCTCCATTCATCGGCTAATTCTAAAGCAGAGTGTGATCGGGTCTTTGCAATGTTTCGAGTCCTTTTCCGAGATGTATTTTTAACAAAATGAATCACTGCAAACATTGTCACAAGCTCTTGAAAAACACTGAATTTGCCTAATGCAGTACGTCACGCGGTGTCGTCCATCAAGCTGTGAAATAAATAAGCATGCTTCTTCTCGTTTCACCTGTTCATGCTGCTTCAGGCCTGTCAGTTCTTGAGGATGAGTCGGGGGTTATGGGATATGATTAGAAGTTAAAAGTTGCAACTCCCACAGTAATTATTTATGGCAACAACACAGTTGTCTCTGCTGCTATGGTTACGATCACACGGTGCAGGAGAAGGTTCAGGTGCAATTCATTCTAAATGAGATAAATGTTTCTCCCTCGTTGTCTTTACGTCATAGATTTGCTGCTTTTAAAAGTCATTACAGACTCATTACCTAATCGAGAGAGAAGGACAATAGCAACAGGCTGCACATGATGAGTAAACAGAGAGAAGGTTTGTTCAGTGTAAAAGTATGTTTTAATGTTTTTTTTTCTCACAAATACATATCATCTAGTAGTTACATATTTAGGAAATTATTGTTTAAATACTTTGGGAAAATTGTTTGTAGTACTGATTCATTTGAAGTCTTTATATATATGTATACGCTATATACGTGACTTTGAGTCTGTGAATCTGATTATTATTAATCAACTTCCCTTGAATCAAACGATCAGTTCGTTCAGATGCTTCACTGAATTCAAAGGGATCAGGTTCATTGAAATTCAGTTGAATCAGATTCCTTTGAATTGACTGAACCATCTGAACAAACTGATTGACTAGTATGAATAAGAGATACATTTGAAGCCCTTTTTTATGTTTTATGTTTATGTTTTTAACTTTTGTTTGTCCCAATAAAGGCAATATACATGTACAAACATTTTTTTTGTAATATGGTCTAATATTAAAGATTTCCCCTCATAATAGCTTCAGTTTACTATATTATTTGATTCATTTGGAGGTCTTTGAGGCAGCTTATATTTTTATTATTTTCTTGTAGCCAAATCCAGTGGAGATCCTCATTTTTGTGATATGATCTAACTGATGTATATTTTAAAAGTTGTTGCCCATATGAGAAGCTTCTGTGTACTTAATTACCTTACTTAAGAATACAAAAGTATTTTCAAAATTGTCACTTGCCTATAATTTAGCTGCATTCAATAGTTATAAATGCAGCATAATGGCTCTGTTTCAAGACCTAGTGAGCCTGAAATTCATAGACAGCTTCCTTCATAATTGATGGATTTATAGGATTTACAACAGGGCCATTAACACTCTGTTTTTATAATTTCATATTGAGGCTAATTTGCAGGCACTGTTCACATCTCATGCGCACAACATTTGAAAACATTTTCATAGGAGAATTTTAGATGTAAAACAGGATGTTTCCGTTTGGAATGACTCAGGATTGACATGCTTTCGTTTCCAGGCTACTGGGAAGGATAAACACTGACAGTAGAATGGTAGAGTATATAAAACAGTGTTCGCTGATGGGCCCGCATAGATAATTGAGTATTGTGTTTGAACAAGACCCAGCATTAGGTTAATGATTTATTCAGGACTTACAACAGAGCTGGTACACGGCACACTTCTGTCCCAAACGCCTCCAGGATTGTGTGGAAGAATGTTCCAGCTTTCAGAATCAGGCACTGCCTGTTAAAATAAGTGTTAGTGTTAAAGCCTGCATGCAGAATTTACACTATTTACTTTGTTGACGAACATTGCTAGTCTTGATGTGAAAATGTGTATATGTATATTTAAAAAGTTTGTCTTGGTAATCTGTAATCAAAATCTGAACAGGTGCATCAGCTCTGGAATGATATTTCTTCTTTGATGATGTCAGTTTAATGTGATGACAGAAATGGGGGCGTGCAGATCCAAATGCAAGCTCTTTATTCAAAATTGTGGTCAGAACATGCAGGGTCAAAAACCATGGCAAACAGGTATGTCGGAGGCTGATCAATTGTAATGGGAACTAACAAGGGGGCAGAAACTGAACAGGGGAACACTGAATCAACCAAGGAGCAGCTTCCAGACGTTCAAAATGCAGTCCAGAAGGGAGGTGGAACCGGAAGCATAGAACCTAGGAGGGCATGGACCGTGGAGCAGAGATTGTGAAACATGGAGAAAGCCACGGTAGAGCCAGTTCAGGCGCCACATCAGTGTGGGCAGAGCAAACAAAGCAAAGGTCCTCCAGGGCAAAGCTGGCAGAGGTGAGCCGCAGGGCACCCGGTCAGAGCAGGCAGAGCCATGAGCAAGACAGGACGGGACGGGAATTCAGAAATGACTTCCATAGCTGTGATAGGACTAGACGAGGGTTCCATGGCGGCCCTTCTGGCCGTGGCAGGGCAAGACGAGAGTGACCTCTGTGGCTGTAACGAGACATGATGAAGACTCGAGGCCGGCTTCCTTAGCCGTAGCAGGGTGAGGTGTGGGTATGGCAGCCCTCATGGCCATGGCAGGGCAGGACAAGAGTTTATTGGCCTCCATGGCTGGGACACGGCACTATGGGTCATAATTAACCAAACAGCTTCATCCTTTCCTTAACAAGATTGAAAGCTCAGCCAAAATAAAGCAACAATTGTTCAAAGCTGTACATGGATAGCCATTTAAAATTAAATTTAGTAGCAAGCTGTACTGCAAGCGATATTTAATGCTGGAAATCCATTTATCCTTTGCTGAAACTTCTGCATCTTCATGGAGAGCACAGGTCATGGTTGCTTAGTGATGGCAGATTCCATAGCCTAAGCGCCTAAAAGCTTTGGGGAAAAAATGAGAAAGCAGAGTGCCTAGAGTTTTCCACACGTTTTAGGTGTGACATGTGAACCGCGCCTTAGACCTTCATTTATTTTCAGAATTCAAAGTAAGATATTTTTTATGTATTCTGAGAGCTCTGACCCTCCATAGCATGGATTCCGAAGATGAAAGAAGGTCTTACAGATTTGGAAGGACATGAGGGTGAATAATTAATGACAGAAGAGAACTATTCATTTAACCACGCACCTCTGAGGAGGAGCACTAAAATAAAACCCCTCCCTCTGTACTTCTTTTACACATTATTATTCTGAAATGAATCTCTTTGAGATGTAATCCATTTTAAAAACAAGTGTTAAATTGTGCCTTGTTTAAAAATGAATTAACAGTAAAAAAAAAAGTGAACAAAGGCCCACTGTATGGATCTTCATTAAATGTAAAGTGAATTCACTCTTTCCTAATTTACGAATCAGAATGAAGGCAATACAGACACAAGTTTTTCCACAACTTGGCTCTGCATGGTGTCCTCTTGTGTTCAGAACCATTTTTATGGTTTGGTTTCTGCTTAGACATGCTCCTTGGCCTGTCGTAAACACTGCATGCGCGAATGGGTGGGCGGGGTTAAACAGTCAGTGACGTCCATTTTCTTCTGCAGAGGCGGAGCTTATCCACGCTATTACATCACAGAGTGGCACAAGCTGTCATTTTGGCAAGCCCAGGCTCAAGAAAACGCTAAAAATAGTACACTAAATACAAACGGAAATTGTGCTTGACAAGTCCATTTCTGTATACCAAATTGAAACATACAATGACCTCTTATTTGTGAAAAGACAAGAGAATTTTAGTTTCTCAGTTATTGACCCCTTTAATCATGCATCAGCTGGAAAAATCGTTCTGAAAATGATTCTAGCTTTGTGTTATTTTGTGTTAATATAATTATAACAACGTAGTTATCCTTTTAATACTGTGAAATCCTCTTGTGTACAGAGTTAGTGAAGATGCGTATAGAACACACATTTCATTTTTGGCTCAAACACGTCACTGAGCTTCTCTTGGGAAGGGAAGATCAATTTGTGCGTCCTCCGTGACAACCAAAATTAATAGTTTTTTTTCCTTTGGTTCTTTGGCAACAAGCAGGAAGATCAACATGTCCAAACGAGCTCAGGAGACTAACACACATTATACCGTTAGGTGAGGTTGCTTAGAAACTGCCATTTATTTATTGACGATCAGTGACAGTCTCTCACTGTACTACGAGTCAACACATCACATAGCTCCAGTTCTTATAGAGGCGATGAGTTAGGGGTGAGGTGGAAATATGACTAAAGGTTACTAAAACTTTGTTCTCTATTATAGATCAGTGGTCAAAACAATCAATTTAGCTAAAAACTGAGACTCCAATTAGCTTTTCCCCCCTTCTAAACAGATTTTAGTTTTATGTGTGTCATCTTTTAATTTTGTTTTATGAAATCAAAAAGTAAATTATCCTTAAAATCTCCTGCTTTAACACCGTAACTGTAAAAACCCGAACAACACCAAACATCTTCTTAGAGAAACTTTCAGATTGCATCCAGGAATAAAACACAAAAGTAAGGGGACTGTAAGGTATTGTAATCACTGTATAATTTGCAGATTGCTCGCTAGCACTTGTATTGTGTCAAATAAAATAACAATCCAAAACGTGGCGTTGTGAGACGACAGGCCACAACAAAACAGAAACACAGCAGGCCTGCTTATCACTTCATTATAGATTTGCATATCCCATACGCATCACCAATAAAATAAAAAATAAATTCAAGAAAAAAACTTCTGTTTAAGCATGCAAAAATGATTCAACGTAAAGTGGATTCTTTAGAAATGAGTCCAATATGCAGCCGTCTTTCCTTGAACCGCCCAATACACGCTGAGTTCTGAACGTTATGCATGATGAACGGAACGCAGTGTCGACCAGAACATCCATTAACTCCGGTGATGGAGGTTAATGGAGGACAAAGACCACATTCGTGGAAATAAGGGCATTTTTCTCTTCTGGATATTGCGTATTTTAAAGAACCGTGGCACTGCAAATATAACGGACTTGTTGAATTGAATTTTAATATAAAAAGAAGAGCTGCGGTGAAAAGAGAAGACAAGCCTGCAGCCTTGAGAGAATACTGCAACTCAGTCATTCTGTAGGCTACAAGTTACCCCTGTACATCCTCCTCTTCAAAATTGGCGTTGTTTTAATTTAATGAAAGGCTATTCTACCCTTGTTAAGTGAATCGTTATAACTAACTTCTTATTAAACAATGGCACCTATAAATATAATGATTAAAAAGCACCCTTTTGCGTTAACTGTAGGTTAGCTCACTTCGTTATTTTTTTGTATTGTGATTCTCCAAACGCTGCATCATCGCGTGGGTGGGACCAGTCAATCATCTGGCTCCTGGTTCTGATTGGTTCCTTCAGGTGGCTGTGGGGGCAGCGGGAATAAAAGTATGAAGACTGAGTCCAAGTAAGAGCAAACCGTAGATGGATAAAGAGTGACTCTATCAAAGGACACGAGAACAGAAGTTTCAGCCAGCGTCCCCAAGTGAAGTCTGGACGCTTGGAGAACAAGCTCTGTCCTTGTACTCAAGGTAACAGAGGAGATCTTGTGTTGGCACACGTGCCTCACTGCAGGCTATACTTAAGGATATTAAACTGGTAAGACAAAGATATACCTAGAAAAACAAAGATCTCAGATGTTGTAGATGAATTTGAACACCTCCCAGCAGAGTGGTTGTGCACTTAAAGCCTGTTTTCTTCTCTCGCACCGCAGGAACCGCAGTAGATGATGGAGTGGTATGTTTTGGTGTTGATGCTGTGCTTGCCAACCTTGAGTCAGGCAGATTGCTCAGCGCAGTGTCTGAGATGCGCGCAACAGATCTCCGACCTGGACTCTGCAGTGAACCGCTTGGTAAGATCACCTCTTATTTACAAACAGTTCTATCGAGATTTTGTTCGCATGTGCTTAATAAATGTGATGAACAAGGAGGAGATGAATGTAGAAAAACCGACAGAAATAAAGTAAACTTGATCGTTTTTTGGCTTTGCACTTTGTGCCATGCGCAATAAAATAAAGTTAGCATCTCATCAGAAGCAAATAGTACACTGCTTTAACTAAACTGGAGAAATGTAGCATGAATGACAGGCGTATGCAAATTATAGTAATGGTAATATAAAGGAATAAGGACAGACAATGACTTAAATACAAATCAAACCTTTATAAATGAAAAACAGAAAGGCGTCTTTGTAACAGAAAGATTTTAAACTTCAGAAACGGTCGCCTTTACAAATAAACTGTGCGCATCCCTTTGTGGCGCGCGCATTCAGCACCATGGAGAGCGCAACAATAGCGCGCGTGTTTATGTTATCATTGATCTACTGAAAAAATAAGATATGCTTTTCCATTTTAAAATGACAACGTACGTACTCGGCAATAAACGTTTCGATTAAAAACAAACAAACAAACAAACACACTTAAGATTTAGATGTTTTATAGATAAAATGCTACTTGTATCCTAGAACTTAAAACTTTATGGCATTAGACAATATAATCCCGGAATTGGTTCTAATATTAATGTTTATTAAGAGCAAACACTTCAAACACCCATCTTCTATTTTGGCTGTATAAAGTTCTCGAGTTACTAAATGATTGTTCTGAGATTAAAAAGCACCATGTGTTCTACAGGTTCTGCAGAACGTGTTCTACTGTAAAACGTTCTTTGTGGAACGTCGGGTAACCCTGGAAGGTTTATTTCCCAGAGTAATCTACTTTTCTTTCTGCAGACATGTACTTTAGAGTGTGAAGGAGCCGTTCCGTCTACTAGTACATTAGACAGATGTGAGAAAGCTTTAAAGGAGCTCTCAGATGAATTGGCGGACCTCAACCCCGACGGAGAACGCAGCGCGTTAAACGCGGAGGATCTCCAAGAGAAGACAGCCAACCTGGTCAAACGATACGGGGGCTTCATCAAGAGGATCGATAAAAATAAAAATAAGTTTCTGGCCTCACCCTGGAAGGAGAACGCTATTCTAAAAGGATTGTTCGCGAAGAAATACGGAGATTCGCTGTCGAAACTGGGCGAGCGAGAGGTCCCGTCGATCACGGAAGACGACGAGGGCGAAGATGTGACCGCGGACGACGAAACGGGAGTTTACGATAACGATGTTCCTTTAAACGCAGTCAAACGCTACGGCGGATTTCTCCGCAAATTCGGGCCCAAAAGAAGCAACTTTGTAGATAACACCAGCCCGCAGGTGTTGCAGAAGAGATACGGCGGGTTTATGCGAAGAATTCGCCCGAAGTTGAGGTGGGACAACCAAAAGCGATATGGCGGGTTTTTACGGCGCCATTTTAAAATCTCCGTGCGCTCTGACGAAGAGCCCTCATCGTACGAGGACTATGCTTTATAGGCGATAGTATCATAGATAACCCAACCAGAACTCATTAAGCCAACGCATTTCAGTTCCCCCCACAAATGGGTACCTAGACCACAAAACCAATCATAATTAGCACAGCTATATTTGTAGCAATAGCCAAAAAAAAAACCCCACTGCAATTCTAGATTTTTCCTGCATTCCAAAGTCATTAGGAAATTAATTAAAGATCAAGTTCCATGAAGATATTTTTTAAACTTCAAAGGAGCACCCCCAGATTTCACATTTTCAAACAGACTAGGTAAATCTCGGTCAAATATTGTGCTACAGACCATACATCAATGGAAAGCCATTTAGTTATTCAGCTTTCTGATGAGACAGAATTTTGAGAAGCTGACCCTTATGACTGGTTTTGTGGTTCAGGGTCACACACGCCATGACCTTTCACGTGCTGAGGCTGTTTTACTATCCCAAGCGGCTGCTGACCTCTGGATGCCATCAATCACCACTGTCAACCTGTCAATCATGCGCTCAGCACGTTTCAGTGACCGACCACTTGTTGTTTCCCGTTAACTTTACCCCATGTAAGCAATCAGTACATAATGCAGACAATGCTTGTTTAAGATGACCAATAAAGGGCAAGAACTGTACCTGCTAAAATTGTTCAGTAAATGCTTTGTGTGATTTTTTCCCCCCTAATATTAAAATAACCACATTGCCGTTGGTTAACCTATGATGGTTAATAAATTAAAGAGGATGATTTACTGCTATTTTAATTACTAAGCTTTAACCGTTTTACTCTATTCCATAAGGATAGCTGTGGACATGTCCATCCAAAAGTCAAAGAGATGCACAACAAGGTTTAGATAAGTAGCGCCACCTGTTGGTCATAAAGAGTTTTTAAGAAGGTAAACTTAACACTTGAAAATTATTTATATTGCACTGACCCTCAGACCTTATGTCTGAAGCAGCTAAAACACCTTTTTTTAATGCATATGGTAAGTGTGTTAGAAAAATGCATTTGAGCCCCTGATCTGGGATATAATGCTGTTTAGGAGGTCAGTTTCCTGTATTGTACAATTTGTATTTATTTTAAAAGACAAGAACGGCATGGTCCAGGTTAATGCATTTTTTAAATAATCAAATACGGCAAGTACAGAGTTCACTGTAACACATTTTTTCAGAAACACGAAGATGAAACATCCATATAGAAACAAATGATAAGGGAACATGTTATGTGAACAGTATAAATAACGAATTGAGCGTTATATCCAAAAAACAATAAAACTACAAATTATGCACACGATGGTCAATCAGGATGTTTTAAGGACAACATTGGCCTTACATTTCATAAAAAAATCCTTAAAGGATCGGTTCACTCAAAAATGTCATTTACTCAAGTTCAGAAGGGACGAATTTCTTTCTTCGGCTGAACACTAAAGAAAATGTTAAGAAAAATGTTGGAACCAAACTGTAGACGGTGGCTACTGACCTCCATAGAAAAAAATACTATGGACGTCAATGGCTTCCAACAACTCTCTGGTTACCAAAATATCTTCATGTGCCACATAAAAAAAATCAAAACGTACAACTTGAGGTTGAGTAAAAGTGAAAAGTTTCAGTTTAAACAATTCTGGCTATATTTTACCACATTGTAATAAGATTACAATAAAATTAAACGCAATGCAAAAATAAAATAATTATTACCACACCATGGCTGTTTTTGCAAAAAAGAAAGTTGCAAATTAACATAAAAAAGCAAAAATGTTCATCCTCTATATTTCCATATAGAGGATGAACATATAACACATATATACACTGAGGTCAAAAATTGAAAATGGTTTCAGAAGAATTTCCCTCCTTCTAGTCATCTTTCTGTTCTGTTGCCGCTTCCGCCTGCGGCCCAACGGTCTCCACATAGGAAGTGTTTATGCTACTGACGGGAACTGCAACTACAGTGCCGCCCCCTACTGGAGCTGTCAGGTTCTGCACTGAAGCTCCAGCTCCTACTGATGGCAGCGTGACCAGCTGAAACGGACTGACCACTTTGACGATAGTCGGCGCCGTGGAGCCCTGCGGAACCGCGGCGGTGCTCAACACGGTCAAATTAGAGCCTTCAGACTGGAGCTCGGGGCCTCCGGGTGACGTCAGCACCGTGTACCCGCCGATCAGGGGCGACTGGGTCGAAGCGGACAGCACTTTGTCCAGTGGGATGCCGGTGAGCTGCGTGATGGGCAGGGTGAAGTGCGTGGGCTGGGCGGGCGTGGAGGCCATGGTGGCGGGCCCTGAGACAGCCCGGGTCAGGCGGGGGCGCTTGACGGTGGGAGGCGAGGTCACTGGGGTCAAGGTCATCAGGACGTTGTTGAGGTGCTGTGATTTGCTCTTCAGTTCTTTGGCACGTTTGCGATGCTCGTCACACTGTTGCTCTAGGGCTATACATGCACGAGGTTAAAAAGCTAGCTTCATCCAAACACAATATGCACAAATAAAACCAAAAACCTACTGACCCACTAAGCTGCGTGTGTACTGCTCCCTACAGCGGTCCATTTGGCTTTTGTGACCGGCTAGAACTTTCTTCACCAGATCCAACATCCCGAAGTTCTGGACTATATTGTTGAGCAGAGCGGCATCTGTTCACAGATTCAAGTAATGAACAATACCAAATCAGACATTTAATAGAGCATTTGTGTACATTTACAGCAAGTGAAATAAAAAATAATAATCAATTTATATATGCATGTGTGTGCATATTATTATTATTTACATTTAATTTGCTGATGATATATACGTGTGTGTGTGTGTATGTGTGTGTCTGTAAATATATCTATTATATAAAATAAATACATACATAAAAAAAGGTTAAAAACTAGCTTAAAAACTAAAAACAAACAAACAGATAAAACGTGATCAAAAAACAAAGCTTACTGTATTTACATTAATGTGATAATATATATATATATATATATATATATAGAGAGAGAGAGAGAGAGAGAGAGAGAGAGAGAGAGAGAGGAGAGAGAGAGAGATTAATATGTCAAATATTCATATTTAAACTTTTATTATTATTCTCAATATTAATTACATAAAAATGTCAAATGCATAAAACCTCTCTCTTAAATATATATATATATATATACACAGTATATAAATGTTAGTGCTGTCAATCGATTAAAAAACATTTTTTAATATTAGTATAATAGCATCTTTTTTTGTGACTGAAGGCCAGCATTACTCTGATGTCTCTGAAATAGTTTTCTTCCCCTAGTAGCTATTTAATCATTGAATAACCAAACAATCTTCATATAAATCCATTATAATAAATGTCATATTTATTTGTGCACTTCAGCAGAAATACACAGAAATTGAAGTTATCAGACACATTCTAAATTAAATACAGATGAATCCATAAAGGTATCCCCTTTTTTCTTTGTCCTTTGATTGATAGACATCACAGCAGCTGGTTATTATAGCTTATTTTGGCTGTTATTTCTTTAAGAGCTGAACGTGACGCAGTTCTGACACAAATCTTATTTACTCTCAGCTCCTTTTCCCTTTTCGGACCCTCTTCAGGTCAGGCGTGTTAGATGAGTGAGACAGAACATTTCAAACACATGTTCTTAAATATGGCTCATATAAAATATATTACAAGCTTGCAGTTTTAAGTATTTTTGGAAGCTTCATGACTTAACTGACCACGACGTTGCATGCACGCCGTTTGAAATGAAAGAATACAGCGTGCTCTGGTGTCTTTCTGCAAGCACAGAACCGTTTGCCTGGTGCCGCAGCGAGGTGGAACGCGTGTCTGAAATATCTCCCATTTGATGTGATAGCACAGACGTTCTGCGACTGAATAAATGCACTTCTTTTCAAGAGAAAAAGTGACAGAAGCAGCAGTTGTGAGTGGGGTGACTAATCCTGGCCACTCCACTGCGTTACATATTTTGTCTGAAACAATTCATTGCATGCGTTAACACGCTAATTTTGACACCACTAATACATAATAGTACACATATACATATAATAATACATATATCGTCTAATACATATATATATATGTGTGTGTCCTATATTCTAAAATATTGAAAATACATCAAAATACCATATTAAACGTTTATATATTATATTAATAATTGCTAACAGAAATAGAACTAATACTAATAGAAAAAACTATTATTATAGTAATACATATTATTATATAATTACTAATATATACATATATTATTGAGCTACTGAATATTAAACAACAAGAATAATATAATCTATTTAATATATTCTAAAATAAAATAAATAAAACACGAAAAATATTATATAATAATTAGAAGAAAAATACTGATATTGTTAAATAATACATATGAATAATAAATATATTAATAATTATTTAATTAATATTAAAGACATACATTGTCTATCAGTCTGTAAATCAAATTTTAAGCACTGAAGCATTAAAACCTGTGGATCAAAATGGTTTTAAGATTTTGAGGAACAATTTCAGTTTAGTGTGTCCAAATGTTTGAGCAAATATGTGGCAAAATAAATGTGGGTTCAGACTGATTTTAGCATCAGGCAGGTTTAGCGCTGTGACTCTGACCTTTGACCTGAAGCGGCGGGTCTTGGATTCTCTCCTCCAGGCCCTTGAGAATCTCCTGGATCTCTCTCTGCAGGTCCTCCATCACCTCCTCCAGCAGCCCAGCGTCCTTCAGTCCCCTCCAGAACGTCATGGTGTCCTCTGACACGGAGCACAATGGCCGGAGAGAGCGTTAAACCCCTTCACTACACAGCTCAACAAGAACAACTCACAGAAGCCCCTCACCTCCGATAGCCGTCACCCATTCTGTGCTGTCGTCACCAGCATCTGCCGAAATCGAAGCCGAGGAGCCATTCACTGAAACGCAAACCATTAACCACTGCTCAAACCATACGTCGCACACGTACAGCTGTGTTCAGAATAATAGCAGTGTGTTTAAAAAAAGAGATTAAAACCCTTTTAAGAACTTTCATTTCAATACACAACAAATCCACTGGGAACACTGAGCATTTCATTCTATATCAAAACATGAAGAAAACATGATCAAATCTGTTTAAACTGAAAGATGTCTTGTGAATGACTGAAGTAATATTTGGTTTCTAGCCCCCGTGAACAGGTATTCCAGCCCAGGACGACTGCACTAGACCACAACTCCTCTGCATTTCTGGGTTTTGCCTCAGAAACAGTATTTCTGATGTGACCCCACAAGTTTTCTATTAAGGTCAGGAGATTGGGCTGGCCACTCCATAACGCTAATCTTGTTGGTCTGGAACCAAGATGCTGCTCACTTACCGGTGTGTTTGGGGTCGTTGTCTTGTTAAAACACTATTTCCAGGGCATTTCCTCTTCGTCATAAGGCAACACAATCTCTTTAATGTACTCAAACAGATCCACGATCCCTGGAATCTGATAAATAGGTTCAACACTGTAGTACTAGAAACATCAAGGTGCTTGCTCCATCATGTTTCTTCACAGTGTACTCTGGCTTGAATTCAGTGTTTGATGGTCATCTGACAAACTGTTGTGCCTTCATCAGTCCACAAAAATATTTCATCATTTCTCTTCAGGCCAGTCAACGTGTTCTTGGCGGATTGTAACCTTGTAATTTTTTCAGCATTGGGACTTTGCGGGAGCTGCTTGCAAATAGCTTGGCTTCACTCCTAACCGTAACAGTCTTCTTCAGTTCATTGTAGTTTTCCATTTTCTATCACGTTTTTCTGGATTTGGTTGCCATTTTAAATCCTTTGCTATTCTTTAAGCTGAGCAGTCCATCATATTATGCACTTCTTTATATGTTTCCCCCTCTCTAATCAACTTTTTAATCAAAGTACCCTGTTCTTTTGAACAATTTCTGAAGAGAAATGCACAGTACAACATTTCCTGCCTTTTTTTTAATTGCACAGAGATATTAAAATTCCCATGTGGAAACATCATTTCTATGTGAAAGTCCATGCAGAAACTGCCCGCATTTATTCTGTGTATTCATACCGTCCACGGAGGCGGGGGTCGCAGGCGCTGTTTCTGTGGACTGCTGGCTGCTGAGAGACACTCGTGACCCCACCAGGTCAATCTTGGTACTGCGGCAGGTGTTTGAACACAGTCTGGAGTGCTGATAGAAGTCCAGCTCACCAGAGTCCATGATCTTCCTGTAGAAACAACCAAACAGCGCATTCATTTTGAACAAATTACTCTTACCATGATATCCAAATACCACTTATCTCATCGTGAAGAATTCATCAGTGCTCTATATTCCAGAGAAATATACAATGTTGTCCTATTTTGCAAATTGCTCTTAAGCTTACTAAGGCTGTATTAATGTGATCATAAATAGACCAAATAAAGATTAATAGATCAAAAACAGTCAAACTTAAAATAATTGTTTTAAATGTGAATATATGTTAAAATCGATTTTTTTTTTGTGTGATGCAAAGCTGAATTTTCAGCATCATTACTCCAGTCTTCAGTGTCTTACGATCCTTTAGTAAATATTATAATAAACTAATGTGCAGCTCATGAAAGGAGTCTGATTATTAGGTATTGCTGAGAACAGTTGTGCTGCTCCACATATTTTGGGTTTCTCTTTATAACAAAATTCATTCATATATTAAGTAAAGATCACGTTTGGTGAAGATATTTTGTAAGTTTCCTATGGCAAATATATCAAAACTTAATTTTTGTTTAGTAATATGCATTGCTAAGAACTTCATTTGGACAACTGCAAAAGCGATTTTCTCAATAATTTTCTGTTTTGCCCCCTCAGATTGCAGATTTTCTCATGTGTCTCAGCCCAAAATTGTCCTATCACAACAAACAATACATCAATGCAAAGCTTATTCACGTTATATAAACTTTAATATGATTTATAAATCAAATTGGCACTTATTCTATGGTTTTGTGGTCCATGGTCAAAAGTAGGCCTGTATATAAAAGTCTCTCATACAGTATTCATCATAACAACTGCACCAGAAGCTATAATATATGATAATGAAATAGAAAGCACGTTCAGTTTTTTTGTTTTTAGTTTGATAAACAATGAAATCTAAAGCAAGATAAAAGTGTGAGTGCTGGGATGCATTTCTAGTTTATATTCTTATTCTGTCACAAACCTCAACATGGTCCCATTAAGGCGAATGGCTCTCTTCCAGTCCTTCAGCGTGGACTTTCCCGCTATATAGACAAACTCCTTGGGACTGATGAGATGTTCGTTCAGCTGGAACACAGCAGTGATGAATATGAAGCATTATAAAGTGCACGGCCACAGCGCCGGAAATGGAAAGCAGTTATATTCAATCAGGAACATATAAAACTGTCGACGTGGCACATTTACAGCAAAACAATGCAGAAGCTTCACAATCATTACCTACAGATTTTTTTTTCTGTAATTATTCATGATGAGTAAACACATTTCTTATTGTTTATAGAGAGTTGAGGTTTTGATATGATATTAAACTCTATCTTTGACGTTTGCTCATTCTTTATTATGACTGTTTACCACACTTTAGTAAAAAGTGTATGGTCATCAAAAACATGAAATGAATAATGAATAAATGTTATTATTATTATTATATTATTATGCAGGGACAACAAAAGGCTTAATAAATCAAAACTAATACATTTTAATTGAATCTTAGTCAAATATTCAATTAGGTTTAAACAAATACACAATATTGCAGAAATAAAAACGATAAAATCAGTGACGTTTGCAAATAATAATACATAAAAAAACACGCAATGCAGATTTGCATTTTCATTTTTTGATGCAGTTTGGGTAATATAGAATCTGTTGTTTTTATGCAATATGAGTAATCAGCACCGCTGCAACCATAATATTATAACAACAGTAATTTAATAATATAAGCATAATGTTAGTATTACTTGCTTTTAAGGAAATTAGTGCATTAATAAAGGTGCCATAGAATGCATTGAGAGAATATTTTAAATTGTTCTCTGATATGTACATAGAAGGTATGTAGCTTAGG
>JAUMHG010000072.1:15077156-15090128 GCA_032359395.1 Enteromius anoplus
ATCAATCACAACATCATGGCTGCGTAGGAGAAGGATCCGGGTACTGAAACGGCCAGTCTGCAGTCCAGATCTTTCACCTATAGAGAACATTTTGGGGATTTGTTGACACCATGAAATTTTGAATCGCCATATTTTTCCCTTAAAATGATACATTTTCTCAGTATAAACTTTTGTTCTGTGATTTATGTTCTATTCTGAATAAAATATTGACAGTTGCCATCTTCACATCATTGCATTCAGTTTTTATTCAAAATTTGTTTAGTGTCCCAACTTTTTTGGAATCCGGTTTGTGTATGTATATATATATATATATATAAGGGCTTGACATTAACTTGTTTGCTCACCGGCCACTGTGGCTAGTGGTTTTCCAAATTTACTAGCCACTCAGGAAATTACATTTTATATGACTTAATAACGCATACAAATATTTCAAAGTCATTTAACCCATTTTAATATAACAAGATAATGTTACCAATCATATGAAATCTTACCAATGTTACCTGTTACCAATCATATGAAATATACATTTAGTGTATACATATATATGAAATAATGGAAAAAAAAGATGAAAGTAGCCTACTATGAAAGTAAACCGCCAGTAGGTCACAGCAAGTGACTATTTTGATAAATCAGTCATTGAAGCCTGCAAAAGATTCGTTCAGACGGCTGAGAATCATTTAAGAATAAAGAAGTGCCTGTCCTTATGAATTGAACACTAAATTATTGACTCAAATGTTTCAAAATTCAAAAACGTGAATCATTAATTAAAAAAACAGGGCTGCTCTGTGTGTTGCATATTTGCGACTGTTCTGCTGTGATTTCGAACTATTTTTATTAAACAAATAGAGCAAACACACTCAGCAATATATCATTTCAATAAATTCAAATTTAAATACTGAACAAAAATGTAATAACCCTATAATATTAACTATGTTACGTCTTGTATGCTATAATGTCATACATGTCGTCGGCAGTTTATCACTGCTAACAGAGACGTTCTTAACAAGTTGTATCAGAATGTTGATATAGGTGCTCATGGGAATTTTGTGCGCATAATATTACGTTGCAATGCGTTTATTATATCAGATGCCTTTAGAGAAAACTACAACAAAAATATATTGTCATACCAAAGAATAAACTACCCGCCAAAGTTGCCAGTGAGACCAAAGTTTTTACCCGCCACAGCCGAATTTTACCCGCATTTGGCGGGTGGGCGGGTGCCAATGTCAAGCCCTGATATATATATGTATATATATAAAATAAAACAAAAAAAACATTGAAACTAGTTAACATTTTCTTCCTTTTTCCTTAGGACACATTTAACACCTGCAGCGGGAGAACTATATCAGAAAATAATTTCTTCATGAAATCTAACAATACGACATTCTTTTTATAATTTTTTTTGCATTAGAGACTTGTTCAAAATCTCCTTTTCTGATAAAAATAAATCACACTTTTGGTATGCATTTTGCAAATTTCTGTTTATAAATATAATATTTACCTTGTAAAATGTAAACAACATAATCAATCATTTTTACTTTTGTGTTAATAAGTACAAATCACATCTTTTAAAGAAAGCATGTAGTTGACATTTCTTCGCAAAAGTTGAAAGGGCACTAAGATCAGACCAAAAGCTAAGAGACTAATCACAATCATAAAACAAAGGACACAAATCTTCCTCAGGTGCAGTACAGAAACTACAAGTATTATCAATGACCAAGAATTTAGAAAGAGCTAATTTACATGGGTAAATTTTGTGACAAGTAGAAGAACAGAGTGATGGTAATGTATAAAGACAAGAGATATGCAATTTATTAAACACGGTACACTTTCATAATTAAAGCTTTGTCGGATGTTATCATTCACTTAAAGCTGTGTTACTCACTGCATGAAAGATCGTTTAAAAAAATTCACAATAGGGGCTTTAAAAAATGTGCTCTTCAGACCAAGACACACAAGCTTGGATATTCAAACAGTGACCAGTGTGTTGGCATTAATCTGCTCTGTTAATTCAGACTTTAAAAAATCTCTACTCAACAAGCCGCATGATTTGGTCTCTCAAATCAATTCTTATATGAAGTGAAACCTCATCGGAGTATGTCTTGAGGCAGCTTGTGCTTTTCCTCACCTTTATCATCTGTTTTAATGCGAGTGAAGTGTGTGTGAGATTTGTGTGGAGGATGAGAGGAAATGAAAGCAAGCGAGAGTGTGTGTCCCCGGCCTAATGACCAGAATCAAAGCTGCTCACGTGTGCCAGATTCTCATTCGTTGTAGGTTTGGTGCCTTTAGCTCTTGTTACATGAGTTTTGAGCTGCTGTGTCAGCCTGCTTCCCATTCTTTATAAATGTTTTGGCTTTGTCTTTCTCAGAAAAGAAAGCAGACTGCACCATAGCCATGGCCGACTCGGACCTGCTGGACCTCATGACTGGAAAGATGAATCCACAGACCGTAAGTGCTGACGATGCAGACAGACAAATCCGTCCATCCGCGGAAAAATATGAGCCGTACTATTCCGTTAAAAGCTAAACTGCGAAGCATGAATGCAACCAGATTTTGTCTTTTTTATTCCCCCATTAAAGATATAAAAAAAAAAATGATAGAAAACAAGATATTTTTGTCTTTGATGATAATGTGACACTGAAAACTAAAGTAATAATGCTGAAAATTCACAGGAAAAAATTACACTGTAACATATATTCACATAGAAAAAAAATATTTTAAATTGTAATAAAACAATTTTTTTAAGCAAATAAATGCAGCCATGGTGAGCAGAAGAGACTACTTTCATCATAATAATGTAAAAAAATCTTATCTCCACACTTTTGAACAGTAGTGTGTGTCATAGGTTGCACATGTCATTTCATGCTGACTTTTAAACATAGGTTGCATAACGTATACTGGAAAATAATAACTTGGAAAAGGTGGGAGCTCTAGAATGTCTGCTAAAACAGATCCCTTCCAAGTGGTTTGTATGGTTCTAATTATGATTTTGGCTGATTAGTCTCAGTTTTCCTGTTTGGACGTACCACAGAGACTCATCCCACATGAACCCAGATGTTTTTCTTTCCTTTACACTGTCCTACGTTTTTATATATATATATTTTTTAGTTTGATTCAATAAGACCAGCATCTGGTGGTGAATTCAAAGCATGCACTGTTTTTTTTTTCTTTCTTTTTTTCTGGAAGAGTTTATTTTTTCTTTTTCAATGTGCGATTCACAGTTGAATAAAGGAAACGTAAAGACATTGTCTATTTCAAGGTGGAGGAACATCAAGGTTGAGCACTTGAAAGCTTGTGCAGCTCCCAACCTTCTTTTGTACTTTGTCTCAAATCCACTTCCTGTTTTCCATGAACAGTTTCAGCACAGATGCTCAAAAACACTCTCACTTTCCTTTTTGTAAATGCGTCACATTCAGAAAGAGATTATTATAAGACTTCTCATCTGGAACAGAGAGTTTCCTTCACATTTCAACACCGCACTGTTCATGGAAAAGCTACAGATGGAGCGAAAGATGAGACCGTTTAAACTGACCAGCCTGCCTCTGGAAATTTAGATTTTATTTTATTTTTTAGTTTAGATTTTTACACAATTTTACCATGCTGCCTGACACCTAGGTTAATGTAAAGAAAAATACTTTATTAATCTTCGGGAAATACAGGTTTATCAAAACGAAAATGAAATAATGAGTTACCTATTATTTTCACATTTGAATTAAGTTTTATATTTAAATAATAGAATGTTAATGATTTAAATCTAAAGTGTTCATCTTTTATTTTTTTAAACAAGGATTTTTTTTTTTTTTGCATCTGTTTAACCTTTAACGTTTTGGCCAGAAGCGATTAAAATTAAAACACCTTAACAATGAATTTGTTCAATAAAAAAAGCACAGCTTTCGTCTTGTCAGTATATTAACTGATGGACTGGAGTGCTGTGGATTATTGTGATGTTTTTTTGCACCCATCCACTGCAGAGCATCCATTACTGATAAACTGACATAATGCTACATTTCTCCAAATCCTATGAAGAAACAAACTCAACTACATCTTTTTCGTCTACATCAGTGTAAATTATAAATGATATAAGTCATGTCTTGGTTTTGTTGAGTGAACAGTGAGTTTCACATGCTGGGTCGAGTAGTGACCTGGTGTTTCCTCACTCAGTTTTTAGTGTAGTCCGTCAGAGTGAAATCTGGCTATATTTACCTGACCCTAATTGGTTTTTATATTCTGTAATTGCTGCCTTGCGGCTGGTAACCGATGTTTGGGAACCGACTGGAAGGAGAAGTCATTAAGCGTGTTTTAATTCTTCCTGAGTGCTTCCTGTTAGCAGGGACGGAGGCGTGTGCCGCTCAAAAAAACAGAGCTGTGATGATTCACTCACTGAAATGACTTCAGGGTTCATCTCTTCTGTGAGGAGCGTTTCTGCCCTCCAGAAAAGCACTCGTTAAAGCATGTCACGATGACCGCAGCTGCTGTTGATCTCTGACAGTCATGTAACAGCACGACTATCTGACTAGAGAGCAGTATATGAGATCATTAATATGACAGATAATGAAGGTTAATTAAATTGTTAAGCTTTGTTTTAGTTTTTTTTTTTTTTCATAAATTAATTTTAAAGATGTTGAGATTTCAATTGTTAAAAACTGATTACAGTATAACAGTCACCTGTGCTATGCCTCCGCTTTAAATTTATGACATTTATTTATTATTCACTCGTTCATTTCATTCTTTTATTCATTCATTGTATTCATATACATTATATATTTGTGTATGTGTACATCCATAAATCCAAACTAGTATAGTACTGAACTATGTAAGGTGTTACAAATACAAAGTCATGTTTAAATAGTATTTACAATGTGACTTAAATAATGTGTTACTATCTATCTATCTATCTATCTATCTATCTATCTATATTTTTTTTAATGTATTTTATTTTATGTATATTTTATATAGTATTGCATATATTTATTTTTATCTTAATTGTGTTTTTCAGTTTTTTTACATAATTGCTTCTATTAAACATAAATTAACCTTTTTTATATAATGTTCAATACCTTACTCAACATTACACAATGTGTGTTACTACATAAATCCATACAAAATGTTAATTTTTTTATATGAAAATAAATATATCACATTGTAATTGTGTTTATTTTTATTTCATGTGCTTATTCCGGGTGTCCTTTACGAAGTGTCGATTACTTTTTTTTTGATTATTTATTGACAAAAAAATCGTATTCTTTATTGTAACCTGTAGTTACCCTTTCAGTCGAATCACTTCGACGTTACATATGGGATCTCGCATAAGAGACCGATCATCTTCGAGTCTTTGAAAAAAGGCCAATTCATTTTGGCGTGCAATAATCACAGCCAGGTGCACCTCATCACCGTGTGAGTATAAGAGGGCACGGCTGAATTGCACTCACAGGTCTTTTTAGCTTCGAAGCACTCTTGCTGCATTATATGCTGTTTGAGTCTGCTGAAAGAAGATTGAGATAGAAAAAGAGTTCCTGCGGAGATCACGCTCTCTCGCAGTTCAACACTTCACTGGGCAGTTGCAACGGACCCCGCGAGATTGGCAGCCTTTTTAAAGGCTCGAGCAAGCCAATCTTTTGCTCGCCAGCGAGAGACCTCCCACTGAGTGCACGCTGTGTCGCGCAGAGGTCCTCTCTGGGTAACCGGGCTGGGCAACCGGGCTGCACAAAAGAGCGATTTTCAAGCACGTCCTCATAGCCGTTCTCCCGAATGTCTATGCGGCCGTGCGCTTCTGAGTGTGGGAGTCTCCTTACCTCCTCAGACGGGCATGAGCACTGTCTTTCGTGCTTGGGTCGGGAGCACGGTGAGGCAGCGCTTGTGGATTACTCATGCGTTCATTGCGAGCACATGACCTTCGCTGCATTGCGATCACACCTCTCGTTCGTGAGACGGCTCCCTTCGCGTCTTTCCCGGGGTGAGTCGGAGAGCCACTGTGGCTTTTCAGCGGCCGGGGGGGGGGGGGGATTGCGTGGTGGCTGTGCAGAATGTTCTGTTGGTTGTAAAAGCCCTGCAGACTTCTGCGAAGCGCTCGACGGTACGGGGCAGAGGCCGTTCTCGGTCGCTGCTCCGTCTCAGGCAGACGCCGAGCTCTCGGCTATGCTCCCTCGAGCCGCCGAGGCGATTGGGTTGGAGGTGCCGCCTGCGCCTCCCATCTAATCAGTCTCTGTTGGATGACTGGTATCAGAGTTCTCGCACCGTGGCTCCGTCGTGGTCCCCCTCAGTGCCTTTCTTCCCAGAGGTGCACGAGGAGCTTGGACCGCCACGGCCCCTGTCCGAGGTGCGTAAGACCTTGTCTGCTCTCGCAGGCTGGGCTTACCACACCACTGGATGGCCACACTCCAAGTGTACCAGGCCAAAGCGCTGAGACATCTGCACGAGGGTGGATCTGGCCAAGGAGTTATGCAGGAACTCCGTGCCGCAACCGACTTCGCTCTTCGGACGATGAAGGTTGCCGCACGTGCCATTGGTCAGGTGATTTCCACACTAGTGGCTCAGGAGCGACACCGTCGTTGACAAAGCCCGCTTTCTTGACACGCCCATCTCGCAGGTTGGCCTCTTCGGCGACACTGTCGAGGACTTTGCCCAGGAGTTTTCGACAGTCCAGCAGCAGACGGAGGCAGTAGGTCACGTCCTACCGCGCAGGGAGGATGCCAAGTCCCCTAGCGCCCCGCCTAAGTCTCCTCGTTGCCGAGGGCGTCCCCCCGCGGCACCCAAACATTCTGCTCCGTCCCTGGCACATCAATTGCCTCGAGTTGCTGGCCGTGCTTCTGGCCCTTCGTCGCTTTCGACCGATGTTACTCCACAAGCACATGCTCGTCCGGACAGACAACACTGCAGCCATTGCATACATCAACCGTCAGGGTGGTCTATGCTTCTGCCGCATGTCGCAACTTGCCCGCAATTGCTGCGCGCTGTTCATATTCCAGGGATATTCAACCGTGCAGCCGACCAGCTTTCACGGCAGTCCACCCACCCTGGAGAATGGCGACTCAACCCCCGAACAGTCCAGCTGATCTGGAGTCACTTCGGCGAGGCAGAGATAGACCTCTTTGCCTCCCCCGAGTCGACCCATTATCGCCTGTACTATTCCCTGGACAAGGCGCCCCTCGGCAGGTATGCACTGGCACACAGCTGGCCTCCGGGGTCCAAGTACGCCTTTCCCCCAGTGAGCCTCCTTGAACAGACCCTCTGCAAGATCAGGGAGGACAAGGAGCAGGTTCTGATGGTAGCGCCATACTGGCCCTCCCGGACCTGGTCATGTGCTTGTGGAGCAACATCAAAGCTGACTGCCCACAGCACCCCAACCGGTGGAGGAGGCAGACCCGGCCTTAGAGTTGTTGTGTCCAGTATGCGCTCTGCGCCTCTACGTTGTCCGCACTGTGAGCTTCAGACGCTCTCAGCAGCTCTTTGTCTGCTTTGGAGGTCAGCAGAAAAGGAATGCTGTCTCCAAACAAAGGCTGGCCGATTGGGTGGTGGAAGCCATCTCCCTGGCATACTTATATCAGGGAGAGCCGTGCCTGCTAGGTCTGAGAGCTCACTCAACAAGGAGTGTAGCCTCCACCTCAGTGCTGGTGCACGGTGCCTCACTAGTAGATTTTTGTAGAGCTGCGAGCTGGGCGACACCCAACACCTTCGCTAGGTTTTACGACCTCCGCAAAGAGGCTGTGTCTTCCTGTGTCTTAAATCAGTCAGCAGGTAGTGGGAAGACCGGCTGGTGTCGGCTTGTTGCTGCGCATCTCAAAGGTTCCCCGATGCCAGAAGCCCCGCATTCAGACTCGGAGCGGAGTCCAGCTCCTCTGGACTTCCTTCACCAGAGGTTGTGGCCTTAACATCTTTGTTCCACATTCAGCCCGAAGGCTGTGTTTCCCTTCATTTATATCCATATCTTATCTTATCTATATCTTATAGTGCATTCCCTTCAAAATCCATGTTTAAATCTCTTTACATGCCCCCCCCCCAACCCATGCTTCAACTTTAAAGATTTTTATATAAACCAATTACAAAAGGGGTAAAAGTTCGCATCCCGACGGGGCCCTAACTGGCCCCCAGGGCATTGGGAAGGTTACGTGCAGACTCTCTTGTCGACACGCTTGCCCGCCTGTCGGCACCAGTGTCTCCGCGTAACGCGGCCTAAGAGTCTTGGCCTTTTCCATGGGTCCGTTCCCATATGTATTGCCGAAGTGATTCGACTTAAAGGGTAACGTCTAGGTTAAGGACATAACCCACGTTCCCTGAAGGAGGGAACGGAGACGTTACATCTTTCTGCCACTACCCTGGGTCGCGCTGACACAGACTTGGCTCCTCAGCGAAAACCTGTGAGTGCAATCCAGCTGTGCCCTCTTATACTCACGCAGTGATGAGGTGCACTTGGCTGTGATTATTGCACGCCAATATTCATTGGCCTTTTTTCAAAGACTTTCAAAGACGATCGGTCTCTCATGCGAGATCCCATATGAAACATCTCCGTTCCCTCCTTCAGGGAACGTGGGTTATGTTCGTAACCTAGACGTTTTCCTATAAATCCATCAGATATGTAAATGAAATACAAAATCCCTGTTTTTATTCATTTGTTTAAAAATAATAAACAGGCAGAGGATGTTTTCATGGCCAAATACCCATTTAGTATCTCTGAATAGCCCTGCATGTGGTTTTTGAGATGCTAAAGTACGGCATGTAAGGTCACAGAAAAATGTTTCACAAAACAAATGTCCTCTGCCAAGACACAAATGGATTTCTGGCACACAAACGAATAGCTTATCCTCTCAGGAGGTTAAGTTTTCAAAAAAAAAAAAAAAAAAAAAATCAATGTTAATCGCTTTCTCATGCTCTCATGTTCACGCAGGCATTCTTCCAGGGCAAACTGAAGATCACCGGAAACATGGGCATGGCAATGAAGCTTCAAAACCTGCAGCTGCAGCCGGGCAAAGCCAAGCTGTGAGAGTCAGAGCCTGTCAGAAGGCAGGGCCTGGATTAGCACCTCCCACCGAGTTCACTCTGTTAGAGTAGCTGCAGAAGTCAGACACCCAGTGAGATTCTGCACTGTAGTTTGAACCTCTTTCTAACAAGGTAAAGTGATAGTTTACCCAAAAATGTACAATTGGTCATCGTTTTCCATAATATATATGAGTAAACTTTTATAGTCATGTTGGGTATATGAATGATGACAGAAATCTTATTTTTGGGTGAATTATTTTAACGAATCAGAGGAGTCTGATAGATGGTTACAAAATTACTATATTAAAAATGTTCTAATGGTCATTTTCCTCGATTCCCCCAATAACTGTTTAAATTGTATGTGTGTGGATTGATTGTTAGCTCTGTGAAGTGAAGCCCGGTTAAGTGCCTGCAAACTATAAACTTCCACACTGGGCTTTGATGGCTCGACACATTTCATTCTCTTTCGTCTTTATAGTTATTCTAGATCATTAGGAGGAGGTCTGCAAAGCTGCTTTAATAAAACAAACACCAATTATATAAATACATATCCATCAGATCAGAGCTTGGATATATTTGACAGTGTCTAAATTGTAGCATCACGTCAATGTAAAAAAAACTTTTGTACTAAATAATAAAACTACTCTTTCTCATTAAAATGAAAAGTGTCTGTTCTCTATTCAGTTTGATAATCATAAATCAAACGTGTAAGAATCATAAGCCTTTGTTGGTCCTCAATAATAAAAAGAAAGCCCTTTTTTGAGAGAAGCAGGGCCAACTGAAGAGGATTTTGCCTGTAATAGAAGTAATTGAAGTCTGTTAAAGTTATTGTTGAGGCTCTTGTATAGGTCATGTAGAGGCTCGTTTGCCGGTATATGATTCTCTTCTCATGAGATGATCGTTCCAGCGCTCATGGAAAGCCGAGACGTTTCCACCCAGAGCTACTGGCCGATGTCCAGTCTGCCACGCTTTTGTTTTTCCTTTGAAAGCTTCAGCTGAAACACTAAATCCCTGAGATTGTTAACAAGCTCTGACCTACATTCCTCAGCTCACACTCTCTCTCTCTGTCCTTTCAAACTTTTACTTCTGCCACATTACATGCGTTATTAATTACAGTTATGTATTATCGTATCATACAAAATTTTTACTGTTATATTACTATTATATTAACATATATCAATTTGATAGCTGTATTGTGGTTCTGTGTCTCAAGCAAATCTACAAAAATGTTGATTTTCAAACGGGTTTCTTGCACATTCCCCCATCTGCTTCTGGTCAGACGAACAGAAGACAAAACCAAGCTGATGTCAGCTTTCAATCATACAATCCGCAAACAAAGAATATTTCCCTAGTATAGGGAATATACGCAACAGTAAGATGTTTTATATTGTTTTTTAAAGATGTTTCTTATGTTCATCAAAGCTGTATTTATTTGATGAAAATAAATTCGACCATTTAAAATAATGCATTTCAATTTTAATATACTTAAATTATATTTGAATTTCTGTGATGCGCAGCTGAATTTATCAGTCATTACTACAGTCAAAAGTGTCAGAAATCATTCTAATATGCTGAGTTATCAATGTTGGCAAAGTTGTTATGGCAAATATTTTAATGGAAACCGTAATACTTTTTTCAGGATCCTTTTATCAATAAAACGTTATGAAGAATGACATTTATTAAAAATATAAATCTTTTCTAACAGTAGAAATCTTTGCCATCACTTCTTATCAATTTATGTAAAATAAATGCTCTTCTTTTTACTGTTTTATTCATTCAACAAACCTAAAAACTTATCACCGGTTACAAAAAATATGAAGCAGTACAAGAGTTTCCAGCACTGATAATAAATCAGCATATTAAAGTGATTTCTGAAGGAAGACTGGAGTAATGATGTTTGTTTTTTAAGAATAGAATTAGAAAAGAGAGTGCTATAGAGTTATGGCTGAATAAAGATGGTAGAGATGTGTAGATAGTATCAATACTTTTATAACATTAATGTTTTGAATTATTAGCTTTAATTTTTATATTTTGCATTTTCATTTTGATTTTAGTTTTAGTAGTTTGTATTTTTGCAAGTAATATTATTATTTATTTATTACTTAAAATTTTCTTTTATGGATTCTAATTATGTCAATATAAATAATATGAAATATAAATTAAATGATAATTTCTGCAGTTTTAATATACAACATACAGATTTGTAACCTCTCATAAGGGTTTTCAAAGTTGTCTGATTATTTGTTCATTTAATTTTATGAAACCATTACGACTTTAAAATCTAAAATAAACTGAAAAAAGTATAGAAAGAGCCAAGCTATGCATACAAATAGGCATTATGATTCCATGTTGCATAACCACAAGTAAACCGTTATTATTAATATTTTTTGTGTGTGTTTTTCATTGCATTTTCTGTTGTATTTTGTACAAGAATAATTAATTTGAGTATTAGCATGATTTTTGAATCAAATAGATTTTCTTTGCATGATGCATAACACCTCTTACAGTAGAAATCACTGTACAGTTTAGACTTTTTTGTTTTTGCATGTAATTCACTGTTCCTCCAAGTGCTTTTGCATTGATATAATTACAAGTCATTGAGAGAGTTTCGGGTTTTATTAGCGCATGTGTTGTTATAACCAGGTGCTTTAAAATAAAATAAAATAAAATAACTACTTTTAAACATACACAAATAGTTAGTAAAGGAATAGTTTTTAAGTCCTTTACATTTAAAGTCCTGTGTTTTTTACTGGTTTCAAAGAAAGAAGTGCATATGTTTCCATGCTGTCAGACAGGATGCTTTCTAGAAAAGCAGCTGTTGATTTTCATTCTCGGGAAAGAGACCGTTAAAAGCCCTGTGTAAGTGTTGTATTGTATCCCACGCTTTGCAATGACCTTCAAACTGTTTTCTTGTATTTCTTGTACTCCAAACATCAAATGCACCTTTCATGAACTCATATTGGTATTCGATTCGTGTCCTGTATTCTAAATTTCAGAGGAGAGATGAGCAAAAATTCGGTTGCCAGCGTGTGCTGTAGGTCTCATCTGTTGTCTGACCTCAGGGAACGTTCGACGGTCGGACTGACTGCGTTGTGCTTCTGAAGGAAGAGTTTTTGAGGCAGAACATTTCTAGGCCATCAATTTTATTGTGTGTTTCCCCATGTCAGACATGACAGGCACCAGACACAGAGTAATAGAAAAAGGAAAGTGAATTTTAGTAGGCTGCACTTCTAAGCAGGTGTTTGGCCACCTAAAGCGCGCTGATATCTTTCTGCATTTAAATTCTGTCCTAGTTTAAAAGAATAGTTCACCCAGAAACAATAATTTGCTTCTAGGCCATGCAAGATGTATGAGTTTGTTTCTAAATCAAATTTTAAGAAATGTAGCATTAGATCAGTTGCTCACCAATGGACCCTCTGCAGTGAATGGGTGCCGTGTAAGAAACTAATCCATTGTTAAGAACTTTTAAAATGTGAGTCTGTAATCCATGATAACACTCCATTCAGTGAAAAGTCAACCTGAGTTGTTCACTGAGTGGCACTAAAACTCTGGTTCAAAATGTAAACCCTGGCACATTTTATGTTGATATTGGTATGTATTGTATATATGTATTGAACTGTAGTTTCACAGGATTCATCTGTGCTCCTTGTCTCTCAAGTACATTTCTGAGCTACCGAACAAAACTACCATCTATGAAAACCCACAGATATGAAGCTGGATATGTGTAGGGCTGGACCAGAATATTTGATTATTCAAATATTCATTTGGTGGGTTGGCCTTCGATGTGAAAAAGCTCTACATCCTTTAGTGGACTTTGCTCCCCTTGGTACTACCAACAGTCCAGAGTTTTGCAATCTTAGGGAGCGTGATGGATTGTAGCGTGGTAGAAGACTAGTTAGGTACGCAGGAGCTAAATCATTATGTGCCTTATAGGTAAGAAGTAATATTTTATAGCTGATGCGGAACCTAATAGGCAGCCAGTGCAGAGACTTTAAAATT
>JAUMHG010000072.1:15099842-15111980 GCA_032359395.1 Enteromius anoplus
ATACAGAAGATTTGATGAAGCAGTGATGAGACTGTTGCCTGTGATCAAAAACACCAGAAGAGCACTGTAAGAGTCTTTCTTTACACTGATTTATATAAACATTGGTTTGGGTCTTAATCTTACACAGGTTGAGGCTTTACTAAAATCAATTCCAATGTATCTTCACTGACCAAATATCCCTACAAATATAGTAATACTATTCAATTTTGACCTTGTGGAAATATTTTTAGGTCCCCATGAGGAAACAAGTTTATAATTCGCACAGAATAAAGTGTTTTGAAAATTAAAAATGTGAGAGATATGTTTAGGTGTAGGGTTAGGATAATGGTGTAGAAAATACAGACTGTATAGTAGTATAAAATAGTATAATTGTATATTAGTTTAAAAACAATTATGTCTATGGAATGGCCCCATAAACAGTGTGTGTGTTGCGTGGTGAAGTGCTGCCTAAGCCCTGCCTCAGACTCAGTGAGCAGGAAGATTGACATAGGTAAAGCATAAGGGTGCCCTTGAATAGTCGACAATTTGATGATTAGATTCGAGAAGCCTGATTAGACACCCAATCTCTTAGTCAAATATTCTTGGGGTTTTATGATCATACCATTTGGTTATTTAGGGGTGCTCAATGTCTGATTTCACATAGAACTACAGTTTTTCTCCCATAATAATGCTGTAAATAAGAATCTGAAAAGAAAGAAACATTAAATAAATATTTTAACCTGCATGAATAAATCAAACCACTCCTAAAGATTTAAATTTAGTTTAATTTTCCATAATCCATGACCAACAGAGGTGCATCTTGGCGGCAGGTCAGTTGGATTATATATATTGTGTATATTATTTACTGTATGTTGTATAACATTTGGTTGAGTTACGCTGCAGTAAAGCCCTTATCTCCTCTGAGCATAGAGAGAGCAGGACAAACAATGAAGAATATTTATAACTATGACTGCGACTGTCATATACGTAACTTTATAATGAGAACTCTATTTTAATAAAACACTGAATTTTTAGAGTTTAGCTGTTTTTTTTTTTGCACATTGTTAGATGACGAACATGTCCACAAAAGCAGTTCAGCCGCACAGACACGTTGACTTCTACAAGTAGTAATATTATATTGTATAAATAAAGTGTACTTCATATGATATATGAAATCCCACTGACTAAAATCCTGCTATCATGCTTCATTCTACTGATCATATTTAGCATGCCCAGCTCAAAACAGAAATGCAGAACATTAACTATTGTCATAAACATAACGAAAGCACTACAGTAAAGAAAAGTTGTGAATTGTGAATTCTTTTGATTGCTTTAAATGTTAACTATCTTTTACCCTGTTGAGCAGTGCAGTCCCACATATGGGATTTAGAACGTTCGGTGATGTCGCATAACTGCCAAATTTAAACTGAGCTTTCATGCGTTTGCTTGCGCTGACCCAGAGAGAGACGTGCACTGTGCTTGTCACAACTATACAGTGTTCTTAACCACATAATGCATATTTTATATTTCTGACATTTAACACATATGTAATAGTAAAACAAAATATTTAGAGCTTGTAAAATACACACAGATATGTATGTAAGCAACAATAACAATCCATTCAAATTTATTTTGCCGATGTGTTTTATTCATATCAGATATACATAGTGTAACTAACTGTAAGGTTCAAGCTATTCTTCACCCAGCCACTTACTATCATGTATTTTGGGAGATATTGATGAATTTGCGTGCTGTAAATCCAATTGACAGGACTCTCGGAACTGTAGTGCGAACAAACATGGCAGCGCCCATCTCATGTTACAGATCATGATCACGATCATTTATAAAGTTGTTAAATCGACAAAACACACTCATTTACACATATTTGTGAATTGGACTATCATATAGTTCATTACATGGTATATATATGGTATATATGGTGAATATTTTAAATACAAAAGGAAAAACTAAATAAAAGCAATCCATCATGCAGCGTTATTGTGGTCGCGGTGTATGACGTGACAAGGATGATGTGTTGCCATGGAAACAGCGAGGGCAAACATTCTAAAATAAAATAAAACTCACTGGGGGGACTGCTGGGATATTGAAAACTCACCACTGAAAGGGTTAACGGTGTTACCTCGGGTGCTTGTGAAGGAGAGCGCAGGAGACGTAGAATGGAATGAACATAAAAGTCTTTTTAATAAATCAAAACGTGGAGAAGTATCCAACAATCTTTGAAAAAACGCAGGGAAACACATTCAAAGTAACATTCTCGTTGACGGACAAAATCAAACTCAAAAGACTAATCACTAGACAAGACACCGCTAGGGAAACACTGGTGGTTGCACATAAACCAATAATCACATACAGACACAGGAAGAACCAAATAAGGGCAAACAGGAAATCACACATGAAAACGAAACTAAAACAGGAACACATGAAAACGAAACTAAGAACAGAACTAAACAGACATGAAACGCAACATTACCTCCCCCTCCTGATAAGGTGCACACTTGCACCGCAAAGAAACAAAAAGAAAAACAAAAGAAACATCCAATGGGGAGGGAGGGTGGGCGCCCTGGAGGCAGGATGAGGGAACACAGTCATGGATTGCCTCCAGGGCGGATCAGGAGCCGGCTGAGGCCGAGACGGATCAGGAGCCGGTTGTGGCAGTGTCGGATCAGGAGCTGGCTGTGGCAGCCTTGGGAGGCTGATCAGGAGCCGTGGGTGGCCGCGGTGGATCAGGAGCCTTGGGAGGCGGATCAGGAGCCTTGGGCGGCCGTGGTGGATCAGGAGACTTGAGAGGCGGATCTGGAGCCTTGGGCGGCCGTGGTGGTTCAGGAGCCTTGAGTGGCGGATCAGGAGCCTTGGGCGGCCATGGTGGATCAGGAGCCTTGAGAGGCGGATCTGGAGCCTTGGGTGGCAGTGGCGGATCAGGAGCCTTGGGCGGCCGAGGTGGATTCACAGGTATCCAGCTCCAGACGCCCATCCAGCCCACCCTTTCTAGGATCTTGACAATACTGCACCCCCCCAAAATTTCCTTGGGGAGGCTTACAGTGGAAGGGTTAGGTGGTTCCGCTGGTGGGCACTCAGGATGCGTAGGCTCTGGTGGGCACTCAGGAGGGTACTCGGGATGTGCAGCCGACTCTGGAGGGCGCACGGGATGCGCCGCCAACTCTGGAGGGTGCACGGGATGGGCCGCTGACTCTGGAGGGCGCTCTTGCAGCGCCGCCGGCACAGGAGGGCGCTCTAGCAGCGCCACCGGCTCCGGAGGGCACTCTGGAAAGCGCACTGGAGACACAGACGCTGGAGGGCACACGGGAGGCGCTGCAGACGCTGAAGGGCGCACTGCAGGTGCAGAGTCAGCTCTCCTTGCCACAGATCGAGGACTGCATCTCCTGCCAACGAACAAGACCCAATGAATGCCCAGTTAGCCTCTCCTGGTGGCGATGGCGGAGCGGAATCCGCAGGGAACTGGATAAGATCGGGGAGAAGGAACTGGCGTTTCCGAGGAGCTCGGATTCTCCTCCAATGGCCTCTCTCCCTGGTGAAGCCCAAATAAACTTTCCTCTGCCAGGTCATGTTGTTGTCTTTATTAGGTCCGTCAATCTGTTACGTCGGGTGCTGGTGAAGGAGAGCGCAGGAGACGTAGAATGGAATGAAAATAATAGTCTTTTTAATAAATCAAAACGTGGAGAAGTATCCAACAATCTTTGAAAAAACGCAGGGAAACACATTCAAAGTTACATTCTCATTGACGGACAAAATCAAACTCAAAAGACTAATCACTAGACAAGACACAGCTGGGGAAACACAGGTGGATGCAAATAAACCAACAATCACATACAGACACAGGAAGGACCAAATAAGGGCAAACAGGAAATCACACATGAAAACGAAACTAAAACAGGAAAACATGAAAACGAAACTAAGAACAGAACTAAACAGACATGAAACGTAACAAATGGAAACATATTTGCTCCATTTGTATCTGCAAGGCGTTACGTATTAACTTCAGTATATATGACTGCTGCATGACTGACATAACTGTTTTTTGCTCCACCCTCAAACATATGAATCGACTATCAGTTGACTACTGGCAAGATTCTAAAATTCCGATTCGACTGTGAAAATTCTCAGTCGGAGGACACCTTTAGTAAAAATGTATGTTAATTTAAAAACATACTTGTATGTTTTATGAAGAGAAAATTGTCTTAGCTTTCTGTACAATCCAACATTTATAAAGGTTATCTATGTTCCATAGTATAAACATCACCTAATATTACCATATTATAATACTATCACTTTTTTTCTACACAGGCTCCATAACTGTAATCTCACTACTCGTTGTTGTCAGAGTTTGTATTCAGTTCTAATATCCTCAGTCTCTGTTCTGAGAGAGCTGGACCTTACCAACAATGACCTGGAGGATTCTGGAGTGAAGCTTCTTTCTGATGGACTGAAGAACACAAACTGTCAACTGATAATTCTGAGGTTTGCGTTCAAGTTATTGCTATGATTTATCCTGTATACAACAACTTACGGTCTAATCGCATGTTTTGAGTTATTGAGATGTAATGTGATGTAATTATATAAATTCACATTATGACATGTTCAATTTACACACAAACATGTCATTATCCTGTGTTACCCTTTCAGTCGAATCACTTCGACGTTACATATGGGAACTCGCCAGAGAGACCAATTGCCTTTGAGCTTTATACAAAAGGCCAGTGAATATTGGCGTGCATTTGATTGCGCTTGCAGGTGTCTGCCCCACCCGCGGTGGATACCGAACTATCGGCTCTGCTCCTCCACGCCGCAGAGCGAATCGGTTTGGAGGTGCTGCGTGCCCCCTCATCCGACCCTTCGCGGCTGGATGATTGGTTCCTGGGAGTTAGAGATGCGGCCCCACAACGCTCTCTCCCAGTGCCTTTCTTCCCAGAGGTGCACGAAGAGCTTACCAGATCGTGGCGAGCCCCTTACTCATCACCCCTGCGCCCAGGCTCTTCGCCCCTTGCCACTCTCGTGGCAGTGCAGCCAGGGGGTATACGACGGTCCCTCAGGTGGAGCACGCTGTTGCAGTGCATTTATGCCCGGGCGGCGTCTCTGCCTGTGGTAATCAGCCACGTCTCCCGTCCGAGGCATGTAGACTATCGTCCGCTCTCGCTGCCGATGTCTACTACGCCAGGCAGGCTGCCACCGCCTCGCACGCGCTTGCAACACTTCAGGTCTATCAGGCTAGAGTGTTGCAGCTCCTGCACGAGAGTGGGCCTGACCAGGGGGCTATGCATGAGAGAGCACGCTTTCTCGACGCCCTCATCTTCCAGGCCGGCCTATTCGGCGACACTGTCGAGGACTTAGCCCAGGAGTTCTCCGCAGTTCAGGAGCAGACCGAGGTGATGTCTCACATCCTGCCCCGGCCGGCCAGCCCGTCCCCGGGTGCACAGCCTCCGTCTGCTCGTCGCCGAGGGCGTCCCCCCGCGGCACCCAGAGAGGATCCTGCTCCGACCCCCGCTGATGCCCAACCGGCGGCCCGTCGTCGAGCTGACCGCGGGCGAGGGGCGCCGCCTGCTGCTCAGGGACCGGTAATACCCGGAGGCGCGGGAAGCGTTCCTGACACAGGCAGCCCAGAGGTGATGGGGACTGCTCTTCGGGTGACGTCGAGGACATCTCCGTCCCCACTCCTGGAGGAGGGCCAGGAGCTTCTGTGTACACAGAGAGAGCAAGTCTTAACGAGAGTGTCATCACCTCCGGGCCCAGTGCCCAAAGGTCCCATCTAACACAAACTTTTTTTGTCTTCTCAGATGCTGACCCGGGACACTGTCGCCAGCGCGGGATCCAGGGAGACAGGTAAGCGCTGCTCAGTGCAGCCAGACGAACAGTCCCTGTCCCTGTCCCGCTATGGGCTGCCCCACTGCTGGCACGGCGGTCAAGGCTCCCTTGATACCCCTGTGGACACAGCTCAGAGCCTGGATTGCGCTCCCCTGCCCCTCGCGGTGGTTGATTCGGACGGTACGCCTCGGCTATGCGACTCAGTTCGACAGGGGCCCGCCCCGGTATCGCGGCTTTGCTCTTTCTCGCACTTTAAAGAGCCGAGCTGCCGTACTGCGCGCTGAGATTGCTGTCCAACTGGCGAGGAAGCAATCGAGCCTGTCCCTCCCGCCGAGTTGAGGTCGGGGTTTTACAGCCCTTATTTCTTCGTGCCTAAAAAGAGTGGTGGGTTGAGATTCGTCCTGCATCTATGAGCTTTTGTATAGCTTTTGTAGAGCTTTTGAGCTGCCATATCTTGGTCCTGAGATAAGGATCAAGCATGCCGGTGCAATACCCCTTGGCCTGTCCCTCTCAGAGTATGTCTCTCCCCGCTGAAGCGGCAGACAGTCATCCGCATCCCCAACTTTCTCAACGACAGGCTGATAATAGTTCACTTCAGGTCTGCTGAGAAAGAGTAAACTCTTAGACAAAAAAAAAAAAAGAAGAGGATCTCTTTCTCAGCCGGAGCTGGATTCGGTCGATGTCACTGCCCGCCTCAGGAACGAGCGCGCAGGCCACGCTGACATGTCTAAAATATACAGCGGTTTCTCTCAAAAACTTTTGAGGCTCCTGGGGCATATGGCAGCTTCAACCGTGGTTGCGCCGCTGGGCTTGCTTCATATGAGACCGCTTCAGGGTTGGTTTCTCGATCGGATCCCAAGATGGGCAAAAGCAGCACCATGGCACACTCCGGACTGGCGTTTTCCCGTAGAGTGGCCACCTGTTCAGCCCACGATCTACCCTGTTACAGGTGTCTAGATCGACACAGGCTGGGTGCTGTATGCAACGGGCAAGCAGCTACGCGTCCAGCTGCTTTGGCATATATTGCCTCGAGTTGTTAGCCGTACTACACTACAGCACAGCGGTCATTGTGTCCATCAAAAATAGAATACTATGTTCCCGCTGCATGGCACAACTCGCCTGCTCATCTGCTCCTGTGGAGTTCAAGCGGCTGAAATTGCTGCATGCTTTTCACTTTCCAGGGCTTTTCAGCCGTGCGGCGGCACCCACCCTGGAGAACGGCGGCTCCACCCCCAGGTAATCCAGCTCAAAAGAAACACTGCTGGCCTCTGGGCTCAAGTACGCCTTTCCCCCAGCAAGCCTCCTTGCGCAGAGACTGTGCAAGCCCAGGGAGGGCAAAGAACAGGTTTCGGACCTCTCGTTCCTCGCGGCAGCCCCTCCCTGCAAAATAGGCACCTTTTGGCACCCGCATCCCGTATGCCGGGACCCACACGTGTGGTTTCTGGACGGGACACGGCAGACTTTTTCCAGCTTTTCCAATTGCTGTCGTAATTGCCATCACTCAAGCGCGAGCCCTCTCTTCCAGGCTGGCTTACGCTCAGAGATGGAGTCTGTTGTCGTTGGTGTTCCTCCCGTGGAGAGGACCCACAGAGATGCACGATGGCAGTTGTACTTCCCTTCCTGCATAAGAGGTTGGAGCGCAGGCTGTCCCCTTCAACTCTTAAAGTATATGTCGCTGCCATAGCCCTTGTAAAGCTTCAGCTCATTGTTCGATTCCTTTGCGGTGCGCGTCGGGAACCCCCTAAACCACACCTCTTGCCCTCTCGGGTCCGGCTGTCGACCTAGCCGGGCTGTGGCCGGCTCCCTCCGAGCCCCTTCAGCCAGCAGAAATAAAATCCTGACTTGAAAACAGCGCTTCTCGTTGCGCTGGCCTCTATTCAGGCCCGGCTGTTTCTCACATGAGAACCCGGGCCGCTTACGTGCCAAAGTTCCCACCAACAAGTGGTAACCTGCAAGCTCTGCCCCGGAGGAGGCAGACCCAGCCTCAGAGTTTCCGTCCTGTGCGCGCGCCGTGTCTCTACATCGACCATACTCGGAGCTTCAGACGCTCTTGGCAGCTCCTCATCTGCTCGGTCACTAGCAGAAGGGAATGCTGTCACCAACCGAGGTTGGCTCACTGGGTGGTGCATGCCATCTCCCTTATACCAGGGAGAGCCGTGCCCCATAGGACTAGAGCGCAACCAACAAAAAGCAGTTTTGCTCGTCCTATGTGCTGGCGCTCGGCGCCTCTTATTAGATATCTGTAGAGCTTCGGGCTGGGCGACACCCATCTCCTTCGCCAGGTTGCCCGCATGCCCTCTTATACTCACGCAGTGATGAGTGGCACCTGAGCGCAATCAGTGCATGCCAATATTCATTGGCCTTTAGTAAAAGCTCAAAGGCAAATAGGTCTCTCTGGCGAGTTCCCATATGTAACGTCTCCATTCCCTCCTTCAGGGAACGTGGGTTACGTTTAGTAACCTAGACGTTTTGAAGTCACACGATATTCTATATCTGTATATGTACTTGTTGCTAAAAAGTGCACCCAGGTACGTTTATGTCATGAGACCAGGTAGGAACAACAATGCTGACAAGGAACTTAGTTCCTATAACCACGCAGTGTGAAAGCCTTTTATATATTTGGGTCAGATTGCCATCATCTGGTGAAAAAAGAAAATCAGTTTTCAAATCTGAAAATAAAAATTATCGCAAAGTTTTTGAAGCACACAACATCACTTGCTCGCAAGTAGATCCTCTACAGTGAATAGGTGCCGTCAGAAAGAGTAGTGTGGATTACTTGGATTATTAAGATGTTTTTATCAGCTGTTTGAACTCTCATTCTGACGGCACCCGTTTACTACAGAGCATCCACTGCTGAGCAAGCGATGGAATGCTACATTTATCCAAATCTGATGAATAAACTTATGTACATCTTGGATTGCCTGAGGGTGCTTATTTTTAGCAAATGTTTATTTTTGGGTGAACAGTTCTTTAATGTGCACAGAAACTGATGTACTGAAGGTTCAACAGGATGTGCTTTTGATGAATCAGTACGTAATTTGATTTGTTTTCGCATTTGCGCAAAGTATATTTTCTGCCTTAATTTAGCATGATACATTACAGCCTAATATAGTTCTGAATAATCAAGTTTCACAGTTCATACAATATTATTATTCCAGGTGAGCATCTCTCATCTTGAGTGGATATATGAGAACAGGTTGTGCAGAGGAGAATACCAGATCATAACATAAAACATTCAATATCACAGCCAACATTGATCTTCACGCACACAAGCAAGCTTTAAAATATTTTGTACATGGCCTGCTTAAAAAGACAAGACATAAGATATAAAATTATATATAAACTCAAGAAATAAAAAACCACAGAGTACATATCTATGTTGTATTTACAGTTCACTCATGCTTTGTGACAGTCTTGCATTATACTACAGTATACGTTTCACTCTCAAGGCCTTGAATGCATCATGCCTGAAACAGGCTGGTTTGGTGTTGTGGACCTTGACCTGGTTTCTCATCCCATCCCAGCATTATCTGAATATAACACACTGAATGGGTCGACCGGGATGTGCTGCCAATGATGGCATTATAGGGGCAGTGGCCCATATGTGCAAGGTCAGACCATGTGTTGCCTGTTAGAGAGAAATGGAAAGGAAATAATACATGTCCCGTTGTCTGTTCCCATGCAAGTGGATTTGTTTTGTCTGCTCTGTCAAGGGTCACTATACGTTAGTCTCCAGACCATTCATGTCGATGGCACAATGGTCCTTGTCTCTGTGTTTCAGGTGCCGGGGTGGCACAGGTGGCTTTTTCCTATCGGTAGGTGGCGGACGGACCCCTTCCTCCAGCTGCATGAGACGGGCCACATCTGGAGGGATGTGCTCAGGTTTGCCCCCTGGTGGCGGGGACTGGAAACTACCATTGTTCTGCTGACAGTTTGGCAAAGCTTGATTAGCTGTGGGCTTTGTTTCACAGATGAGAGGGACCTACGGAAAAACAGGGAAATTCCGAGTCTGATTATTTATTTCACTCGCTTTTGGAGAGATTTGGACTTTCAGACTAGAGTGGTGTTGTAGTTGAACTTTGTGTTGAAAACTTAATGAAAACGTTGCCTTGGCAAGTAACTGAAATAAGTTTAATGCTCATGTTTTACATGTACTATGAGCATAAGGTCTTGTGCAACAAATAAAAAATGAAGCATTTGTGTTTGTATTGTGTCAGCAATACATAAAATATCAATGCGGTCTAAATAGCATACATATATTGTGGATATCTATTTTGGAATGTATTTATTAGTTGTAAATTTCAGAATAGACACCAAGCAAAACAAAAGCAATAAAAAGAAACAAAATACATAAAATAATGAAAAAAAAAAACTATTTGAAGAAAGAACCAAGATCTCTCTACAGGACAGTTCTCATTAACAAAAAATATTTAAGAGCATTTTTGTCAATTAAAATATATAAACATCATATATTCAAAGTGCTAAAATAGATGTAAGTAGAAAACAAATTACAATAAATATTTTATTTTATTTTTTTATCTAAACTAATAAAAATCACATAAAACGAATCTATAATAATAATAATATAAACTAAAACAGCATGTCGTGTGTCAGCTATACAATAAAGCCCAAGATAGAAGATTGGTTTCTCAAAGACATGTATGTAAGAAACAGAGAGAGACATAAGCAGCTGGTTATTTAAATTTGTGTCTCAAATGAACAAATTTTTAATACAAATGTTTTCCTCTCTGTGTATATTTGCTTTAATAACAATATATTACATTTTAAAAATGTATGTTTGACTGTACTATTATTTGAGCAATACCCAATAATAAATGCTTCACGTCTTTTGGTGGTGTAGTGTAGGAGGGGTTAAATCTCCAATCACGTAATCAAGAATCAAGTTCTTTAAAGAGAAAGCCATTATTACAATCTTGAACTAATTTGTCTGGTCAAACAGTGCCTAAAGTAGGTGTATTACAAGTGGCTCTTGGCTTAATTTGTCTGCTGAATGACCACTTGATTACTACAAGTAGAGAAATAGGATTATCACAGAAGCACTTACACATCATGAAAAATAATTGCTAACAGCCATCAACATATGGTGTGCATGTCTCCACGACAAATGTTTCCAAGCCATTTTCCATAAATTAGATGCACAGTAAAATTGAATGTGATTTTACCGGTTTCCTTTTTTTCCCTGAAAATGCTACAGTAAAAAACTGTTAAATTGTTAATGGTAAATTCCTGTAAAATTTAGAGGGGGAAAACATACCCAGAATCCCCTGTATTGCATTTCAATTGTGTTTGAATTTGATTTAACCCTTTCAGTCGAATCACTTCGACGTTACATATGGGAACTGGCCAGAGAGACCTATTGCCTTTGAGCATTTTACTAAAGGCCAATGAAACATTGGCGTGCACTGATTGTGCTCAGGTGCACCTCATCACTGTGTGAGTATAAGAGGGCACGTGCCCAGTGCACATGCCGCTTTTCGCTTCAGAGCCGTTGCTGCCTTGGAGCTGGAGGTCCCCTGGATTTTTTCGTCTTCAGAAAAAGTGAAGGAAGGATCGTTTGGAGGAGTTCCTACAAAACCTGCTCTCTCGTCTGACAGCGTTTCTGGGACCCTGCGGGCACTGCGGCGTCTGTCCCATCTGCGGCGGACACTGAGCTGTCAGACATGCTCCTCCGTGGCGCGACAAGAATCGGTCTGCAGGTGCCCCGTGTGCCTGCGGCCGACCCTTCGCGGCTGGATGAATGGTTTCTGGGGGCCAGAGATGCGGCACCGCCGCTATGCCCCAGTGCCTTTCTTCCCGGAGGTGCACGAAGAGCTGACCAGGTTGTGGCGAGCCCCTTACTGGTCACGCTTGCGCCCAACCCCTTCGGCCCTCGCCACACTCGATGGCGGTGCAGCCAAGGGGTACGAGGCGGTCGCCCAGGCTGGCTACTGAGAGACAGCGTCGTCGAGCTGGCCGCAGGACCCAGCCTGCTCAGGGGCCGGCCAAGAACACCCGGAGGGGCGGGAAGCGAAGGTCTCCATCTAACACAAACCTTTTTGTCTTCACAGATGCAGACCCAGGACGCTGTGACGCCAGTGCGGGAGCCAGGGAGACAGGTAAGCGCTGCTCAATGCAGCCAGACGAACAGTCCCTGTCCCCGCCCCACTACAGGCTGCCCCACTGCTGGCATGGCGGTCAACGTTCCCTTGATACCCCTGTCGACGCGGCTTGGAACCTGGATAGCGCTCCCCAGCCCCTCGCAGTGGTTGATTCGGACGGTATGCCTCGGCTATATGATTCAGTTCGGCAGGCGCCCGCCCC
>JAUMHG010000072.1:15112080-15125997 GCA_032359395.1 Enteromius anoplus
ATTGAGGCTTTGTAGAATGACACCAAAAGTCTCTGTGTGATGTTATTCCTTCTGAGTATTCTCAAGAAGTACAGTCTTTGTTGGGCCTTTTTCTGCAGCTCTGAGGTGTTCACGCTCCAGGATAGATTCTCCTCTATGTTGACTCCCAGGAAGCGAAAGTCTGCCACCCTCTCCACACAGTCTGACTTTTTCCTTCTGTAATCTATTGTAAGTTCATTGGTCTTTAAGGTGTTAAGGAGGAGGTTGTTGCCATACACCATGTTGACAGCTGTTCCACCTCGTCTCTGTAAGCTGACTCATCACCCCCGGAAATGAGCCCTACCACAGTAGTGTCATCTGCAAACTTCACAATAGTGTTGCTCTGATGGACAGGGGTACAATCGTATGTGAAGAGAGAGTATAACAGTGGACTGAGAACACAGCCCTGTGGGGAACCAGTGCTAAGACTTAGGACTGAGGATATGTGACGGCCCACTCTCACTTTCTGTCTGCGGCCAGAGAGGAAGCTGTTGATCCACATGAAGGTGCTGCGAGGAAGCTCCAGGTCTTGTAGCTTGGTCACCAGTCTGTGTGGAAGGATAGTATTAAAAGCAGAGCTGTAATCCACGAAAAGCATCCGTACATAGCTCCCTTGGCCCTCCAGATGTGATACGGCGGCATGAAGGGTTGTGGCTACAGCGTCTTCCGTGAATCGGTTTGCTTTATAGGCAAACTGGTGAGAATCCAAACTGCGGGGCAGTGCTGCTGAAATGTGAGGGGACTATGGTGGAGGACTTGAGGCAGGGTGGGACGGTCAACTGTGCAAGGGATTGATTGAAGATCCTGGTAAAGATCCCAGCCAGTTGCTCTGCACAGTCCCTCAGCACTCGACCTTCTGTGGGCTGTGTCATACTGATGGGACTCCAGTGCCTTAACCTCAAAGCGGGCAAAGAAGATATTCAGTTTCTCCGCCAGCGCAAGGTCACCTTCGGCAGATCCGAGGTTGGTCTTGTAGTTCGTCAAGTTTTGAACTCCCTGCCACACCTGCCGGCTGTTGTTACTCTCCAGATGGTCCTCAATCCTCCTCCTAAAGTCTCCCTTGGCCTCTCTTCAGATTGGCTCGGGCCAGGCTGTAGTGGTCCCTATTTCCAGTCCTGAAGGCGGTGTTCCTTTCCTTCAGCAACTGCTTGACTTCCCAGGTCATCCAGGGCTTTTGGTTGGGGTAAACCCGGATACGTTTGTCCATTGTGACAGTGTCTATGCAGTGTTTTATATAACAGAGTACACTGTCTGTGAACATTTCCAGTTCTTGATGTTCAAAAATCTCCCAGTTGGTATTATCAAAGCAATCCTGCAGCTGCTGCGAAGCACCCTCTGGCCATGTAGTAACAGTCTTAGTGATGGTGGGAGCAGTTTTCCTGAGGGGGGCATATGCAGGAATTAAAAACAGGGAAAAGTGATCAGACTGGCCCAGATGTGGTAAAGGACTAGCCCTATAACCGTTTTTGATATTAGTAAAAACTTTGTCCAGAATATTGTCACCCCTAGTGGCACACTTAACATGCTGGTAAAATTTAGGGAATGCTGTTTTTAAGTCCGCCTGATTAAAGTCCCCTGGCATGATATGTACAGCATCAGGATATATGCTCTGTTTATTGCTGATGTTCGTATGCAAAATTGTGATAGCCGAGTTAGCATTAGCATCTGGTGGTACATAAACAGCTGTTATTATGACCACGGTAAACTCCCTTGGAAGATAAATGGGCCTGCATTTTACAGTCAAATATTCTATATCTGGTGAACAGTGACGATCTATGATCACTGTGTTAGTACACCAGCTGTTGTTCACATACATACAGAGCCCCCCTCCTTTGATCTTACCGGAGTCCACTGTTCGGTCATAACGCTGTATAGTATGGCCCGCTAGCTCGATAGCAGAGTCCGGAATGGATTGATGCAACCATGTCTCGGTGATAAGCAGTATGTATGAATCCTTAACGTGGTTGTTTGCTGCTATTTGTAGCCTCAATTCGTCTATCTTATTTGCAAGCGATCTGGCATTCGATAAGAATAGACTGGGGAGCGGTCGTTTGAGCGGCTGCCTCCGTAGCCTGGTTAGCACACCAGCCCGGCAGCCTCGCTTTATTTTCCTCTCTCGTCGCCGCCTGCGCCTCCTTCCCGCAGGGATAATAATCCATGGAGAGCCCGGTCTCCTCACTATTTCCACCGGTATCTTATGTACGCGAACAAATTCGCTAGTTACACTCTCACGGTGGCTCATGCCGATCTTAAGAAGATCATATCGGTTGCAGACACCTGGAATGTGAATGGCGCGAAGCGACCTCAAATGCTTCCGACTCCATAGGAGGAGGTAGCGGGCGAGCTGCTAAATGCGACGGGAGTGTAGACCACTTCGATGGCTGATGTACGTCATGGTCGCTGTGTTGTCCGTGCGGACCAGTATAGCCCTGTATGTGTTCCTTGAGATGACCCAGAGCTAGACGTACTGCTAGCAAAACAGTTGAGAACGCGAACCACTTTCTCCTTGAGCAGAGTCAGGGTGGCCTCCGTTACTTTGGTAAACACATAGGGCGACAGGGAGAGCCCGAAGGGCAGAACACGGTACAGATATGCTCGGCCTTCGATCGCGAACCTCCGGAATGGCCCGTGGCACGGAAGGATCGAAACTTGAAAGTGTGTGTCCTTCAGGCCTCTTGCTGCAACCAATCCTGAGGACGGATGCATTCGAAAGTGCACTTCTGTGTCAACATCTTAAGAGCTTGGTTCAGGATTCGCAGATGCAGGATCGGCCATAACCCACCACCTTTCTTGGGCACTATGCGAGGATCCAGGGCTGTAAAACTCTGACCTCATATCTGCTGGAGGGACCGGCTCTATTGCTCCCTTCGCCAGGAGGGTAGCAATTTCAGCACGCAAAACAGGGGCATCCACAGCGTTCACTGACGTGAAGTGGATGCCGCTGAATTTGGGCGGAGGCTGGGCAAACTGAATCGCATAGCCGAGCCTGATGGTCCGGATGTGCCAACAAGATGGTCTGAGCCTGCTCCAGGCACCTAAGAACCAAGCTAGTGGCACCATCGTGAGCACCGGGGTGCCAGCAGTGGGGCAGCAAGAGGAGATGCAGGGACCCGGCTCGGCATCTCTGTGCTGGTCCGAACTGGGTCTGAGTGTGTGCAACTCTTACCTGCATCCCGGCAAAAGTGAGGAGGGAAGCGGGGGCGGCGGCCGGGGCCCACCAACGGCGACGAGCAGTCTGAGGCGGTGCCTATGGTGGCCAGGCGGAGGCAGCAGCTGCTCACCGAGGCAAATCAGCGCCAGTCTGCTACTGAGCAGAAGGATCTCCTGGGCGAAGTTCCTCACTGCATCGCCGAAGAGGCCGGTTTGGATCACGGGAGCATCAAGGAGCTTGTCTTGTCTCACATCACCAACACAACCTTATATGGCGCTCCTGGACCACCATAGTGGCATCGCAAGACCCAGAGACCGCAGCGTAACCTTCGTCGCTCAGGGCGCAAGGTCCGCAGCGGTGCGGAGTGCACTAAGAACTTCTGGGACATGACCACCCTTGTGCAAGTGCTCAGTGCCTTGGCGTGCCGTAGCGTGTACTGCAGACATAGCTTCTCCACAGGCCACATAAACACTGTCGACAAATGCCCATAGGCCCAGAAATGAAGCACAGGAAATCCCTGCCCAGCAGTAGAGGTGCTAGCAACCGCTCCACTGGGGGAACCCGCATATAACCCTTAGCTGCACTGCCACCTAGACCGGTTTCCGGCAGTGAAAGATGCCATCCACGTTCTGGTGAGCTATTCATGTATTTCCAGGTAGAAAGGCACCGAGATGGGGCCCTGAGAACCAGCGCGAGCCACCCCTAAGTACCAATCATCCAGCTTTGGAGGACCCGGGACGCAGTGGGACTTCCCACTCAAGTCCGATACCCCTCAGCAGCCCGGGCAAACACAGCCATCAATTCTGGGTCTGAATCCGGCAGCGTGGAATGCCCAGTGGACGCTATGCCAGTCGGAACTTCAGTCCCAGAACCTTCTGGCTCTCCTTCCAATGTAGCAATCGACATCCGGTCACCAGGGGGAGTGCCAGAGGTAACAGCTGGTACCCCTTGCGAGGGTCCAGACTGTCTCAATGACAGCTCCATTGGTAGTGCACAAGTGGTATGACATCTTTAAAAAGGCGCGTTTTTACAAAGACGTACCACCCGTGAGCTGCTCTTATAGAAAACCTCTTTTAGTGTTCCGAGACGCACAGGGGAGATGGCCGCATGCACACAACAGTGGGTAGAACAAACTGTTATGGCAATCCACTCGACACTGGAACCATCCCTGCTGCAAACGCCATATCACCAGCCACTCTTCAATCACAGTTGCAGATTGGAGAGCTGAACTCCGAGATGAACTGTGTGTGTGTTTTTTAAACAGTTTTACATTTGTTAACACTATCGGATAGGTAGAGCATTCATGTTTAGCAACAGTGCATGGATATTTAAATTCTAAACTGCAGCAATACATATCTATTTGGGGTGTAACGGTTCACAAAAATCACGGTTCGGTTCTATACGATACAGTAGCGTCTCGGTTCGGTATGTTTTCGATACAGCAAAAATACAATAAAAAAAGACAATTTCCTTTTTTCCAATTTTTTTCCCCCCACATTTTTATTTATTAAATCTAACATAGTATGACCTTGTTCCCCCCCCCCTTTTCTTTTACTTTGAACAACAATGGAGCTATACTTCACATAACTTCGGAGTTTCTTCTTAGCCGCAAATAAAGAAGGGTTTTGGAAAAGTCAGCCATGGATGGTATTTATTGATTCATTAAAACTTAATAAAAAGTAGATTTGAGCCGTTTCAAATCGTGAAAGCTAAGTGTCCCGTGTTCGTAGACCGTGCGCGCCATCCACTGACATCCAGGAAGTGGTTTCTTCCTGCGGGACAATCTGCGTGAGGGGAGACGACAGGGGAGAGATCCACAATTTAATTTGGTGGTGTATGTGTCACCAAAGTCTTAGGGGTCGTTCACATGCAGCGCACAAGCTCTTCATTTCAAACAGAGCTGCGCAGTTTAAAATCCAAAGCGGAAATGATTTTGTAACTGACAGCGCTTTTTTTGTTGCCAAGTAACAGCAGACGCTACAGACGCGCGAAGCGCTTTGAAATTGGTGGAGGAAGCGACGTGCCTTGTGTTTTCCACTCATTTTAGACGCTTTGTGAACGTACCCTTATGTTACATTTAATGCTAAAGTATCGTTAACGCCAATACAAACATTATTTTAGTGTGGTAGAGCAGAAAGATGCAGCTCTGATTAAACAGCTGGATGTATGGTTGAAATGGCAAAGGGAAATGCCTAACGTTACCTGTATGCCGCGGGTGATAGTTGGTAATGTGTGTGTTTCTGGTTCTCATTTGTTTGTGGGTGGGAGGAGCAGACGCGGGTTCCCTGTCCCGTCGTTTGCGCTGCCTTGTTAAGTGTTGCACTGAAAGCATTATATTTGACAGTTTATTCTCTTTCTTTTTTTTTTTTTTTAATCGTTTGGTTCGTATGCGTACCGAACCTAAAGCCTCGTATCGAACGGTTCGATTCTATACGACATATCGTTACACCCCTAGTATCTATATCAACGTAATAAAACCGTGGCAGGGTTGTATTGAACCTGTGTTTTAGTGCCAGGCGTTGCACAAAATGTTTTTATGACACCAGGTTAATATTATTCATGTGTACTACCAAAAAAGTGTTCATATGTTAATATAGATATTTTAACAGTAGTAATGAAAAATATATTTTGGTCACTACTATAGATATACAGTACAACTTAAATTCATTAAAATAAATAAATCAATAAATAATCAAAATAATGATAATAATAATAAATTATTTGTCAACATGTCCATCCACACCCCCCTAACCCCCCCTTTCTCAAGTAACTCACCCCATCTCCCTCTTTAATGAAGTCTTTTCGGCAGATATGGGCCATGATTCCTGTGGCTAGAGCGTCTCCCATCACATTGACCATGGTACGAAATCGGTCTCTGAAGAGGTGAGGACAGACATGATTAACAGAATTAACTTAAATGTATTTTAAAAACACTACAACCAAGTACATTTGTGTGTATTTTTTTAATTTTTTTTTATAATAATAATAGTGAGTAATAAAGAGTTAATTCGATTTTTTAAGTTAAAAGGTTCCACCCCAAAATGAAAATGTAGTCACAGGGATTGTTGTTCCAAACTCATAAAAGCGTAGTTTATCTTTGGAATACAATTTAAGATATGTTTAATGAAAACTGGGTTTATGACTGTCCCATTGCCAAGTAAAAATCTAAATACACAAAAATATCAACCACATGTCGATACTTACAGAGCCCAATCAACAGCGATAATGAGAGTGATATCATCAGTGGGCAGTCCGACGGATGTCAACACTATTACCATGGTGACCAGGCCGGCCTGTGGGATCCCTGCTGCACCAATGCTCGCTGCTGTCGCTGTTATACTGGAAAACATGGTGAATTAATCATTACACAGCAAAACAAGACCATTTAAAGTAAATACATGATGCCATTTGTATTTTGAGAAGAGCTTTTTCTTTAAAAAGTTAATTTAGATTGACAGATCATAGTATCACGCCACCGAGCTGCACTGATCCTAGTGCAGCCAACTATGCATGCAGGCAATCACCCATTATTTAATCACCGCCACCTGGATCTCATTAGGTGAGCTTGTATAAAAGCCACATTCACCAGTTGCTCTACGGCTGACATCGAGGTAACAACCTTTATATTACCAGAAGCCTTCACCTCTCATGTCTTTGTCATCTTGTCACGATCTACTATGATTGTTAATTGGATTACGACTCCTGGAAATAGATTCACACTCACCGGCTCTACTTACAGCGTGTGTATTCCTGGCTGTGAATGAAACACAGAGGAATCCTGCGCTTTGGCTTACCGGCTCACTTACCTGCTCGAATCCAGCGAGAGGCTCAGCGATCGATGTTCCACATCATTACGTGAGACTCTCTAATTCACTTACCTGAAGTTACTCACCTTCTTGTACTCACCTGTCTTCGCAGAACGCCGGCCACCCTTCACTGTCAAGTCCACCTGCACCTGTAAAGGCACCAGATATGCCCGAGCTGATCCCTGCCAATCCCATTCCGCCAATCCTAAATCCAGTTCATAGTTTACGGCCGGGAGTGCCGTTTTTGTATCCAGTTCCAGCCCCAGAATCACAGCCAGTAAAATCAATCATCGATCCTGGTTTTAAGTCACAACCAAGACAACCAATCACAGGTCCAGTTTTTGAGTCTGCGCCAGAGTTGGTTGCGCTGCAAGAGCGCCCTCCAGAGTCGGTTGCGCTGCAAGAGCGCCCTCCAGAGTATACTCAGTCAGAGTCTGAACCACAAACAGAGTTCACGTTACCAGAATCAAAGCCAATCACGTTGTTAAAACCAGAACAAGAGGCACAGTCAAGGTTTATACTGCAAGAACCAGTCACGCTGCTCAAGCCAGAGCCACAGCCAGAGTTCTAATTGCCAGAGCCTGTCACGCTATTCAAGCCAGATCCAGAGCTACAGCTGAAGTTCATGCTGTCAGAACCAGAATCTCCAACAGAGTTTGCGTTACCTTAACCAAAGCCAGTCACGTTGCCCAAGTCACAGTTAGAATTCATGTCGCCAGTGCTAAAGCTAACCCCACTGTCCGAGCCATAGCCACAGCCGGAGTTCAAGTTGCCAGAGCCAGAACCAGTTACGCTATTTGAGCCAGCGCCAGAGCCACAGCCAGAGTTTGAACTACCGAAGCCAGGACCAGTCACGCTGCAAGAGCCGCAGGTCGAGTTCACGCTGCAAGAGCCGCAGGCCGAATTCATGCTGCAAGAGCTGCAGGCTGTCCATGAGTCACCACCACAGCCGCGGACTGTCCACAAATCACCACCACAGCCCCGGGCTGTCCAAGAGTCACCACCACAGCCGCGGGCTGTCCTCGAACCACCACAGCCGAGGGCTGCCCATGAACCACCACAGCCAGGATCCCCTGATCCATGGCCACCCAAGGCCCCTGAGCCACCATGGCCTTCCAAGACCCCTGATCCATGGCCTCTAAAGGCCCCTGATCCACCATGGCCTCCCACGGTCCTTGATCCATGGCCCCTTAAGGCCCCTGATCCACCATGGCCTCCCACAGTCCTTGATCCATGGCCCCTGAAGGCCCCTGACCCAACATGGTATACCAAAATCCCTGATCTACGGCCTCCCAAGGCCCCTGATCCGCCATGGTCTCTTAGGTCTCCTGATCCGCCATGGTCTCTCAAGACCCCAGATCCATCATGGCCTACTAAAGTTTCCAATCCACGAGGACGGGTCAGGTCAGCTGTGTCATCCAGGAAGCACCTCATGACAGGATCTGGTTCGGGTCACAAGATACCCACCCACCCACCCTTTCTGCACATGTTCATGTTAGAGCGCCAGGAGTCGCTCCTTGAGAGGGGGGTGATCCCAGTGCAGCCAACTATGCATGCAGGCAATCACCTATTAGTTAATCACCGCCACCTGGATCTCATTAGGTGAGCTTGTATAAAAGCCACATTCACCAGTTGTTCTACGGCTGAGATCGAGGTAACAACCTTTATACTTACCTGAAGCCTTCACCTCTCATGTCTTTGTCGTCTTGTCACGATCTACTAGGATTGTTCATTGGATTCCGACTCCTTGAGAGAGATTCGCACTCACCGGCTCTACTTACAGCGTGTGTCTGCCTGCCTGTGAATGAAACACAGAGGAATCCTGCGCTTTGGCTTACCGGCTCACTTACCTGCTCGAATCTAGCAAGAGGCTCAGCGATCGATTTTCCACATCATTACGTGAGACTCTCTAATTCACTTACCTGAAGTTACTCACCTTCTTGTACTCACCTGCCTTCGCAGAACTCTGGCCGCCCTTCACTGTCCAGTCCACCTGCACCTGTAAAGGATCGAAGGAAATAAGGAAGCTAGAAAAGAGATTACTGGAGGTTTAAAAGAGCGATATGGAGATCGCTATTGGAACTGTTGCTTTATAACCTGTTGAACACTTTCAATAAACTTTTGTTATTCCTTATCTTCGGTGTCCCGAGCCATCTGTGCTGAGCATTACACATAGGCTGGAAATACTAGCACAAACTGCCTGCTCATTTTATGAATGACAGATAAACAGCCTTTATGCAACCAGTAATAACAAACAAAATCAAGCACATAATGAATGAAATCAAGCTCTTGCATCAATGCTTTCATGCAGATACACAATCCAGGCTCATTGGAAATACATGCCTCTGCATGCATTTCTGCAACACCATAATTATGTACCTAATCGCACATTTTGCAGCAGTTTAGCAAGTGTAGAAGAACACCAGTCAGCTTGTGTGGGGTTCAATGCTCAGTGCAATATACTGTATAAAGCAAAGGAAATAAAAGGTGCGCAGAACTTCTCTAGTGAAGAATATCTAATAAGAGTCTCAATAATTTGTTACTCATTATACATTAAAATATAACTAATTATGGAAAATGAAAATTGCATTAAGCCTGTTTTACAATGCTCGTGTTAGCAGCGCTGCACATTAAATGAATAGTTCAACCAAGAATCAAAATTCTGTCATCATTTACTCACCCTTGAGTAGCTCCAAACCTGTATGAATTTCTTTGTTCTGTCGTACACAAAGGAAAACATTTTGAAAATATTAATTTGTAACCGGACTGTTTTGGGTCATCATTGACTTCCATAGTATTTTTTCCTATTTTGGAAGTCAATGGTGACCCAAAACAATATGCAAACCCTGGCACATTTTATTCCATTGATCTATCTTAACCTACCAGATGTTAACAAATGCAAAACTAGTATAAAAACACATTTTGTAATACTGTAATAAATGCATGCCACTATTGCCCTGATTACAGATGTGGTTTGAAACACTCTTGTTCAACCCCAACAATAGCAACAGAGCATATGAAAGTTAGAGATGTGTGAGAGTAGGCAGATGGATTTTGAAAAGACTGGACAATTGAAAATTGCATAATAATCCTGCAGTAGGACAGCCATGTGACTGTGGTGTTTATCCCCATAACAGAACTGCCCAAATGCTCTCTGGCCCTCCATCTCTGCAATATCTGTAGACCCTTCATTTCTGCATCTGAACTTCCTTTCGCAAAATTGCGAGGTCATCGCATCACTCTATGATGTAGTAAACTCGAAAGAGTGTGCATCTGCTTATGCACTTGGTGCTGCTTTTAGTCCAGCCGGGCTGACAGGGACATTTATCACTTGTGTGGCATTTCAGAGCTGAAGACACCAAAGCTCTGAAATAACGCTGCATGCCATATAATCTGATGAACCATGATTCTGTCAGGCACGCATCTGTGCAGTCTTGTGCATGCAGAAGTCCACCCCACATGAGCTTACTCACATGGATGAGCAAAGTATGAAGTTAATGATTTTAAAAACATCTAAATAGCAAGTGAAAATTTCACAACAGTTTAGCATGTTTCATATTATATAATATCATATTCCAACACAGTTTCACTCCAACTTGTCACATTTTAAAGCTTGGTCAAAACAGTTTTGCGTTATTCTTCAATGCTCAGGGTACCCCTTTTCAGGATGAAGGGTCCTCCATTGTTTTCAGTTGTTTGGCTTAATGTAATGGTTTGCATGCATATATAAATTTATTATATATTATTTTTTTGTTTTATTGGAGCACCAAACCCCACCCCTACCCTACACCTACCCACCTCTGAACAATATAAACACACACACAGGCAAATGCAATTACTGTAAATAAAAGACTGAAAAGAAGTACCTTGAGCGTCAAACTGTTTTGAACAAGTGCCAAAATGTGATGAGTTGGAGAGAGACTGTTGCATATTCAGCTTTTGTTAAAGATAAATGGACATTAAACATTAAAAAGTATTAATTTTCATGTTGTGCTCATTCTGAGCTAAAAGGGATGCTGTTGATATCTTCAGGAAAGGAACCCAAAATCCATCTTTGCATTAATGGATCTAAATGGATGCGCTGCAGAAACATCCTTAATGGAAACATTTACATTGAAAACCAAAGGAAAGTGTTTCTACCATGCATTCTCATATTCTATAAACTAACGCTCTAGAAGTGTTTAAAGGTGTTATTTTTTCCATTGTATCCTGTGTGAATCATACAGATATTAACATTGAAGTAATTACTCCTAATTTCAATAATTTCATCAATCATACTGCCATAGTTGATGTTTTCCTTTGTTCACACATGCATTGTCACCAGTATTAACAGGTTAAAATAGTCCCACTGCTTGTTTAAGCAGCATGATAATGCACATAGCAGAGTGTCAGGGATTATTTCTGCTACAGTCAGCAAAAAAACATGAAAAGTGCAATGCAAAATACTTATATATACTCTCGAAGTGAGCTATACTCACCTATTGTTTGAAGACATTTGATAAGCTTGACTCTAATTCCCTGCAAAATTGCTGCCTAACTCGCAATATGCATTTATTGGAGCTGCTTAAACAAACTGTTGCCCGTAAATAATATAAATTTAAATCTACAGTAAGTTCCAGCTGCCAGCAATACTGTAATTTCTACAGGAATTTTTAACAGTGGGGGTAGTCGTGGCCTAATGGATAGGGAGTTGGACTTGTAACCCAAAGGTTGTGGGTTTGAGTCCCATGCAGGTCGGATAGGGATTGTGGGTGGGGTTGGTGAATACCAGCGCTTTTTCCACCTTCAATACCACAACTGAGGTGAGACCCTTGAGCAAGACACCGTTCTCCCAATTTCTCCCCAGGCGCAGCAGCAATGGCTGCCCACTGCTTCGGGTGTGTGTGTGTGCGTGGTTGTTCATTTCTCACTGCTGTGTGTGTGCACTTGGATGGGTTAAATACAGAGCACAAATTCCTATTATGGGAAACCATACCTGGCCATGTCTTGTCCTTTCCTGTCCTTTCCAAAAGCTGTCACTGGGACAGTATCTTTTCAAAAGTACACTATTTGTGTACTATTAGTACACGTTTGTGCCTATTAGGTTCAAATGTGTACATTTGAAGTATTAATATGTTCCTTTAAGGTACCAAAATGGACCCTTTAGGCACAAATGTATCACGCCAGTGACAGCTCTGTACCTTTATTTCTGAGAGTCTAATTACATATAAATTAAATTGATAATGCATATGTGTGTATATATAAAGTACAATATACAAATATCAATTTAATGTAATTAATAATTTAAATTTAATTTAAATCAAATAAATTGTTTCCTTAACAGGGTTACTTCAACGTAAAAAAATCTGTGTATTGGTAAAAAACTTTGCATTGATCTATTAAGATATTTGTTACTTTCTCTGACATTTTGTAGTTTCATAAATTATTTATTGCTATTACATAAAACAGTTTTGTTTATCATGCAGCTGGATTAAAGCCTCTTTCAGGCTTCATTCAGTCTCTGGTTCATGAAGATGTATGTATGTATGTGCAAAATACTATAAATCCAGAGCTTGCTAGTTAGCTGGAACTGATTGAAGGATGCCTGAAACAGAGCTACATTTTCCATATTAGTGTTGTTAAAAAATATTAATTAAAAAATGTGAAAGAGATCCTATTATTGTTTTATTAAACTATTATGCTAAAAGAAATGTTTATAAACACCATATATTTGTTTGTAATAATTATAAAAGTATATCATTTGTTTTTAATCTTCTTTTAATTAGTTTTAATTTTAGTTATTTTATTTCAATGGAATCTAAATGAAAAAAAAAAAAAAACTGTCTGATCTGGTTGAGAAGATGGAGACAGATAGACCCTTATCTCCCGCTCAATGTGGAAATGTGGCGGGTATGGAAGAATACGGATATAAATCGATGCCAAAAGTGGAACAGAGATTCGACCACGATGCAGGCACAAATATTCCCTGCTTGAATAGATTCGAAGTTCAAATCAGTCAAGAGAGTGGGAAAAGGCCACTCACCCACTGTCATACAGTTCAGAGACTGTTGGGCCTGAGGGCGGCCAACGTGATACCATACGGCCTGCTATACAGGAGACCCCTACAGTGGTGGCTCAAGACCAAGGAGGTTTCCCTGGAAGGGAATCCACGTTGAACAATCAAAGTCTCCCGACTATGTGTGCGAGCCTTAGACATGTGGAGAAACCCTTGGCTTCTAAAACTGGGTCCGGTTTTACGAGCTCCCGGTCGCCAGCTAAAGTCGGCGACGGATGCGCTCACCGGTTTGAGATCAGCCATGAGTGGGCTAGGCAGCATGTGCCTTCTATACTTCCTGGTCTGACGTCACCTGCCCTGACATCATGAAATGAAAATTGTAATCAAATGTAAATCAACATGTCTACACCTGTCTGATACGGTCAATATACAAGCATTTCATTAATCAAGTTATTATAGTCAACTTATAGTCATCAAGCTTTGTGTGAACAGGACTGTTTTGTACCTGATAGTGATGATCTGGCCGAAGTCAAGCTCGTAGTTGTTGACCTGGGCGATAAAAATGGCTGCCACCGCCTCATACAGCGCTGTGCCATCCATGTTGATAGTGGCTCCGACGGGCAGCACGAAGCGAATGATCCTCCGGTCTATGTGATTGTTCTCCAACAGGCACTTGAAGGTGATAGGCAGGGTGGCAGAACTGTAAATAAATAAAGATCTCTTGTTAAATTTCCCAACTCTGTCTCAGTTTCATCTACCACTTATTCAGAATATACATAACAGAAGCCATAACACAATTTGCCATATGAGAAAATCCACGTATCAATCATCATAATCATAATTTTAACTTTGGTTAGTTAAAAGAACACTCTTTACCCTTTCAGTCGAATCACTTCGACGTTACATATGGGAACTCGCCAGAGAGACCGATTTGCCTTTGAGCTTTT
>JAUMHG010000072.1:15150240-15167940 GCA_032359395.1 Enteromius anoplus
TATACTTCACAGCACTACACATTTTTGTATAGTACAGTTAGTACAGTAATACTGTAATATGATACAGAATCATGTGATGACTGAGGTTAGGGTGGACTCTTTGCATGGACAGGCCATGGTTTATCACATGGTCCAACAGAGTAGTCCTGAAGTCATCTGACACACATCTCCACACTGGTACTCATCTTTGTCCTTGTCTTCTTCCAAGTCTAACTCCTCTCTCTCTTTGTCCTCTTACTCTGACTCTCATTGCCTCCATGCTTGCAAAGTTCTCAAAATGTCTTACCTGAGGTCTATTTGTAGTGCTAAGGCTCAGACCGATTGGTGTTCTGTTTTTCTGTGGGATTTAAGGTGTCTATGTAAGTGTTTACAATTGCCAGATGAGTTTTGCATGTGTTTTCCCAATGAAAACAGATTATTTTGTTTTTGAACAAAGTGTCTAATGTAAGAAAACGTGTGCAGTGTTGCAGTGAAAAAGTGTGTTACAGAATTGTAAACAAAGTGCAAAGTTGAAAAGGTGTTTAAGCTATGATTACACTGTGTTTAAGATAAGATACAAGAAGTTTAGGTATTGTGGCTTTGGTATAAGCATTCACTTTTAGTGTGTAAGCAATAGACAAAAACTGTAATCAGATGATAAAGTTTCTTAGTGCAGTGGTTTTCAAACTTGTTCCTGGGGACCCACAGCGCTGAACATTTTGTATGTCTTCCTAATTTAAACACTTGATTCAGATCATCAGTGTTGCATCCTCATTAGATGAACTTGTACTGCATTAAACAACGACACCAACACAAGCCTGTTTGCACCATGCCATTCTTTACTATCTGTTCACTGGTATACAAGTGACATTCGGCGCACACTGCGCATGTGCAATGGAACAGGGAACCAGTACGGGGTGTCGTAAAGACGAAATGTATAACATCTGAAATGCAATACACAACATACTCCTCCCCTTTTACTTTAAACATCAACCCCAACAACTGAAGACTTTTTTTAACATCTTACCTATGTTTTTGTTTTGTTTGCTTTATGAACATTAACAATAGAAAAACTTTTAAATAAATGTATATGCACATAACTTCTAACACTAGGGAAAGAGGGTAGACTACCTCGTTTCCCTGGCTGAACCCTGGGGATTATTCTGCCCCAGCGACATGGGTTAGCCACTAACTAGAGATCCAGTCTTTGAGGTTGTTTCCGCATTCTAGTGGGATAACGATGAAAAGGAGATACAGGTGGTGTTTTTACTAGCGCGTCTGTCACAGTCACTCATATAGTTGGTGTAGGAGATGTATTCTCAGAAGGAACGCCTACCCGAGGTTCAGTAGAAGGTGGTGTGGACAAGATTTCTGGTAACACATTCTTACCAAGGTTGATGTGAGACCGGCATTGTTGTTGGGCCCACAAATCACAGGGGCCATCACCAGAGATTGCTGAAGACAATAACTGGTCAACATGTCTCCTCCATGTCTGATTGTCTTTAGTTTTAACAATGTACGAAACATGGCCAGTTTGTGCAAGAGTGGTTGCAGGTACCCATTTTGCTCCCTTTCCATAATTGCGAGCAAGTACTCTGTCACCTCTGTTGAAACTTTTAAACTTCGCCTTACATCGCCTCTCCACCTGCTTTTGCTGTTGTGACAAGACAATCTGCTTGGTTCCTCTTGGTCTCAGCAGGGTCTTGTCTGCTGCGTAGTTGTCGTTTCATCATTGCAGTAGCTGGGGAGACTTTAGTGACTGTATGCGGCATGTTCCTATAAGACAACAAAAGAGTGTTCATTCGCTGGTTTAGGGAACCCTTACCCTGTGATGTCTTTAGGGCCTTTTTCAAAGTTAGGATGAATCGTTCTGCCAGGCCAATTGTGGAAGGGTGATTATGCGCAGATCTGATGTGTTGAATCCCATTCAGACACAAGAAAGACTGAAACTCTTCAGACACAAATTGTGGGCCATTATTGCTTACGAGCTGCTGAGGTATCCCGAAACGACTGAACACAGATCTAAGCTCTGATCTAATGGTTTTCTCAGAAGACGTGCTGTTCATAACGGCTACCTCTGGCCATTTGCTGTGAGCGTCGACAATTACCAGAAACATGTGGCTCTCCATTGGCCCTGCAAGTCAATATGTATTCTTTGCCATGGCTCTTCTGGGAAGTCCCATGGGTGCAAGGGGGCTATCTGAGGCATGTTTCTTACATTCTGGCAATCGGGACAACCCCTTGCCTCCTTTTCGATCTCTAAATCAATGCCAGGCCACCAGAAGTAGCTGCATGCAATCTCTTTCATCTTCACTACTCCCGCGTGGCCTGCATGAAGTTCTTTCAGCAAAAGGTTCCTTAGAGGAAGGGGTATAACTACCCGATAACCCCATAATAGCCAGCCAGATTGTACTGGCAGCTCATTTCGTCGAATCAGATGGGGTCTGAAGTTATCTGTCATCTCTCCTCTCTTTCCATGAGAGATCCAGGCCAAAACTTCTGACAAAACCAGGTCAGTTCTTGTGAATCGTTTTATTTGAGCTGCAGTGACAGGCGCACTTTGCACTTGCTTAAAGAAAAAAAAAAATGTCAGCTTGACTGCCTTCTGGTGCTGTGTCCGACAATGGCAACCTTGACAACCTTGAGCAGTTCATGTAAGGGACGAAGCCTGCTGGCCAGGTTTGGAATGAATGTTGCATAGTATGTCAGTAGCCCTAGGAATGATCTCAGCTGGCTTACGTTCTTTGGAGATGGTGCATCCACAATAGCTTTTACCTTCAATGGTGCTGTGTGGAGACCAGCTTTGTCAATTACGTGCCCCAGATATTCAATGGTGGGTTGAAAGAATTCACATTTGTCTTTCTTTACCCGGAGACCATACTCCTTTAGCCGCTGCAGTGTCACACTCAAATTTCTGAGATGGTCCTCATCATCTTTTTCTGTGATCAACAGGTCATCGAGATAACACTGTACTCCATTCAAGCCACTCAAGATCTGGTCCATGGCACGCTGGAACAATGCTGGAGCTGAAGTTATCCCAAAAGGTAACTGCTGATATCTGTATAGGCCCTTGTGTGTCACGATGGTCAGCAGCTCTTGGGAAACAGGATCTACCTGCATTTGAAGGTAACCATGACATAAGTCTATTTTGCTGAATTTCTGGCTGCCTGATAACCCAGCAAAAAATCTCAATTAACGGCAGGGGGCACTGTTCCACAGTTAAAACAGGGTTGACAGTAAGCTTGAAATCGCCACAAATTCGGACTGTTCCATCTTTTTTTAATATAGGAACAATGGGTGTGGCCCACTCACTCACACTCACTTTCTTAAGTACTCCAGTTTCCTCCAGGCACACTAATTTGGTTTCCACTTTTGGCTTTATCGCATAAGGAACAGGGCGCGCTTTTAGACACTTCGGTTTACTGTCAGGTTTAATGGCCAGTTTTACCATTATGTCTTTCATGTTTCCAAGTTCATCACCAAACACATCTGCATGCTTCCTCAGGATGTTTTGCAAACTGGTAGACTCTTTCACTACTAAATGAACTTCCTGCCAGTTTAACTTTATTTTCTCTAGCCATGCTCGGCCCATCAGAGCTTTGTGACTACTGCCTTTCACAATATACAATGGTAATTTTACCTTCTGTTTGTTCAGCTCCACTGTCACATCCACAACCCCAGACAGAGGTACAAGCTCTCCTGTGTATGATTTCAGGGCCAAGTTCGCTTCCTTGGGACAGAGGTGTGGCCATTTCTCTAGGTAGGTTGACTCTGCCACAAGCGAAACAGCTGAGCCTGTGTCCACTTGCATAGGGACGGCCTCCCCATCCAGCAGTGGTGTCACCCAGTATCCATCAGAATTTGAAGACACAGACAAAACATGTGAGAACTCATTTTCATCCGATTCATCCTCATCTTATACCTACATATTCCACTTGATTTACACGATTATTTTTATTTTTCTTGACATAACCTTTCCTTGGTTCCACATGTTCAGTTGGATTTACTTTCTCATTTACAGTCAGCTTTTTGTTTTGACATGTTCGTTCAATGTGCCTTTTTTTCCACAGTTTCTGCAGTCTTTGTCTTTGAACCCGCATTCCTGTGCCAAATGACCACTCTTCCCACAGCGGTAACATGCTTTCTTGACATCCTGTTTCATTTTCTCACTGTATACTTTGTGAACTTGACTGGATACGCTTACTGTAACTCTTGCGCCTCTTTCGCAGCCATTTCCATGGATACACGATTCGATATACGATTCTATTGCTCGCTCCAATGTAAGATTACTTTCGCATTGGAGTCACTTTCGAATTGTCTCACTAAGCAGTCCACAGACAAATCTGTCTCTTATTGTGCCGTTTAGCGTAGTGCCAAATTGGCAGTGTTCCAACAGTCGCTTCAAAACTGCAACAAATTGTGCAATCGATTCTCCCTCTAACTGATTGCGTTTATGGAAGCGAATTCTTTCAGCAATGATGAGGGGTTTTGGTGCATAATGTTCTTGAAGCAATGCTACAAAGTCCTTAAATAAGCAGTCACCAGGCTTATTGGGCTGAACCAGGCTGCGCAGTAGATTATACGTCTTGCTGCCCATTACACTGAGGAACGTTGGTACTAAAACTTAATCTTTTATTCCGTTAGCCTTGACAAAATAATCAAACCGCTCAGTATACGAGCTCCACTGCTTGACAACTTCATCATATGGTCCAATTTGCCCCACTAGACCCGCCATTCTGGTCTGTTAATCAGTGTATTTTTCCACTCTCTCCTCTCGCGTCGGATTGTCTTTGTGAAGTGCAGCCATCGTCTTTTTTTCTGTTATTCGCTATATACATTCGGCGCACACAGCGCATGTGCAATAGAACAGGGAACCAGAACGGGGTGTCGTAAGGACAAAATGTATAACATTTGAAATGCAATACACAACAATCAGCTCATTAAGAAAAAGCTTCATGAACTCAAATGAGTGTGTCAGATAAGGGAGGCATGCAAAATGTGCAGAGCTGTGGGTCCTGAGGAACAGAATTGAAAACCACTGTCTAAGTGGAACCATTATGGCAAAAAAAAGGCATGTGAAGCAGAGTGTTCCTTAAAGGAATAGTTCACCCAGAAACTTAAATTCTGTCATCATTTGCTCCCCCTCAACTTTTTCTAAACTTCTTTTTTGTTCTGCTAAACACAAAGTAAGGTATTTTGAAGAAAGTTTGCAACCAGGCGGTTTTGGTCACCATTGACTTCCATAGTAGGAAAATAATATAAACTATGGAAGTCAAAGGTAACCAAAACAGCCTGACTTTTATTTTTTTATATCTTGTAGTGTGTGAAGTGCCACGATGTTGAAATCTTGTAGTGTGTGCATGTTTAAGATTTGAGGGAAGATAATCTGCAAATATTCTCCTTGCGTGTGTGCTGCCACCAGATTTCATAACTCTCCTGCAGTGTGTGCCTGGCTTAAGGAGACAAAAAACACTAGGACAAAAAAATTAAAATATATTTAACTGTTTTGCTCTCATAGTGTCTTGAGTGCCGCAATGTGACCAAGACAGCACACCACACATGAACAGATTTTCCGAATGTGAACATGGACAATTTTGCAAAAACTCACAACCCTTGAACATAAATGTTGTACAGGACTGTTGTATAAACACTCTTGCTGTTGCCACAAATTGACAAACTGATCTTCAATCTTTGCTGTCTATAAATACTTTTGTGCTGCGCCATGCATTCATTATGCTTTTGTCTTCTGACAGCTTGCTTTCTGATTGGATATTGTTTTGTGGGGGGGCTCCTCCGACATTCTTCAGAGCCAATTCAATCACTCTTAACAGACATCACAACACAGGACAATCTGATAAAATAAAGAACCACTTATGCCTGGCTCACACTGTGAGATTTTAGGTCATGATTTGGCCGTCTGAGACAAATTTTGAAAATCCTAAAAGTTTCCTATAATCCTTGGCTTAAATCTAGTCTTTGATTGTTGGTTTGACATGTTCATCAACAGCCAATTAATGACCGTTGCGATCAAATTTGACCTCCAACGATATTCTGGCAGTGTCAGAAGATTTGCCGAACAAGATTTTGTCGTGTGCAGTGTGTCATCTTCTACGATGAACATCATACTGTCTTCGTTTTTGCTATAATAAACACCAGTTGCGCCTCTGTTTTATGTGGGTGTGTTTTGCTTCTCACACTCTTGTTGAATTCACTGGTATTGCCCCCATTCATATGCTTTTCATGATAACCAACATTTTATTCTTGTGTGCAATGCAACTCGAGGTCAGTTAATAATGTGTGGGTTGATTTGAACAAGTTTTTTTTTTTAACACGTCTTGACTGTTGCGCAGCGTGACATGATCTTAATGTTCATATAGTCTGACAAATTCAATCCCAAATGACTTTTTAAAAACTGCACAGTGTAAGCTCAGTTTAACATAAGCGAGACATTACCTAGGATTGTCGGAAGGGGAGAAACCGGCCCAAAATCATCCTAATAATCTTGTGGTGTGTACCCACCCAGCCTAACAGGACTCATTCGTTCTTTATAGCTCTATATTTTGGGTGATCTGATTTTACTGTTTAGTTTAATCAAAATACTAACATCTTGGTGAACAGTCTAATTTTAGAGTACAAACATTGCAAAGTTATCCCATCAAATGCTTCCTCATGACTTCAGGACAACTTCTCGAATCCTACTATGTAGTGGAAAAAATGTCCACTAATTACTCATCAGAGGAATTGAGCTGGAGATCAGCTGTTAATCAGGTAATATTGTCCTGAATCAAAGCAGTTATTTCCTCAATTAAAGAACTTTGAAGTGGACTCATTTTATAGTTTTCTGAAATCATACAAAAGCACCGCACATGGACTTCCAGGTGATCGTTCAGAATTCAGAATGCAGACTGAGGCAATGTCATACATCTTGACTCAGCAGGCCAGCCGGTCCCCGAGTGCACCGCCTCCGCCTACTCATCGCCGAGGGCGTCCCCCCTGCGGCACCCAGTACATCTGCTCAGACCCCTGCCAAGGCACACAATGCCTGACTGGTCCGTCATCAAGCTTGCTGCGGGCGAAGGGCGCTGCCCGCTCTCAGGGACCAGCCAGAAACACCTACAGAGCTGTGAAGTGTTCCTGAGACAGGCAACCCGGAGGTGATGAGGATTGTTTTTCAGGCGACAATGACATCTCAGTCCCTACTGCCGGAGGAGGGCCGGGAGCTTCTGTGCACTCAGCTGCCATCGGGCTACGGGTTGGGTCCCATCTGACCCAAACCTTTTTGTCTCCTAAGATGCTGACCCGGAGCACTGTGTCGCCAGCGTGGGATCCAGGGAGGCAGGTAAGCGCTGCTCAGAGCAGCCAGACTTTTCTCGAGGACGCTCAGCCTTCTGGGATTAGTCCCTGCCCCTGTCCCCCTACAGGCCGTACCACCGCTGGCACGGTGTAATAAAATAAAATAAAATTAAACTGTAATACAGTTTAATTTAATTGCAATTGGCGTGCATTTAATTGTCTCACAAATACTTTAATTATATTGTTTAAAAGCATTTTACCGTAAATTTTCATAAAAAGAAAAATTAATAACATTATGTAAAAGTATAAAGTAAAAAGTTCAATGTTTTTTCTTTTTCAGTTTGGTCTGTTAGGTGGACTAGGCCCAACTACAGTGTATAAACCAGCCTGGTTAAACCATAACTAATGACCACAAATGACCTTATTGGACTAGCTAAAATTTGTGTCAATGTTCCCTTGATTCCCCTGGCAACTCGGCTGGGAGCCTGGACAGCGCTTCCCAGCCCCTTGCGGTGATTAATACGGACGATACTATGCGCTATGCGATTCAGTTCACCAGGCGCCTGCCCAGGCACCGAGGTATCCGCTATACCACTGTCTGTGATGCTGCCGTCCTGCGTGCGGAGGTTGCAGTCCTACTGGCAAGGATGCAATCGAGACTGTCCCTCTAGCCAAGATGAGGTCAGGGTTTTGCAGTCCTTACTTCATAGTGCCCAAAAAGAGCGGTGGGCCCTTCTCAGGCTGCCGTTCAAAATTCTCACTCCAAAGCCCATACTAACATGCATCCGGAGTCAGGACTGGTTCGCAGCCAGCGACCTAAAGGAAGCGTACTTTCATGTCTCGATCTTGCCTTGACACAGACCCCTTTTTCAGTTTGCGTTTGAGGGTCGAGCATATCAGTACAGGGTCTTACCCTTTGGCCTGTCCCTCTTTCCCCGCATCTTCACGAAGGTCGCGGAGGATGCGGATGCCCCTCTGTGGCAAATGGGCATCCGCATCCTCAACTATCTCGACGACTGGCTGATAAAAGCTCACTCGAGGGATCTGTTGTGCATGCACAGGGACGTGGTGCAGAGGATCTCTTTTCTCGGTATGGAGCTGGACACGGGCGAAATGACTGCCCGCCTCACCAACGAGCATGTGCAGGCCATGCTGAAATTTCTAGACACATTCAAACACAAAACAGCGGTTCCTCTCCAAACTTTTTAGAGGCTCCTGAGGCATTTGGCAGCTGCAGCCACAGTCACGCCGCTTGGCTTGCTTCATATGAGACCGCTTCAGTGTTGGTTACACAATCGAGTCCCGAGATGGGCATCACACTGTGGCACACTCCGGATTGGTGTTTCCCCGCAGTGTCACCGCCTATTCAGCCCGTGGTCAGACCCTGCCTTCTTACGGGCGGGAGTGCCCCTAGGACAGGTGTCCAGGCATGCCGTGGTCAACACGGATGCCCCCTCCACGGGCTGGGGTGCTGTATAAAACAGGCAGCCAGCTTCGGGCCCTTGGACAGGCGTCCAGCTGCTTTGGCATATCAACTGCCTCAAGTTGTTAGCCATGTTTCTGGCCCTGCATCGCTTTCGACCGATGCTGCGCCACAAGTACGTGCCGGTCCGGATGGACAACACGTCAGTCGTAGAGTACATCAACAGACAAGGTGCTCTACGCTCCCGCCACATGTCACAGCCGCCCGCCATCTGCTCCTGTGAAGTCAAATGCAGCTGACATCGTTGCACGCAGATCATATTCCAGGGACACTCAACCATGCAGCCGACCAGCTCTCATGGCAGTCCACCCACCCTGGAGAATGGCGCGCCAGCTGATCTGGAGGCACTTCGGCGAGGCCTCCCCTGAGTCTGCTCATTGCCGGCTGTATTTTTCCCGCGACGAGTCGCCACTTGGCAGGGATGCACTGGTCGCGTATACTGCTCTTTCTTTGAACACAGCAAGCAAAAGATCCTTCCAAATCTATCCTGGTGTTAATAAAGGTAATATTCTGAGGGTATCACAGAGATTTTTAATAGTGGCATAGTGGGTTTTCAACAAAGAAGTTAAAGCAAAATACATTCAAAAATATCAGAAAACAAACAATTATTCATCATCTGGTCATTTTTGTCCATCTAGTGTATTTTTGTATAATATCTCTAGTATATCTTACTGCAAAGAAGTGCAAATAAGTGCACTAAATTGTATTGAATTTTCATTTGTAATGTACTTGCAGATAATGACAGTTTAAGCTTACCTAAAGAGAGTAAAATAGAAAAGTTCTACACATTTTTAATTGTTGTTTAAATAATTGTAAGTACACTTATTTCCATGTGTTGACTGACATACACATGTAAAGTATCATATTATGTGATATTACATTTAAAGTACATTTTAGGTATTAATTTGTATTACAAATCTATTTAAATATTTATATTCAAAGTTTCAATAGAAATGCCATTATGTTATGATATTTAGTTTAGCATAAATACTTAAGTGGTCAAAAAGTGTTTGCATTGTAATTGTATTCCATTCCAGCTTTTAACTGTAATACAGTTTAATTTAATTGCAATTGACGTGCATTTAATTGTCTCACAAATACTGTAAGTATATTGTTTAATTAAAAGCATTTTAATTAATAACATTATATAAAAGTATAAAGCAAAGAGGTCAATATTTTTTCTTTTTCAGTTTGGTCTGTTAGGTGGACTAGGCCCAAATACAGTACATAAACCAGCCTGGTTAAACCATAACTAATGACCACAAATGACCTTATTGGACTAGCTAAAATGTTTGTCTTAGTTCACTATTTCAGTAGTTCAAATGTCTTTCCAAACTTGCATAATTTTTAGTTTCTATTAAAAACAAAATGTGATTTTATTTTCCATAATGAATGTGAATGAGTATTGCTGAGCTGAAGAAACGACTAAAAAATATTTAAGTATCTTTGAAGAGATCTGCATTATTGCTCTGTGATTCAAGCCATTTGGTCCCCATTATTCATCCCAAAATGTCATGCAGTTTATATATTCCAATGAAGCCCATTAAGCAGATTTTGAGTAAAAAGCTTTGATATAATAAATGGTGCACAAATTGTATTAACTGCTTTTTATCATTTTTGCTTGACAACTTAACGTTGCTATTCGTCTTTTCAAGAAAATGAGAAAGAAAATGTGAATACTGAACCTTTTCCTTTTTTTTAACTGGATTTGGCCTCTTTTTCTAGCATGGCAAAGACTACAGTATGTATACAGTAAATGCACACATTTTTGTGATCATCTGTGACTATCACTCTCAACTCATTCTTTCTCAACGCAACTGTTGAAATTGTGCATGCTGTCTCTTCTTTTGCCTCATTTAATGCAGCACACCAAACCTAGTCTCACATCTGAAAAAGAATGGAGACACATAGCTGTGCTGTAACGGCATGCACAATGCAATGCTTATACAACAACAACAGCCTCTTCTTCAAAGTGCCCATAAACAATTTTGTGTCCAAATGGAAGAGTTTTGACTCCCTTTTGCTTTGCCAAAAACCGATACAGACAGAAGTGCTTCAGACTAATGTGACACATGACTCTCAATCACCTTTTTCATGGCCTGCAGCATCTTTTGGTGCCAGCGCTGAGAATACATGGAGCCATTACATCTCTATCGCTCATATTTACATACAAACACAAAGCCACTCCAACAGTAGCTGCTCTTCACAATAAACAAAAAAGAGCCAGTCTGACTGTATTGTGAGAGGGGTTTGTGAAATAAGTTTGCAAATCTGAAAAAGACAGTGGGGTTTTGCATTAATCAATGCAAGTTGACGTTGAAAGTGTATTTTAGGAAAACATAAATATCCAGTGGCTTAGAGAAAAAAATAAAAACTGATGTCAAAGAAGTTTGTTTGCTTATAAAAGTACAATTTGTGAGAAGTTTAGCATTCCTATTTTGGTTCCCTGTTATACCTCCAAGTTTGTGACTTTGTGCATGTTCTCCATGTGATCATTTATTGGAGAACCCTTCAAGGTGGAAAGGCACAATATCGACACTTTACTGTAACATTTTGGCCCTACTCTACACTCTCGGAAATAAAGGTACAAAAGCTTGGGCGGTTCTTGGTCCATTTTGATGCCTTAAAGCTGAGATGCTCAACCCTGCTCCTGGCAATCAACTGTCCTGCAAAGTTTAGCTCCAACTCTAATCAAACACACCCGAAGCAACTAATTACGCTTTTTAGGATCGCTTGAATTAAAGGCATGTGTGTTTGATTTGAGTTGGAGCTAAACTTCACAGGGCAGTCGATCGCCAGGAGCAGGGTTGGGCACACCTGCCTTAAAGGTACTGTGTATGTTAGGGCCTTTCGCACCCTTTAGTTCCAGAACTGAAAGTACAGTATTAAAGTACTGGGACAATTTTGTGCAAACTATTTCCCAGAACCATTTTTATGGGTTGCATTCACACCAATGGTGGGTGATAAGAAGTGACATAAGATGTTTGAAGTTGGCGTCATTTGCATGCGGCGTTCAACAAGGGAAACAAAGAAGAAGTCTTCAGGTAAATGGCATTCATGAAAAAAAATAAGTTGATACAATGTCTACACAGTTTACACAGCGTTTTAAATCAGCTTACACTTATGCCACCAATAGTTCCTGGTACTTTTTTAGATTCTACTTTGAAGTAGGAATTAATTTAGTTCCTCCAAACATAGTTACTCCAAACATAGTTCCCGCGTGTGACCAAAATCGTTGCTGGTTCCTGCGGTGTGAACACGTCAAAAAGTGGATAGTTCAACAATTAGTTTGGGTACTACACGTACTTGTTCCTGTGGTGTGAAAGGCTTTATTAGTACTTATTACATGTTTGAACTTAACAGGTACAATAGTCTACCTATTGAAAATGAACAGTGACAGCTTTTGTGAGAGTGTATACTGTACATCTCTTTCCAAAATAAAAGCATGGTGGGAAGACCACTCAGAAAAGATTAATTAAGATGAGGACTGGGAATCGGTCTTATATATATATATAATACACAAGTCTTCAGTCAGTGCAAGACATGGACATTACGAAATTGTACTTTAGATTTAAAACTTTCGAAGCTCTATCTAAGCATATATCCTGCATGTAATCGCAGTATCCCAGATTCTCATTTATATGTTATATGGTCCTGTATAAAGCTCAGGGGCTTCTGGTCCACTGTTTTTGAGACTGTCTTCTTAAGTGAATCGCTCTCCCTTTACACATTAATAGCCATTTTTGGAATACACTTATACTGACTAAATTTGACATAAACTGAAAAAAAATAAATAATAAAAATGCTAGAAGTAAGATTCAGTCTAATTTATATAATACTGTTTCATTTTCCTTAGCCACCGTTTTATTTATCCCCCCTATTTTAATTTATTTTTTCTTTATTATCTATTATAATACCTGATATTGCTCTTAAACTCAAAAATATGTTTTTTTTTAAATATATAGAAAAAAATGATTACAAGCACACATTCATATTTTTCAAGTACACTCAATATATGTTTCAAAAGTTTGCTCAATACAGCAAAAATACAGTAAAAACTGATACTGTGAAAAAATACTATAATTTAAAAGAAATGTTTTCTATTGTAATATAATGTAAAATATCATTTATTTTTGTTATGCAAAGCTGTCACATGATCCATCAGAAATCATTCTATTATGCTGATTTGCATAGCTATCAAGATTCAGTTATTGATGTTAAATTGTTCTTGTAATTATCATACATAACATTACATAAATGTCACAATTTTTTTTTTTATGTAATATTTTATAATTTAGCATTTTTCTGTATTTTGGTTAAATAAACCCACCCTTGGTGACCAGAAAAGAATTCATCTGAGTATGTGAGTGTATTTGATGAAAACAATTATAATAATAATAAAATAAAAAGTGAACAATTGACTATATTTGAGAGCTCCCCGATGGGTAAAATGAAAGATTCTACCAAATAATATAATTATCATATGTATGTATTTGTGCACTATTCTCTCTACACACAGAAAGTGCATGAGAGATCTTCCTAGTACTTCCTGTCCACCAAAGGACTGCATGTGAACCACTGACTTGCTACTGAGACAAAGCGTTGAGCATGACAGAGAGGGTGATGTATGAAGTCAACCAAACATTATTATGATAATTTTCTCTCATGGATAGCAATGGGCTTGTTTACACTGTGTCTCAAGCAGATAATTCCCATCAACAAATAATCTCTCAATATTGAAAGAGAAAATGCTGGGATGGCAAACAATCACAGGCAATTGTATCATATTTTAAGATTTCTGTATGGAATAGATACTGGTAAATTTATTGTTTACATTTCACATGCATTTATATAAATAAGAATGCCATGTTCCTGTATTTCAAAGAGCTTAACTACTGTAGGCAGCAATATGAAGGTCGTGGGCTCCATTTCCAGTGAATGCATTGAACTGACAAACTATCAATCACTCTGAATAAAAGTGGCAAATGCGTACATGCATATAACATTTAGTTTTATTTTTTAGGTCCGAACTGGGTTCCTTTTGCAAAATATATATATATTTTTTTAAGAGCCCATTGCAATTTAGCTGAAACTGCAGACAGCATCACCGACCTGCTTTAAATGCCTAGAGGCTAAGCAGCACTTGCTTAATGTACAATTACTAAGAGCATTTGTATGATTGGACAGTAATCCCCGGCCGTCACAGCAAATGGCCTGTGAAGGTCTTATTTTTAGGTGTATTTGAGAATCATATCTGAGGTTTTATTCGAAGCAGACACAAAATGATAAAAGGGAGAAACGGCACCTTTTCATTCTTTCAGTCGCTGTTGTTTTAATGTAATGGAGAACTACCATACTTTCTGTGTTGATTTCCAGTGAAATATCTAATCATTATTAAATCTGAATTTACTTGAGAAGTAAAATTATGAAAATATGTGAACAAAATATCTGTCAGTTGGATCAGAAAATGTTATGTATTTGTCTTACCCCATTGGCTATTTATTTATTTATTAGCTTTTTAGCATCTCAAGTAAGAGTAAATAGATTTTTTTTTTTTTTTAATTAAGTTTGATTATTTGTAATGGAAAGCAATATAAAATAAATACAAAACAAATGCAGTATCACAATATTAATCTTAATGTAATTTAAAATGTGAAACAAATCAGATACATTATTGTGATCGATAAAATTGGATATTCAGGAAAAAACGCTTTTAAAACCAAAACCAACATTTTCCAAATTGTTGAAGAGTCATAATTTAATTTGAAAAACTCAAATTTATTAACCCATAATCATACAAAGTACAGATTTGAGAGATTTTGATGGGAAGTCATTCATAAAAAGCAAACCAAGAAGTCATTTCAGACCATAATGGTTTGATAAAAAAAAAAAAAAAAACGTACTGATCGACCAATTAACTTTTAATTTGAAGGTTATCAAAACAAATAAAAAAACAAAGGTCATTTTGACTAAATAAGACCACAAAACATCCTAATTTTAGGCTGCTACTAAATAAAACAAAAAACCTGAAGGTCATTCGTAACAATTGAGATCATAATCATTTAATCAGAAACCCATGTTGATCAAACAGTAATCATTAAAAAGCCTTGATTTTAGGTTCTGCTAAAAAGACATTAAAAAACTAAATGAATAAAGAGACCTTGAGGAGAAGCCTGGACCATACTGAGAGAGGTTATGGGAGGTTTTTGGGGAGAATTTGACATATTTTTGGTGGTTTCTACTGCAACTGTTCATCATAGCACATATAGGGGCAGGACAGGGGGACTAACCTGCTCCGAGAGGTTTTTGGAGCGCAGGAAGAAGCCGAGCAGACATCCAATAACAACGGCCAACACCGAGAGGATGAGTAGGCCATTCTGCTTACAAACCCCTTTCACTCGCACCCAGACTGCATCCAGCGCCACAGCCATCGTGTGTCCCACGTCCACAAAACACCAGCCACTCTAGCAGATCTCCATATATCCACTGCCCAGATCCAGTTGGGAGAATGACCCACGCAGATGGACAAGAAAGAATGGAATGACGGATAACAATGTACGGATAATAAGTGCGGGATTGGCTCAGGATCTGGAGGAAACACTCATACTGTCTTCCTTGCCTTCACCGTGCAGCGATGGACTTAGAAGATCATTACACTTTTCCAGCATCCACTGCTTGCAGCCCATTCGGGACAAAGCAGCTCCACCCACCTTCCAGCTCCACCAATAGAAGAGAGCGACAGTTGGTGTTGTGCACAGCGCGGACAGCATCAATCCTATTAGTGAAAGCACGCTGTGTAAAGGGGTCTGTGGCCCGGATTACATGCACAGAGCATCAAATGAAGATAAAAATGACTGCTGGATCTGTTCATAAATGACGTTGAATGAAGGGGAATGGTTTCATTTATGAGCTTGAGGGCATCTAACACACTTTGGGATTAAAGCACAGGTTTTGTTGCCTTTGTTTATGCAGATTCTGAACTCAGAAGGAACTCACTTTTTTTTTAGCAGCATGACTATCTTAAGCTCTAAACATGTAAGCGGAAAAGGATATTTAGTCCAGTTCTTTAGAAGTCTGCAGAAAATTTTGATTAAATAAAAAATAAAAACGGACAGTCCAGTACAGTTAAAAAAAAAACAAAAAAAAAACCTTGGGGTCAGTAAGAGTTTTTTTTTTTCTTCTTTTATTCAGCAAGGGTGCATTAAATTGACCAAAAAAGACAGTGAAAAGACATTGAATGAAAGTAGAAATACAAAACAATTCAAATATATATTTAAAATAAATAATGTTCTTTAAAACTTTCTATTCATCAAATTATCTCTGATATATCAACCTAATCTCACAGCAATTCGTACATATTTTACAAGGTGACTAATTTGTTCAAATTTGTACGACCTGGCGAATTCATATGATTTCTTCTAAATTGTACATTGCCAATTCGTATGAATTTGTACGAATGACCTAAACCTGACCTGATTTTAGGCTTCTACTAGAGAGTCATTGGGTCTCATTCACTAACAATTGTGTACTAATTTTCGTATTAAGATGCATATTTAAACTTCTCAAGAAAACGTTCCACCTAATTCACAACATGTGCGTACGCGCATAAGCTCGATCTTAAATTTAAATAAGCTGTTCTTGATTTTTTTCTATATTTAGAATACATTTTAGTACAAAAGCTTTTAAAGAATCTTGTATTTATTTGTGAAAATGTCCGTACTCACATTTCACTCAAAAATCTGTCTGTATGCATGTTTAGTGAATGTGACCCAGTGTTTTTAACATTGATAAGAACATTTTAACATATGTTTTTAAGCAGCAAATTAGCATATTAGAATCATTACTAAAAGATCACTTAAGATTTAGAAAATTAAAGATTTTACAAATATTGCACGATATTACAGTATTTCTTTTATAAAATAAAGCTTAAAGTAAGCAGAAGAGACCTCTAAAAAATTGGCAAAAATTGTACCAACCTTTAACAGTTGTGCATAACAGTAAAAAAGAAACATAATGCCAGATTAAAATAATATGACAAGCAATGTGTACAATCTGCAGAGTCAGTGCTTTTTTTTCTTATGAGATCAGAGAATCACAGGAGCGTTAGATGACATAATCCCAATGCACCACACACATCTCCACTTCTCATTCACAATTAATCCAAAGCACCGAAGGCTAAGCGTGGCTCTCCAGCTGCCTTACTTATCAATGACTCTCAGAAGATGTACAAGCATTGACTCAGTCACTACGGAGAGTGAACAAATAAGTAATTTTTTTCAAACGAATTTCGGAATGAGCGCGCATAGATAATTTACACAGCTGGTTCATCATTAGTGATTACATTGTTATCCAATCGGAACAAAAGAAGTTTCCTATAATCGGAGTGGACACTGAGCTCTGAGCCCTCTGCCCGGACAGCACGCCACATATGCTTTCCTTTATTCGATTGAATTGTGTGTAAGTGCAAACTTGTGAAAGAGCTTTTAATGGAGCATGAGCTGGAGGAAATCTGCTAGGTTAATGTATGTCTGTTATTATGCTTCATTAAAACCCTTCATTGAACCCCTGTGAGGGAAGATTTGTATAGTTTCTTGTTCCCTTTGAGTTGGTCACTCAGAGTCACGTCGAATATGACCTACGAAATGAGAATCTCACTTCAAGAGGACCAATCTACTTAGCATGTATGAAAACACACCAATGTACATTGGCATGCACTGATTGGATCCAGCTGCAGCTGATCACCGCGTGAGTATAAACAGGCAACTGACGCCATGCATCTTTAGCTTATCGCTTTAGGGCCAAGCACACATGTGCTCAACTCTCCCTTCTCAGTGTTTGCTGTGGTGAAGTCGATTTTAACCTTCAAAGAAGTTCCTGCTATCCTGCTCTCTCGTCTGTCAGCGTTTACTGGGCGGCTGACAGCGGATCCTGCGGGCTGGTCGCCT
>JAUMHG010000072.1:15194831-15215987 GCA_032359395.1 Enteromius anoplus
TATATATATAATTCTTACATTTAAACATTAAGTTTAATTAATTAATAATTTTATTTAAAAATTTAATAATTTTCCTTTTAGATGGGTAATTTTATATATATACTTATTACAGTTTTACATATACACACAAATGTACGTCTCGTGTTCTTCTTTTTTTTTTTTTTGTTGTTTCAGTCAAGAAACAAATAAATAAATAGAACTAAGGGGAAAACAATTTAATGGAGCCACCAAACAAAACATAGCTTGGTCAAAACAGATTTCAGACAGATCAAAAACGATAACAGGAGCATAAACATTTCTACTCCAGAATCAGTTCATCACATTGCTCACATTTCTATTTTGTGTAGGTCTATTACACATGGCATGTGGTATGTTTTTAAGCACGAAGTGTTTATTATGGTTTATTCATAAAGTGGTGTATTATTACTCAAGTTCTCAGTGCTTGTCTTTACAAATGTGGAAAAACAACAAAGTTGAAGAAGTGGATGAGGGCATTAAGGTTCATTTAAAGTGGGTTGCGCTGGTGTAATCTCACAATTCGTACTTTGAATAGGCCTAAATTAGCATGTGTTTCTTCAAAGAGATCCGTTTCTGAGGTCTGAGCGTCTGCACAGCTTTCAGAGCTGAAGAGGATTCAAAGGACTAAAGCTCTTCTTTCCTCTTAATGATCAGCTTCCGAACCATATCCGCTATCCGTGGGCGAATTTCTTTGACGGAGACGTCAGGACCCCACGCATCAACAACTTTGCCATCGGTGTCGATGAGGTACTTCCAGAAATTCCAGGCCGGCTCTTTCCTAGACGCCTCTGAAATTAGAAACGTGTGACAGATGAGAGCCTAGCATGTCAAAAAAGCCACTAGACCGTGATCTTGTGTGGAAATTAAATGCCTCCTCAAGCACTTTGTTTATTATATTACAAAAGGATGAGACATCGCAGATAAACCGTTTGTGGGCACTTGAGTGGAAAAAACTTTTGTATCTAATGCAATGACATTTTGAAATCTGATTTAGAGTACTTTTTAATACCATTGTACCCCTAGCGAACAAATGGTCTTGTTTTGCCAATAGAATGTTTGTTATCTGGTCTTTAACATTATTTCAACTGAATAATAGTTGTGGGAGATTTAACATCCCTGGTGTTCATTTCGACAGGAAACTGCCATATATCTGTATAGGTAAGTTTGTTCAGTTTTGCAGAAATGTATGCAGAGGCACGCATTTCCTAGGTTGGTTTTAAGGCCCTTTCACTCAGGACACAGAATGTGCTGTGCTATAAAACCCATTCATTTTAATAGCTTGCACCGCACAAGAGCAATATCACAGTCAGAATTGCACCAGATTGTCAGAGCAAATCAGAATTTATCCTTTATCTTTTCTTTCTTTTTCTTTTTTTACAAATAGCCTTTGCACATCCCTTCTGTTGCAAGTAATCCTAATGATTCCTAACTGCATATATTTTCAGCAAGCTAAATAAAGTGCTTTTGCTTTGGCACAGAAACACACAGCGGCTGCGTCAACACAACTGAAACCGCATCTTCTGTCTTTGCAACCATTTGGGCCGCATTATTCTAATATCGCCACATCTTGATGTAGACACGAGTGCTTGTTTAAATGAAGCGTTTTAGTCCGGTCTGCCTGAGTCTTCTCTTTTAGACAGGAGAAATCCTTTTGTGGGGAGAGCTTTGTGTAGATCATATACACGCACAAACAGCTACATACCACAGAAAAGGGACAAGTAGAAATCGCATCGAATGACCCCTTTAAAAAAACAGAAATGATCAGAGAACAGAAATGTTTCTATGGAAACATCCTCAGATCATATTCTTTCTGTTAGCTAGGACCTCACGATCATCTAGCTTGTTCCACTCACCCACGAGGTATTTGTAAGCGTTATTGGCTCCTATTCCCACCACAGCGATCTTGCTGAAGATGGGAAAGGAAACCCCGTAGACCCTCCGCACAAAGCTGTCGATCTCTTTATCGCTGCCGGGCTCCTGCTGGCCGAACTGGTTGCAGGGGAAGGCCAGAACGTTGAAATGAAACGGACCGAAGTCTTTTTGCAGCTCCTGGAGGTCTTTGTAATGTTCATCAGTGTAACCACATTCACTGGCCACGTTCACTACCAGTGACACCTACAAACATCAAGAGCATCATACACCATCACTATAGATGGATAGAAACAGACAGACGGATAGATTAGATCAGATTTTTATTTGTACCTCAGTCCTTTAGTCCAGGAATTGCTATTTTGCTCTATTTAAAATTTCTCATATAGCAATAATACATATAATCAATATAACATAAGCCGTCATAAAATAAGAGAGTTTAAACAGGTGTCCAGCAGGTTCCTGCTTCCTTTAATATTAGTTGTCCCTGAATCAGATATAAGGTTTATGTCAGGGTGACCATGAACACCAATTATGCTCTAAAAGCCAAATGAAGTCATTAGAGCCAATCTGCAGAAGCTCTGAGTCACTCGTGAGTGAAGAGCCGCTGTGATGCCATTAGTCAGACTGTATCACGCTCTATTTGTCCTTGGTACTCTGTTTTACCTTTTCATTTCCTTGCAGTCTTCTTAATAATAATCAAACGCACATGTGTGCTTGTGTAAACTGGATTTTTCCATAAATCTAAATAACACACCATTGCTGCGGCTTGTTCTGCCCTTGAACTAATAAAACCAGCTCTTCTGACACAGAACAACAGCTCGCCTGCGGTGTTAAAAAAAAAGCACTTCACCACTGTGTTCATTGTTTAGGGTTAAATTGACATTGTGTTTAGCGGCTGACTACTATTGCAATTAAAAAGAATGACCGATTGCATGTGATCGGCTACTAAAAACAGAATTATTTATTCGTATAAAATGTATAACAAGGAGGAGTGGTGTAGTTGTGGTACTAAGAGCAGTCATAACTATTAGTAAGAGTTTCAAAATCCAGCACAGTTCCAAACCAATAGGTCAGTGGACTTTCTCACTAGAGGAAGAGTTATTATAGATTATAGACTCTATAGATTTAATAGTTTAGCCATTTAAAATGTCTTGATGTATTTGTTTCTTACAAACATGCAGCTTTTCACTTCACAAGATGGTAATTAATGACTGGAGTGCTGTGGATTATTGCGGTGTTTTTCTCAGCTGGGGGGGGGGGTGAACTATATTTCTTTCACATAATTGGATTAAACATTTGCTTACACCAACATCAATGAATCTTGTATATGAACTAAAAATCTTAGCTCAGATTCAGAACTCACTTTTCTGTAGTATATATAATATAATATAATATGGTTGTTGATTGTTTGGAGATTTCAATTTTCTGGGAGAAGCATTTTAAAGTTATTCAACATCGACACCTAGTGACTCAAAATGAGTTGTGCAACCACACTACCAAATATTTATGCATAATAAATTATGTTTTTGGCTTTTAATAAAAAAAAAAGTGAAGTACTGCACGAGCCCTAAATTATAGCATGTAAAACTTTTTTTTTACTTTAACTAAGAATGCTTGTAAAGTTAACAAAGAAATAATGCCGGACTGATCAGCAGTTCACAAAACCAGTTCCACGTGCAACAGGCTACTTACATCAGAACAATGCAACATCTGTTAATATTAATTACAATTTTGCCGAAGTGTTTCGTTGCATTGATAAATAGCACATTTGCACCCCGCAGCAGGAACTGAGATCGGCTGCCACGTAGACACAGAATGAACTCCAGACTGCTGGTTAGTAGTTTATTACGGGAAATGCTGGAAGTGAGAAAATCTTAAAACACAGTTCAAATGCATGCAAGAGAAAGGCCCAGAGTGGCGCAACATTAGTATTAAAGGTTTTTCTTACATGCACGTTAGTTGCATCTTACGTCTGCAGCATCAGAGCTGATTTCTGGAGACTCACCGATCCTCTGTATTTATCCAGAGAAACTAACCTCCCTCTGCTGTTGACCACCTTAAACGAGTAAAAGTCTTTCTGTTTGGCTTCGGCCAGACATGATAGAGTCAATAAAGTGAGAATCGTCCTCATAATGCTGCTGTGAGATTCCTATGATGTGGATCAGACGGATGAGTGAACGGGACGGTCCGATACAGGGAACAAAAACAAAACACCTAGAGCGGAACTTTAGAGACGCGCGGCACAAACGACCAATCACGAGCTTCCGCTTTCCGTATTAACAAGATCTTTGGCTAAACTTGTCAGAATGATAAAAATGTCTTTGTTGTTTGTTTGTTTGTTTTTACCATGTTACCATCTTTTATTAAAAAAATAGAAGCATATTTGTAAGAAGCATATATATTGTGTATTTTGTAATAAATATTTGAGAAATTATTGTTTTATTTGAATTTTCTTTATCATTACCTGTATTACAAAAAATACATTAGGCTACTGTAAAAAAATAATAATAATATAATAATTTAACATGCAAATATTTCACCTCTAAAGTCGTGTAATTTGTTTGTGCTAATTATGTAGCTATTTACTTTGAAATATTTCTGCTTTATAAGCGGATTTTGATAAGATTTTTGATATGGATTTTAATGCTAAATGCAATAATAACAATAATAATAATTAGTTATTTATTTTATTAACAAATTATATTAATTTAAACACTGAATGCAATAATGATTAGTAATAAAAATCAGCTATTTATTTTATTGTTTGTAGCTTTAAATAGCTATTTAGCCTAATACTTATTTGCTTTGCTTTTAAGCAGTTAAACTTGGTTTATGAATATGGTTGTGATATAGGCTTTATATTGTTTATTTAACTCTTGATATCTTATGAAAATAGTAATAATGTAGCAATTTAACAGTTCAACACTGTTATTTATTTAAGATAGGCCTATGCATATTAACACCAAATATAAATTGCTACTGAATGAAATTGTAACATCGACCTGGTGCCTTTGACAAAACACAAAGGTTATCCATTTTAGTCTGAATGTTAGTAGCTTACTTAAGTAACACAGATTGGATCTATAAATTATTTATATGTTTTAATATCTAATTTTTATGTTAACTAACATTTTATTGTAAAAAAAAATATGAAAAAATGCTAAAAAGATGAAAAAAAAATTTAATCTTAAATGCAAGTTATTTTTTTATATTTTAATTGAGTGTACGTATTGTAAGACGAAGAAGAATGCGCGCTGGATTGTGGGCCGCATCGCGCCGCCTGTAGGCGTCACTGTGGTTATGACGCGCGTCGCGTCGGACTCCAGTTTGGGGATCTCCGCCTGCCGCCCTGACGCGGCCCACAATCCAGCGCGCGAGCCAAGTTAACATGGCGCGTGCGCTCAGCGTTTTGAGCAGGGCCGAAGAAAACAACAACAACAACAACAACATCAGCGCCGGGATACATGGCGTTTAACGCGACGCCGATCCATCGCTGCTCCGTGTGATCGTTCTCAGCATGTGCTGCTGATCTACCGCGCGTTAGTGAATCCAGGTAACTGAAGACACGAGAGTAAACACACAAGCGAGGAAACGGTCCGCGGCGCGTTAGTAGCGCAGACGAGCTAAGTCGAAATACATTGACAAAAGTTTGGGGGAATCACCACAAAATGTGACTTTTTGCGAATAATACACAGTCATAACTGTTTCATATTTACGCGCAAATGCTTTCTGCATGCAGATATGCAGATAGTGGTGTTTTGCTAGTGTTTGATCATTGCAAGGTTACATGCAATGCTTTTACCGTGGTGATAGGAAATCAGACACAGGCAATAACTTTACGGATATAATATTAGTCCTGGTACGAGCAAATAGTGTCCTATGTTCTGTTTGTACTCTAATGTGTGGCTATAGATCCCGTACACCTGTAGTTCTGTGTTTGTTAAGGCCTACAGGTTTTGATATTGAGACCGGGTGAGGGGTTAAATATATGTGCGTTAGTTTTGCATTTTACTCTGTGTTCTTCCTTAATCACATAATTTCATAGGTCATTTTATTACACAACAGTAGTTGTATTGGCTGATTTTCATGTTTGGATACTTAAGAATTATTAAGGCATCACTTATTATGATTTTGATATCATGCCTTCTTGGTTCTGTAATAATCTTAATATTCAATGCGTTATGTGGACAGTAGCAAAAATTATTAATAAATAAAGGTAATGGCAACTTTCTGTCTCACTTTTTTTTTGGCTTAGAATTCATGCAAAGAAAAAAGTAAGAATTGAATAATACATTATATGTATATATATATATATATTAGCAGTTTCAAGAAAAAAACTCATAATTATGAGGTTTTATATGCACGTATTTCGTTGTAAAAACTGTATTTTATCCATGTGTTTTTTAGTACATAGCATGGTTTTCTTGAATGTATATATGTGTTTGGTTTAAATACATAATAAATGGACACAGTATGCACACACAAATTATGTAAATTAAATTAATCATGATTAGGCCTGATAGTTTGACAGAACTAATAATGATTTATAATTTAACAATTTTATTCAAAAAATGATTTCAATATGCATATCTACTACAATGAATAAAGTCTAGAATTGTCTCTCTCTTTCTCTTCACCTGCCTACATTTAAAAAGTCCATATTTAGTATGCATAACATTAAAAACCTAAATAAATAATATTTCCAATATCATGATGCCATTCAGTAAAGTACTAAGCTAATATTCACTTCCCAATACTGCCAGATTCTTCCTGATTTCTCTGACCTTCAGGGCACAACTATTTCTGTACATCCACAATCTGATTCTGTCATGTTTTGGCTCCAGAAACCTTCAACCCAGAGCCCTTTGGGCTTTTCTTCAGTCTCGTCCGGAGAGAAGTGGAGTGACATGGAGGACCCCAAAAACCCCATGAAGGTGGTCAAACCTTCCCGCTCAAGCGGAGGCAAGGCAGCATCCTCCAAACCCCAGCGGGAGAGCACCAAAGTCACGAGCCGAAGCAAGGACGCCGTCCCCAGGGTGAAAGAGGAGGTCCAGGGAGGTCCCAGCGCTGGCAGGACCCGCACCGGCAGCCCTCAGGAGCCGGGGAAGGGCAAGGCCCGCCGGCTGACGGGCAGAACTAACTCCGGCGAGAGGGGCAAAGGGAAGCCCCAGCCCAGTGAGGGACGACAGCAAAGCCAGGAGAACAAAACTCCGGTCCGAAACCAGGATGGTGGAGCAGCACCTCCGGAGATCTCGACACACAACACCACCAGCACCATCGCTACAGACAGCATCACAGGTGAGAAAATACACACCGATAATCTGATCAGATCTGGGGCCTGTGGCACAAACATAGCCAACAACCTACATAATTATGTTTATGTATGTTTGATATATATATATACTATATACTGTATATATTATATAAAATAAAAATATAAGAGTGATTGTGAGTTTTATTTGATGTATTTATTATATAGGTGTATGCGTGTGTTTTGCGACGTTTTTTGGAGACATATATGTAAAGAGTAATGGTTGGTTATGGTTATCGGTGTCTGTTTCTTTAAATCTCAGGTGTGGAGGCGGGCCGACCGAGAGGCGAGGTCGTGGCTGAGGTCGTGGAGGTTGGAAACCTGACCTCTGATCAGCAGCTGGGACTCAAACAGGCGGAGGAGAGACTTCAGAGGGACTACATCCACCGGCTGCTCAAGGTAAGACACATACATGGAAAAGCTGGACAGTTATTGAGGAAGCGCTGCTGTACTCCGACTCAGAACGCATTCATTAGAAATGATATGCTCTATCTGAGTGTTCACGTTAATGTAGATTACCACAGGAGATAGTTTTGATAGTTCAGCCTTATACTAATCATGTTTTGTCATGAATAGGTCATGCTTACTGGAATGTTTTAAAAGTGTAGCAACAAGTCTTTATGTTTTTACATTATATGTGTTAACATGACAGTTTGACAGATTAACTTGGCTTTCTCTGTCAGTGTACAGTTAACTCCTGTCATGAACAGAGCTTTCACATAAACAGAATTAAATATTTAAGTATTTATGATTTTGCGCATGATATTATTTGTTTGTTTTAAAGTTTTATTTATGTATTGCTATATTTAGAATTTATTTGTTTGCGTTTTATTATCAGTCTTTGTTTTATTTTCCTTTTTTTCTTTATGATTTTATTTAGTGTATTTATTAGTAATTTTTGGTTTTATGTATCTTTGTTTACATTTTTATTTTATTTGTATTTGAAGTGATTATTATTTATTATGTGTTTAGAATTCATTTTATATAGTGACTCATTTGTTGTTTTAATTATTGCTCTATTTATGATTTCATCTATCTATTAATTTTATTTATTTATTTATTTATTTTTTAAATAAGCATTTTAATTATATATATATATATATTTTTTTTTTTTTTCAAATTTAGGATTAATTTTGTGCCAAATATGAGTCCCAGTTCACTTTCACAGACTAGTTTGATTTGACTTGAGCTGTAACTCAGACCTAACTGTCCTGAGGATCAGCGTAAATGTGACCCTCCCCAGCTGATTTAGCTTTTGAATGACGGTGAAAAGCACCTTGTCAATGGCATCTGAGTCGTTGAGCGCCTCTTGAATACTCTCGTTAGCACGTGTGTGGAGATGTGTGAACAGATGTGGCATGCTGTGATTTTCTCAGCTGTTGTGTATTTCCACAGCCATCGCCGGAGTACCCCAATTTCCAGTATCTATGCAAACTGTGTTCAATCCACGTGGAGAACATCCAGGGTGCTCACAAGCACATTAAAGAGAAGCGCCACAAGAAGAACATCATGGTGAGTCTTCCTAACGCTTCTTTCTGTGCTGTGGCTCAGAGAATGTCTTTCTGTGCTATTTTCTGTTGCCAAACTTTCACTTTTGTTACATCTTTAGTCGTTTAGTCTTTGCCTTTTGCTGGTTTGGTTTGGTTTTAGTATTTTGAATATTTTATTGAGATGCTATTGCAGTTGTATTAATGTTTGAAATAATTTTTTGTTTTGACATTTTCTGTTTTCGCTTTAATTTTTGGTAAAGTTTTAGTCATGAAATATTTTGCCATTTTGGTTAATTTTTTTTATGTCTATATAGTTTTTATTAGTTTTTTTTTATATATTTAGTTATGATTATTTAGAAACATCAAGTTAAACGAAACAATTTTTTTTTATGGCTTAAGTTTAGTTAACTATAATAACCCTAAACCCAACCAAATTGAATAATAATAATGATGATGATAATAATAATAACAATAATCTATTAAACACATTTATCATAAATCATTAAAAAAAAATTATCATTAAAAATCATAAATTATTATACTGTTAAAACAAAAAAAGAAGAACATTTTATACTATAATAATATATAATATATGTTTACACTGCAACTTTACAATAGTAATATTGAGTCAAACATTTTAAAGAAACTTTTTATGCATTATGATGCTAATTTTATGTTTGCCATGTAAATAGCCCTGACACTAACATGGCATTAAAAATCTATAAACAAGCAAACAAACAATATTGATGTTTATATCTCATCCTTCGCTTTTAAAGTTTCAAATCCTCAAGATGTTATTTTGCCGGAATGTTACTGAAATGCTCTAATGTTCTAAGAATTGATGTAAATTCTAGAGTTTTTTTAAAATTCTAGAACCCTCTCAGGAAAGAAGCAGTCTGTATTCATCACCAGCACCAAAGATGTTCTAGCTAAATATGATGTGTTTTGTATTGTGCTTGTTTATGCACGTGTTTGCAGGAGAAGCAGGAGGAGAATGAGCTGCGAGCGCTGCCCTCTCCGTCTCCGGCCCAGCTGAGAGCGCTAGACTCGGTCGTGCTGGAGACGGCAGAGACTCACTGCATCTCGGAGGGAGACTTTGCGCTAAGGCAGGCCGTGGTGCTTCGGATGGAGGGGATCATACGCAAACAACTCACAGGTACAGTGCTTGGGTAATATCTTGCACTAAAATTTCTTCCAGTCTGCTGAGTATCTATATGCTTGTTTTTTTGTTTTTTGTTCTTAGCGTGCTCTCTCCGTCTGTACGGCTCCTGTCTCACCCGCTTCGCCTTCAAAACGAGTGACATAAACATCGACGTCTCTTATCCCTCCACTGTGAGTCTGAACGAGCGTGCATGTGCTGCGTGGTTTTGTGTCAGCGTGTTTTCATGTGTATGTTAAAGTTCGGCACATCTCTGTTGTGCAGATGACTCAGCCGGACGTGCTGATCCAGGTGCTGGAGATCCTCAAGAACAGCGGTAATTTCCCTTTAATTCGGCCACAAACCATTAGAATTCTATGCTAAGTCTGAATGGACCGGGCCATCAGTGTTTAGTTGTCTTAAAGAAAAAAAACAACTGGTATGTATGTTTTTTGCTTCGTAACTATAAGTCAAAAAGAAGGGTTTTCAAAATACATTTTTGAGTTAATTACTTAATTACTAATTAAATCAATTTTAACTCAACATAGCCTCGGCAGCTAACACAACAACCAAGAAAACCTAATATAAATGAATACCGTTCTGTTATGTTTAAAGCAAGTACAGTATTAAATGTAAATATTTATTGTTTAAACTGTGACTGACAAACTTTTGACTAATACTGTACATCTGTAGTCAAATTTATTGTTTGGTATCTTGTAAAAATATGGCAGTGTTATGCATTTTCAAATTATATATATGTGTGTAATATTGTAAATACATGGGTAACATAAAAAATACAAATCTAAATTTTTACAATGTAGTTGAAAAATATTTTATGTTATTAAAGTGATATATATATATATTATTATATATATAATTTTTTATGTAACTTTAAAATAAAAAAACTGAAGCAGAAAAATAAGTGTAAAAGTACTGAATATATTAAAACAGTATAATATTAGTACATTTTAATATTATATACAGTAATATAAAATATTAAAAGCTGAGGGCGGTAGACTTTTGATGAGAAAGCATCTCTTTGGATTATGAAGTGATGTCAAATAAAATAAACAATTGTTATACAACTGTAAAATAAAAATAAAAAATGAAGGAGAAAAGTGTAAAATTATTGAATATATAAATCATAGTATAATATATTACACAGTGTTAACAAACAAGACAAAGAATTTTAAAATATGTTTAAAACTGAAAAATCTATGAATGTAAAGTTTAATTTGCTAGAATATCCATACTCATTTCTGTGATTGTTGGTCTGAAGGTTTGTGCTGTGAAAGTGCTTCATCTCTAACAGCTGAAAGTTAATAATTGTGCCAGACTTGAGTTTCGAGAGCTCAGATTAACTCAAGTTTCACTTTTGTTTCCAGTGAAGTTTGCTGAGGTGGAGTCAGATTTTCATGCCAAAGTCCCTGTTGTTTTCTGCAGAGATGTGGCCAGGTCGGTTTAATGTCAGCAATAAAATGCTTCTATAAATAGTCACGGCACGCAAAGAGCAAACATTTGAGGGCATCAGTAATAGCCTTTCAGAGCTGATAGGAGTGGTTTTGTTGTCTCTGCAGTGGGTTGATGTGCAAAGTGAGCGCAGGAAATGATGTCGCGTGCCTCACCACCAATCACCTTGCAGCTCTGGCCAGACTGGAGCCGAGGCTCGTGCCTCTGGTTCTGGCCTTCCGTCACTGGGCCAATGTGCGTATGACTCTCCCTCAGCTGTTACAGACGCTACAGTAACCTTTCTCACCGAGGTCTAACCAGATTGTGTTCATCTGTAGCTTTGCCACATCGACTGTCAGTCAGAGGGAGGAATCCCGTCCTACTCGCTGTCTCTGATGGTCATATTCTTCCTGCAGCAGAGAGCCAAGCCCATCCTGCCCGTGTATCTAGGACACTGGGTATGGACTGTTTTAGTCAAACTCAAATTAATCTTGAGTTTTTTTCAAACTGGGCTAACCCTAACAACATAATATAGACTTTTTTTTTTTTTTTTTTTCAAATAATGTTTTATGAATGCTTATAATACTAATAACTGTATAAGTTATAGTGCTGTCAAACTATCACATTCAAAATATTGTTGAAAATATTTACATATTTGAAGTTATATAAATTTAATACACAAACAACATTTAAAAAAATATACAAGTATGTGTATTTATGCATGTACTGTGTAAATTATATAATTACTATAATACATACACACACACATATGTATATATGTGTATATATATATATAATATACACAGTCAACATACTAATTCTTTATGTGATTAGTTGAAAAGAATCATTTGACAGCACTAATAAACTAAAAATGTTTTTAATAAATGAATAAAACCACTAATAGCACACTTTAGGGAGTAAATAAATATTTTCCATGTACATGTAATATTATTTTTACTTTGCAGTATAAGTTGATTTTAAAAAGTCATTTAAATAAATATTTAAACAGCACAGGACTACAGTGAGTGTGAAAATGAATGTAAAATAACAGAAAGAAATATTTTCCAAACAATTATCATTATTTATATTTTATAATAATTTTTATATTAAAAGTTATTTAACCAAGTTAAAACATCTAAAAAAGCAAATATATAGAAACGCATAGGAACAGTAACTCTCGAAAATGATTTTTATTTTTTATTTATTTATCATCTGGCCTTTAAAAAAGAAAATGCGTAGCGTTTGAGAAATATTGAAGACCTTAGCAGTGCATATTACAAATCAACAATTACATTTACAATAGAAAATGTTCTAAATATCTTCATGGAACATGATCTTCAATTAATATCCTAATTATTTTTGGCATTAAAAAAAAAGCATAATTTTGAACCAAACAATTTATTTTAGGTTATTGTTAAAAATATACCCGTGCTGCTTATGACTGCTTTTCTGCTCCAGGGTCACATACTGTGTTAGGATCCCTACGTTTTATTATGGGATCCCTCACATGAGGATTATCATGTTTGGAGGCTTGCTAGACTGAAATAACTATTTTTGTTGCATGTCTGCTCAGATCAAGGGTTTCGACGTGAAGCATGTGGATGAGTTTCACCTGACAGGGATGGAGTCGGAGTCAGACTCGTTCGTGGGTTGGGAGCATAGACCCGCTCCTCCAGGCGAGGGCCGCGGGGACGGCAAAGCCAAACCTGAACCCAAAACTCATACCGAGAGGAAAGAGAAGAGGGGTGAATATACTAGGGGCAAGGTGAGCGTTTCATGGCCAGTCATGATAAATGGGGCTCTCAAAATGACTGAAACCTAAAGTCGAATATTATCGGATTCAAATTTAAAGGGGCATCATTATGTGTGTGTGTGTGTGTGTAGACTCGTCTGACACTGGAGCATCCGGTGAGCGTGTCTCTGGGTCAGCTGTGGCTGGAGCTCCTGCGCTTTTACACGCTGGAGTTTGCTCTGGAGGAGCACATAATCAGCATCCGTCTGAAAGAGCTGCTGCCGCGGGAGCTGAAGAACTGGCCTCGCCGCAGACTCGCCATCGAGGGTGAGATCCACTGGGGCTGTGTTATCAACGCTTGATAAGTTTGTTAATTTCCTGAAGAATTTAAGAAAATTAAGTTCTCAGCAGTGCATAATACTCACATACTCTGGCAGTTATTTTAAAGTTGTGGCTAAAATAGTTGTTATAAATATTCTGTAGTTAAATAAATAACATGAATTTATTTTGAAGTGAATTTATAAATGACAACATTATACAAATATGACTGAAATGTATTAATTAAAATAAAATAAAATTGTCAAACAATGTTTTTAAAATGTTTCAACATTATTGAAAAAGACAAAGCATAAAATAATTAAATCATTGTAAATCAGTTATACTGAAACTTGCCAAAAAAAGTTATTAAAATCAATATTCTAACAATCTGTGGAAAAATAAGTTTATGTAATGGTATATGAAAGAAAATAATGTGGTACAAACTGGTTTTAAATTAGTTGCTCAAACTTCTGTACATTTTTGAGATGCCTTATTTTTTTACGTACTAGTGCAAAATATTACAAATATATGTGTGTGTGTGTGTGTATATATATATATGTGTGTGTGTTTATGTATATAATTTATAATTATACAATATTATTAATATTGTTTGTTTGTTAGTCACCTTTTTATTGCAAAAATGCATTCGTAAATGTAAATTGCATCCAAAATATTTTCATGTAATGTGTGTACTGAGTATATGTATTGTGTGCGTATATATATATAGATATAGATAAACACACACGCATGTATATATTGTTTGTGTATTCTCTCTCTCTCTCTGTGTGTGTGTGAATTTAATTATATGAATAGAAATATTCATATGAAAATATTTTCTCAATTTGTGTGTTTATACATACATAACACATATACACAGTACACACACGTAATGTGAACCTCTTTTTTATATTGTGTGCGATAAATCTTTTGACAGCACTAGTTTTGAATAACTTTGACTTTTATTAAACAATGCTAAAGATGTATTGTTCATCGTGGTGTAAGCTGACGTGAACAGCATGTATTACTGATTAACTTCGGATGAGCATGAGATGATGGCACAGGTCATTTCTATTTATCCACATTAAAAACCACAGTATTTTACACTTTAATCTGTTTAAAGTGAATTCTGTGTTTGTTAGTTAAACATCCGAATGAAAAGGAGCGTTTAAAGCATATGTAAAAAGACTAAATGGTGTGTTTCAGATCCGTTTGCATTGAAGAGGAACGTGGCTCGCAGTCTGAACAGTCAGATGGTGTTCGAGTACATCCAGGAGCGTTTCCGCACGGCCTACAAGTACTTCGCCTGTCCTCAGAGCAGGAACGGAGCCAGCCGCGGCTTGCTGAGGAAGAGACCCAGACGCTCTCGCACAGCCCGATCCCGCAGCCTGGAGAGGAAGAGGAGCGGCGAGGAGGACTCAGACAGCAGTGAAGAGGAGGACGAGAGGGATGTGGAGGAAGACGAGAGTCTGAGAGCAGGCTTCACAGAGCTTCTGGTGAAGGACACCAGGTCTGAGTCTGTTTCCCAGGATCCCTCCACAGCCCTGAACGGCCTGCTGATGGACAGCGAGGAGGACGAGGAGGAGGATAAAGCTCAAGAAATGGTCAAACAGGACAGTATTGCTCCAGAAGACATGCACTATATCTTTGACAGGATGATCTTCACTGGAGGAAAGGTAATTGCACGGGATTTGGTAGTTTTTTGGGGGTTCTTTTTTTGCGGCATTTTTAGTAATTATTATTTTTGCATTTTTTATCTGGTGCTGTGAACCAGAGGTTAATAGTCTGCTGGTTGTTTTTCTTCACAGCCGCCAACGGTTGTGTGCAGCATCTGCAAGCGAGACGGCCACCTTAAGGACGAATGCCCTGAAGACTTCAAGAAGGTGGAGCTGAAGCCCCTGCCGCCCATGACCGAGCGCTTCAGAGAGATCCTGGACGGACTCTGCATGCTGTGCTACCGTGAGCGCCGGCCCACACTTCACCATCATGTGATTAAAGCTTACTCCAGGCTCAGGTGTGATGTTGGTGTGTTTGTAGGTGAGCTGTCGCCGTCTCCCATCGAGCAGCAGAAGAGGGAGCAGATTCTGGGCAGCCTGGAGCGCTTCATCAGGAAAGAGTACAACGGTGTGGAAACACAAACACACACAACAATGTTAATAGCTAAATAGTTAAATATACACACACACTTTGTTGCACAATTTATATTCATATAAATAGCTGTAAATATTTAAACAATTTACAATTGATGATCATTGATTAAATCCGAATGTAAAATAATAAAACTAATATTTTGAAAATATATTATAAAATAAAGTAATGAAAGCTACACTATAATGTAGATGAAAACAATAACTGTTTTGTTATGATTATAGTTCATTCCTACATGATTTGTGCTAGGCTTATTGGTCTATCCTTGCCAAGAACTGCACACATAGACAGGAAGTGACATGTAAAACCACCCACTACAGTTCCTTCCATCAGTACATCAAATGAATAAATACAAATAAAGAGCCAGATCAAGTAAACGATTAATATTGTCTACTGTAATATCAGTGTAGCTGATACAGCAATGCACGCATAAAGAGTGCATGATTTCTGTGACACCCAAATGAACAAAACAGACCATCTCACCTCTGTAATAAACACGGTAATAAACTTCATGTACCGTCCGAAATGGTACATGAAGATCACAGACGACAATAAGAATCGAAGCTCACACGTACAGTAGTTTAGAAAACTAGTCCCGTCCGACCAGGGCTTAGGATGGCCAACGCTGCGAGTTCAGTCCATGGAAAAATCTCTCCCAGGTTTTAGAATTATAAACGGATTGGTTAGCTGCAATATTCCATTTTGGCGCAAGTTAATCTGTGTTCTGTGTGTTTCCGTTCAGATAAGGCCCAGCTCTGTCTATTTGGCTCTTCTAAGAATGGCTTTGGTTTTCGTGACAGTGACCTGGACATCTGTATGACACTGGAGGGTCACGACACCGCTGAGGTATAAATCCTGTTTCCCTCTCAAAAGATAGACATGCCATACTTTACTGATTTTATAAAAATCTCTATGATTAGGCCAGTATTAGTAGGGCCCTATAAAAAACATTTTATTTTTTCCCAAATTCAATTTTTTCCAAATTAATTTTTCTGGATTCCATATTTATTTATTTTTTAATGACTAATAGTTAAATTACATTAAATGAATCATGTCTAAACATCTACATTTTTACATCAATTTATTAGGTTCAACAAAAATTAAGTTTATGGTCCTAAGAAATGTTTTATTTTTTTCTCATATATATTTTTACCAAATTCTGTTTTAGCATGTCTAATTATTTCAATGCATAAAACTAATTCATTCTTAAAGTAGCCTTATACCTTTTTTACCTCAGAAATTCTGTGTTGTGTATTTCTTTTTTTCTTATCAAATAAAGGCATAACAATTTCATTAAATTATTATGTTTTTTAATTATTGGAAGTCAAGCAAACTTTATTTTTGACAAAGAGGCTTTACTATTAAAATTAAAAGGAAGAAATCTTGTGTCATTGTCGAAACTAAAAGTTTGTTTCACTACTAGGCTAGTAGTAGTAGTAGTGGTGGGCTGTGTACGTTCTACTGAAAAATAGTCAAAGGCAAAATGACTTAAAATTAAACCAGACTTTGATTTTGATGGGTTGCCGTAAATACCTTTACAGTTCTGTGAATGTGATATGACACTAGTTTTACTCAAATCAGACAGTAAACTGCTCATGAAGTGACTCATTTAGTTTTTGTCTTCATTTAGTAAGACAGCAGACACTGACTTCAGTATGGGTGTAGTAAACAAACCCTGTGTCTGGGCCATTCATAAACGGAGAAATGCAGAACATGCAAGATTCATGATTAAATCGACTGTGCAGCTTAATATTTACAGATACTAGTCCACAGCAAGTGTAGTGACCTACTTTTGTCTAGTTCATTTGAAAACGGACAAATTCCATGCAGTTCTGCGTTAAACCGCTGCGTACACACAAAACAGGGCTGAGAAGATGCGCACGCCACTTCCTGTGCAAAAGGTGGGATTTATAAAAACAAATTTAGTGGGAAAATGTATGCACCTGCACGAAAAACTCTGACCCATGCCTTTTTTTCCCTGGAGTGATATGAATGAATAAATGAAGTAAAAACAAATAAAGCTCTGTCTTTGTGTTGATAGACATTTACATGAAGTGTTTAACTCTCATGGACATAAGGGCTGAAATCACACAGTCATTACGCAGAAGTTAAAGCAAGATTAAATGAATTTAGAGATTTGTAGTGGATTGGCTTATGAGAAAATATTTTTTTAGCGAGAACAATGATCAGTGATGCGCACTTATTTCGATATTATGGCGGACACCGCTGAATTCGGTCGAGTGGTCCGGTATCCTGATTACATAGCCTAAGTCTAATGAGAAAACCTTACACTGTACACCTGCAGCTGCTTACATGGAGGTGTTGATGCCGAGTAAAGGCATCTCTAAAACAGTATGAAAAGTACCGCTGTATGCTATTTGGACAACTTGAACAAAATGGTAAGATTTAATTTGAATTTTTCTAGAAATACATAATGACGCAGTCAGACAATTTTACATTGCAACAAATACACCGCTATCGGTCTCCACTAAAATAACTCAAAGATGTTCACTGCATCTATGTAGTTTGCTTTGAATTGTTTAAAACAACTCAAATACTATTTGGCCAGTGAGATCAATTATATTCATCTGCTATTGAAACAGTTTTTGTTTTTTATCTTGATGTATTTATTCTAATACGTAACAAGGATATTGGAAGATTTTTATCAATGAAAATGAATGTATGGCACAAATAACATTTAGAGTCTGTATATCGTATTTCCTTAACGTCTTGTACCTGGGACGATTTGAACGGTGTCACGTGGATGGGAATATGATATGCAGATGAGGTTATGCATACTAAAACTAGGTGCTGTAAGCTCCATATATGGTTATTTCTGTGAGGAGTCGGGGTAGAGACGCACCTATGCCCGATTTTCATCTGACGGGGATTTATAAAGAGATTTTCTGGCGTGCACATGGTTTTATGAATCTGAAAGCCTTTGTGCGTATGTAAAATCTAGCTTTTTTTTTATGCACGCTTTTGAAGAGTTTTATGAATGAGGCCCCTTATGTTGAACTTGTTTTGCTTCCTCGTCTTTCTTGCAGAAGCTGAACTGTAAAGAGATCATTGAGGGTTTAGCCAAGGTGCTGAAGAAACACACAGGTACGGGAGTGCTTTACGATCCAAAGCTCAAGTCCGTATGAGTTGATATTTCAGCACTGATGAATTAATTTGCTTGTGTTGCTCAGGTTTAAGGAATATTTTGCCTATCACGACCGCTAAAGTGCCTATAGTGAAGTTTGAACACAGGCAGAGCGGACTGGAGGGAGACATCAGCCTCTACAACACACTGGTGAGACACATTCACTCTCTATTATTTTTATATATAATTAAGGATGCAGTTGGTTTCCACTTAAAATACGCAATCCTTGTTTTTGCTGATTTTTCCGGAATCATTAGTGAACATGTAATATGTGCATAACATACACAGAACAACTGATACCAAGAAGCAACAGCCGTTGGTGTGCTGGCGAACAAATAAGAGGTGCTTCCTCGCGCTTGCATATCTGTCCATGCCCGGCACAGGCGCCAGTGAACAGTCGTTTAGTACAGCTTATCATGTCTTGGGTGAGAAACAAAACAGATTAAGGCTGCTTTCAAGGCAACCTGTGACCCGAGTTTCTCCAACCTTCTACCTGTGACAGTAAGGCTGGGAGATAAATTGCATGAAACATTCAAGACGCAGGTGACTTTGTTTCTTCAGTTTAACTCAAACCATTGCAGTCTGTCAGTCACATAATGGAAGTCAATGGGCATTAAAATAGGAATGTATACATAACGTATAATAACTTTTCCCGATGATGTAAATTGTAAACATTTCACTGGTGTTTAAAGACAGAGTGCCATGAAGAGGTGTGCTCAGTGGTCTCTGTGGCAGGACTGGAAACCGCACAAAGTATATGAAGGTGCACTGGAAACCTTGACTTCCAGCCGTGAACTCGTACTCGATCAATGTACTCCCAGTGACTTGGTCTCTGACGTCACATAGATAAGATGATGCTTTTTTATGAACTAGCCAGAATGTGGGTGTCAGCTCTGTACAGGATGCTTTTTATTTGACCTTAAAGTGACATTGACTTAATCTGATTTAAAAAGCACCAGCATATTTTGGTTTTATTTAGGCTCACTGGTCATTTCAAAAGTTCATGTTTTCATTTGAGAACAGTTTTGCGTAGTTTCAAGCCAATTTAAAAACCAAAGCCAAATGCTGATGTCAGTTGTATTGAGTGTACTTACTGCGCAGTTGTCAATTTCAGATGGGTACAGTTATTATTTTCAATAGACAGTTTGTTCTGTTAAATACCAAATAAACCTCTTGTTTATGTATCCGTTCATTCTTGTTTCTTGGGAGATCGGTATCAGAACTGGCCTTGAAAAATCATGATCGTGCATCACTATATATAAGTGCTGTCAAAATGAATAATCGCAATTAATCACATTCAAAATAAAAAGTTTTTGTTTACATGATTATGAGTGTGTGCTGTTTATATGTATTATGTGCATGTATAAATAAACACACATGTATGTCTACAAATCTTAAAAAAATAATTATAAAATACATACTATACGTGTGCATATATATATATATATATATATACATAATAAATACACACAGTACACACACAAAAACTATTATTTTGGATGCAAATAATTGTTTTTTTTTTTTGCGTGTCAGGCCCAACACAACACCCGGATGCTGGCCACATATGCTGCTATAGACCCTCGTGTGCAGTATCTGGGCTATACCATGAAAGTATTTGCCAAGGTAAGACCATCATAAGTGTGATCTGTTACTAGCAGAGTGGAGCTGTGTAAAATATATTCCCTGCAATATTCAAACAGCTAGTGCTGAAGAGACATGTGAGCTCATCTACAGCAGTACTTGCATTACATTATAACATAACATCAAATATTTTTCATTATTGCATATATCGTATATAGTATGTGATGTTTGTGTGTGTGTGTGTGTTTACAGCGCTGTGACATTGGCGACGCCTCCAGAGGAAGTCTCTCCTCCTATGCTTATATCCTCATGGTGCTGTATTTCCTACAACAGAGGCAACCCCCAGTCATCCCTGTCTTACAGGAGGTACAGTGCCCTCACACACAAGTACTGCGACAGCACTGATAATATCAGTTCATGGCACTGAACGAGTGTGTTCTGCTGCAGATATTCGACGGGAACGCTGTTCCACAGAGGATGGTGGACGGCTGGAACGCTTTCTTCTTCGATGACCTAGACGAGCTGGTAGGAAGCAGTTTTGTTTGTCACAGTGCGCTGAAGATGTTTCATTCTACTTATATTGAACCATTTTAATTAATGTAATCGTCTATTAGATTTGAACCATTTTATATTTACTTTTTATAAAAAAAATCCACAAAAAACAATAAAAGTGTATATTAGTTGTTATTATTAGTCATTGCAATCAACGTGTTATAGTAATTGTCATTAAATGCACTAATAAAATGATAAATGATATACATTTTTGTTATTTATAATTAAGTGACAAGTTATTTTTTATTACAAGTAATTACAAAAAGAATGACTTAATATTATAATTATAAATAATATTTATCACAAATACATACTATCAGTTATGACAAAAAAATAACTCTGATATCAGGAGTGTGTGTGTATATATATATATATATGTGTGTGTGTAGTATGTGTATATATATA
>JAUMHG010000072.1:15236731-15247391 GCA_032359395.1 Enteromius anoplus
GTTCTGACTTCGAGCCTTTCTAATAAATATCACTGTTGCACTTGAACTCGTACGCCTCGCGCTCTCTATTTGTAACAATAACATTTGGCTAACATTAGCATAGACGCTAATTGGCCTACTGTTTCTATGGACAATCAAAATTTTTCCTTTTTCTTTTTTTTATAATTATTGATATTTATTGTCCAAATATTATTTCTGCAGTGGTTTGGTTTCGTTCTGGGGACTAGTTCGTAGTGGAGGGTTGTGGATACAGCTCAATTTTGCGGGAAAACGGTGCGCTTTAGACCCAATTTCACAGTGATTTGCGTGGATGCAAGGAACGCAACAATGTAAAATTTTTATCATTTATTTTTAAACCTACTGTAAAAGCATTTACACCTGCTGGACCTGTTTTGTCCCATGTCTCAAGAATGTCTGATTTAACACATTAAAGAGCATATCAAATCAATCACTGAAAATCATGCTCATGTCAAAATTAATTCAAATATATTGTTATTTATTATGGCTCTCATTCATGACCATATTATTTTAAATGTGTTATTTAAAGCAGATAATGTGAATCAACGGGAAGAGAACAACCGGTAAGCTTTTATTGAATTAATTAGCATACAACCATTTGTTTATTTATTTTTGGGGTAAATAAGTACAATATCAGTTTTGCAGCAGTTAAAGTGTCACAGAAGGTATACAGAATATATTCTTTCCCCTTTAAAGTCACGAGAATGTTAACAGAGTTCAAATGTTGTTTAACCCTATTTTTAAGAAAACTTGAGAAACTGAAAAGCAGCATCAAAGAACTGAGCTCAAATTTGAAAAAAGAGCAACAGAATCTCAGTGACAAATTGATGAAAATGACGAAGAGCATTAATAAACTTGAGGTCATGCACATGGCCAGGACAGTAGGCAATTTGGCAGGATCCTCAATGCGAGCAGCAGGAGGAATCACAGCTATCGTTGGTCTGGCTTTATCTCCTGTGACGTCCGGTGTTTCTTTACTCGTCACTTGTGCAGGAACAGTTGCCATAGCATTTGGAGGAACAACACGTCACGCATGCAACCTCACCAACACGATGAAGCAAAAAAGCCTACAAAAAACTATTCACAACATCATTAATGACTTCTTAAACACAATCCTCCCAATAATGCAGAAAATGGAAACCATTTCTAACATATTAGAAGAGATGAAAGGGATGGAGCACAGCCTGAGGAGGATGCAAGCAGGTGTGAAGGCAGCCAGAGCTAATTCAGGAGATGTGCAAACGAATAAGAGAGTGCGTGTGAAAATGATCACATCTGAATCGTCGTGTGAACGGGCTGAACAGATTTTCAATGTGGCCGCACAAGCTGACAGAGTCGGCCCTGCAGTGACTGTTGTGACTGGCATAGTCTCGGCTTTATTTGCTGTTGTTGACGTTGTTCGTATCGCACAAAGTTATAAAGGGATCACCACAATGAGTAAAAAAGCAGACAAGGGAAAAGCAAAAAATATCAAATCAGAAACTTTAAAATACATTCATCAGAAGAGAGAAACAGTTGCACTTTTTCAGGAGATTCTGAATAAGGTTACTAGTTCATATACAATGTAACTGAATACTATAACAAAAAGCAAAATGTGAAATGGCACAGCTTTCACAGTTAGTAATTAGCAGTGAAACACACACACACACACACACACTGAAAATACAGTGGCAATGAAATGTAATCAATCAATCGCTCACTATATGGGAATGTGCTGTCTGCATGCTTGTTTAAATCCTGTGTTGAATTATTAATGTGCAGCACTTAATAAGGATATGTATAGAAATATTAAAATGTCACAATGTGTCACAATTACGGCTGTGATTCTTAGAGTTTCGAACAGGCTATTCTGCTGGGGTCTAAAAAGTATGTCACTCTCACATCTTTTGAAGATAAAATAAAAATATATATATATTTTTTATTATTTCATGATTGAAATCTGGTGTGTTTATAATAAAATAAATAATCGTAAGAAATGTTGAAAGCCAAAAGAGTGTTCCCCTAATGACTGAAAAGCTCAATCATCTTAGTTAATTGTGATCTCATTTTGTTAAAATTAATGCACGATTTTGATTACAGTAATTTTTTTTTTAAAGATATTTCCAGTATTTGCAGCATCAAATGACAGACACGGATGCTTCTTAATAGTTATTAATAGCACAAATGCATTTTTTGTGTTCATGCAATTGCAATTTTCATAAAAAGTTTACTTTAAAATTTACATTTTTACACATGTATAGTTGTATGTAAAGTTAAATGTTTTCCACTACAAAATTAAAGCTGACATGCAATTGAACAGAATAAAGGATTACAAATACAAAGTATCTTTTAATTTCATTCCCGCAATATCAATGAACATTGTGTAATTTTACAACCAAGCTTTGCACCAAAGTACATCATACAGTAGTATGTTAATAGGTGGAGCCAAACTCACATGTGTATTTCTTTCCATGTGTTTAAAGTTTGTAACTGGTAAGTTGTTGGATCGTGTTATTAGAATGATCAGGTTGTGACAGTAACTTTTAATATTAAATAGTCAATAATCATCAGGCAATTTGTACCTAATAAACAAGGGAAAGGTTGTAAAGGAATAGTTTACTCAAAAATGAAAATATGTTACTCCCCTTAAAGATGTAGAGTTTATTTCTTCATCGGATGGAATCATGTTACGAATAGAGGACTTTTGTTTTTGCTTTAAAATCATCTAAATAATAGATTTGTTTCTAACAAACAGAGCTTCACAAGAAATCATTATTTCTTTGGTTTATTTTATGCATGTTGCATTAGAATTAAAGGTACTCATATATGCATTCATCAAAGCAGTCAAATCAACACAACTGAAAGGGTTAACTTCAAGTCAAACTTTTCCACTCTCTTCCGCTTTTGCTTTTATATTTAACCAACCAGTCGTTCGCTGCTCTAGCGTTTGTCTTGGGATCTGTCATCATGTGGACGACTCTTATGAAGTTAGACCTGACCTCTGTATGCCTGGCTCTGTTTCTGGGTTTGATCTTTATGGTTCTGTTTGAGATCTTCAGGATTAATTCATGCAGAGGTCAAATTCCGCCTGGTCCCAGACCTCTGCCTTTTGTGGGAACCATACCGAGTTTTAAGAAGCCACTTGAGGCAATACGATCAGTAAGTCTTGTTTGCTGTGTTTCTGGTAGAGATTTACCATTTCATTTACTTAATTTGGAATTCAGATACACTACATTTGCTGTGGATCTTCCCTGTGCAGCTATCACAGTATGGAGAGATGTCTGCTGTGTATATTGGGAGGAAGCCAATGATAATCCTTAATACAATTCAGGTCACTAAGGAAGCTTTCGTTCAGGAAGCCTTTTCTGGAAGACCATCTATGCCTCTTTCAGACTGGCTATTCAAGAGACTTGGTCAGTAATCAGTAATTGGTCAGTTTGTATTTCTGTATTTTAGAGTACATTAGCAAAGGTGATTTTCACAGTCGATTCCACTGAAGAACCTTTACGTTTAAATTTCACTGTTCTTGAGAGCCAATGACATCATCAGGTCATTTTGTTTCAAAAAGTTGTAGACTAAATTCAGTAGTTATTTTTGAGAAGGTCGGTTATTAAATGGATATAGTTCCGGTCAAAGGGTGCCTCATTTATCAATAATGTCGAAACAAGTGCAGATCCGTGCACACAGATCAACATATGACAGTATTCACATGTGACACATGTCGAAAGAAAATATGATATGATATTTCTTCACAGATATTAAAATAAAATATAGAAATAGTTGACTTAAAATAGTGTATCAGTACATTCATGTTTTGCCACAGAAATGTAGTTTGTACAGCGTTCATTCTTCTTTTGATCCGCTAACAAACAAAAAACGTTCAGTCAGAGAGCACTGTTCTCCTTTGAAGACATGTGGATTTTCATATGCGTGCAGATCAGAGGTGTGCAGTAAATAAAGGTGAAACAAACTCACAAAGTTATGATTTCTATGTTATCGCTCTATGATTAACCCTGGCTTAATATAATAATTGAAACGTTTTTTGATTATTCTAATTTCTGTATTTTACGCTGAATTAAACGAATTTCAGGGATATGCATAAGGAAAAACTGCTTTAATTGGAATATATAGTTTTACAGGGTTATAAAAATAACCTAAAATAACCACAAAGGAACATTTAGTACAGTATATGTTATTTTTTAGGCTATTTCTAAAATAACAAGCCTGCAACGTTCTGGAAATGTTATTCTCTGATTGCAAAAAAAGAACATAAAAATGACCATGAGAGAACCCACTTCCAATTCCGGAGACCTCAGTTCGATACCTGCTGGGAGCGAGATTGAGTTGTGGTGGTGGTGCAGACCCGGGGGGCTTACATTGGTGCCGTGACCCGGATAGGAGTGAAGTTTAGGGGGGTGAGTGTAATGGAGGCCAGCAAGCAAAGTGCTGTGCAGGTAAACCTCACTCCCCTGATCTCTAGCAATTGATGGCTTATGGACTTAGCCTCCTTAGCAGATGCTTTAATTCAAGCCCAGTCAGCATTTAAACATTGATTAAACGTCAGGTAGTATAGTTGATTCAATGTTGAACCTTTCCATTTAGCAAATTTTTTCAACATATATTACATAATTTCAGCTAAATTAGTTATTGGTGTTTATTTAATGAATTATGAGTGACCCCATCTGGTGTAATGATTGTGCCATTTCGCAATTTCACACAAAAAAACTTTTCTGCAGCCCAGATGCAGGCTAAGGCCTCCTTTTCAACAATAGTATATTTCCTCTTAGCTTCTGACAGACAGTCTGTTCTGTTTCCTGCTCTGTCACTTGTGTGAGGACTGCTCCCAAGCCGTAGTGCGATGCATTGGTGGAAATAAAAGTCTGCGGTCTGGGGTCAAACAGGGCTAAAGAAGAACTATATACAATCATGTGCCTTACCTTGTCAAAACTGGCTTGGGCAGTGGTGGGCCATGAGAATGTATTGTCTTTGCAAAAGTGATCTGATTGACTCTACCACTGTTGCATATAGTTTGGCACAAATTTACTGTACCATGCAGTAAGGCCCAGTAAAGAATGCAGACTTGGACAGCATCACTTGGTGCTGGAGCCTTCAGGATTGCTGTGTCATGGAGGATACCTTCTGGTGATAAAACTGCAGTTTAGTTTGTTTAAGACGACATTTCTCAGCATTTAATTTGAGTCCAATCTGGTGTATTTCCAGCAACACATCTTTCAGATTTTCATTGTGCTCTTCTTGTGTAGAGCTGAAAATGATTACATCATCAAGGTAGCACTGTAGACCTTTTAAGCCCTGTAGGGTGGTGCACATCATTTTCTGGAAAGCTGATGGTGCCTAACTGAGGACAAATGTTAACCTCTTGTACCTGTAGAGGCTATTGTGTGTCACAAAAGCAGTCAAGTTCGACTTGATGATATGCATTTCTCACATCTATGGTGGAGAAGAGCACCACATCTCTCAGTTTAGATAATATATCATCAATCAGTGGAAGTGGGTAACTGTCAACCATGGCCACTTTTTTAGGCTCCCACAGGTCTACACACATCCATACTGTACCTCCCGTGTTCTTTTGGGTGACTATAGGAGATACCCATTCAGAGGAGTCAATTTTCTTGATGATTCTATGTTGTTCTGGACATCAAAGCTCTGCTGACACAAAATGAACAAATCCTTTTGCAAATCCAAAGGCAGTGGGTGTTTGAGGAAAGTCAGCAAACGATTCAACAACTGCTTCTGTTGCAGACTTGAGCATTGCACAGACAGGCTGGTTTCCTGGCAAGAGCATTTAGCATTTTTGGCAGGACAAAATGCATTATTTGCCATGTGAATAGTGGAGCCACAATGATATCAGTGTGTAGGAGCTGGTGCTTTTCCACTTGTAAATATTTTTCCATTGTTCTCTGCATTTCTAATTAGTTTTGAACTGTACTGTGTGCACGGCTTTGGATTCTCCTTCCAACATCTTTGCCTCAGCACTGGCAGTTTCATTTTGCCTCGTGATTTCTAAAGCCAATTTGGATTCAAGCAGCAACATCTCTCTAATACGTGGTACAGATGTCTTTTCGATCAGTTGATCCCACGGCATTCTGTTTTAGAACCGCTATCTTTTCACAACAACATTAACCTTGGGTTGAAAGAAGATCATCAATGCCGACACAGTCTCACTGTATTCGATGTCTGCGAGTGGCAACATATTCTACTGATGCTGTCCCTCCGTGCCTAAGCAGTGGATCAGTGACAGTCTTTATCCCTCACCCGGAAACTTGTTGCTACCGATAGCCAACAAATAGTTGTCAAATTGCTGCTACCATGCAGTAAACATCAGTTTTGGCTCTCATGGGCATTCTTTATATTTGATGAAATCAGAGAGCTATCTGACCCTGCATAGACAGCAATGAAACTTACATGTTCCCAGACCCAGAAAGGCAGTGAGGACATCGATAAAACAGTCACATCAGTGATCACCTTTCTATTTTGTGAAGCTACTGGAATATTTGTGTGCACAAAGAAAACCAAAATAACAACTTTATTCAACAATTATTTTACATTTTTGTCCAGAAGACGAATAAAGGTCTTGCATGTTAGTAACAACATGGATGAACTAACCCTTTAATACATTTATTTATGGCATCTTGCATTGTGCTTAACAATTCAGCTGTTCTAAATTCACGGTAAAACCAAGGTTTAATGCTTTATTTTCTTTTTTTCAGGCATAATAATAGCCCCATTTGGCCACTCCTGGAGGCAGCAGAGACGCTTTGCTCTGCACACGCTCAGGAATTTTGGCCTGGGGAAGAAATCAGTAGAAGATCGTGCGTTAGAGGAAAGTCAGTATCTGATTGCTGAAATGTTTAAAGCTGAAGGTATGAAATGTTTATGCTCTATTTCACAAGGTTGGGATAAAAACACGCTCATGTGTGCTTTCAAAGGTCAAACAGCATTCTTCAAGTCTTTCTGAAACAATTTTTTTATTTGTAAAATTTAAAAATTTTCAATTTTTACAGTTATTTTTAATCAGATTAAATATAAACTGGCACTAGCCTTTTTCAGGCATACTGATGTTTCTTTGTAGGCAAGTCTGTGGACCCACAGCATGTCATACAGAATGCGGTTTCAAACATTATCTGTTCCATCGTGTTTGGAGAGCGCTTCGACTACAATAACAAACGCTTCTCATACCTCCTGAAAATCCTGAATGACCACTTTATGCTCACAGGGTCAGCTGCGGGGCAGGCATGACAACATCTTTATTTTATTATCTCATTTTATTAATTTGTTTGTTATTGACCATAGTCACAGTATGCAAAAATTATTATTTGCGCAACTGTAATATCAGTCATTGTATTACAAACAAGCAATAGGAATGATACATTAAGTTCCATATGGTCATCAATGACCTTATAATAGTTAATTTATCTTAGGTTTTAAACTTAGTCCCCTTCATCAAGCATTTCCCTGGGCCGCACCAAAAGATCACGCAGAACTTCACAGAGCTATTGGGTTTTATCCGGGATGAAATAAAACAGCACAAGAAAACTCTGGATCCAGACAGTCCTCGAGACTTCATTGATGCCTACCTGCTGGAGATTGAGAAAGTAAGATCAAGTTAATGAAAGAAATGTACCTTCAGTAAACTGATGGGTTTGTTTCATCTGGAGCAGCAAAAATCAAACGAGGGCTCCACGTTTCATGAGGAGAACATGGTTATGTCAACATCTGACCTGTTTCTGGCTGGAACAGACACCACAGCAAACACTATCAGATTGGGGCTCATCGACCTGATTCAAAATCCAGATGTACAAGGTGCTAAACCTAAACATTAGCGGTTGACACATTTCTTTTCAGTGTTTTTAAATTAAATACATGTGATGTTAAAACAATCAATATAAAATATGCAACATAATACGTGCCATATACTGTTGCATGCAGAAAATGCAAATTTAATTCCCTTTTTTTCACACCACACAGAGCGATGTCATGAGGAGATTGTTCGTGTTCTGGGATACGACCGTTTGCCCAGCATGGATGATCGTGACAAACTACCGTACACATACGCCACTGTTCACGAGATTCAGCGCTGTGCCAACATTGTACCTTTAGGTGTGATTAATGAAACAATTCGCCCCACAAAACTACGAGGATATGACTTTCCCAAGGTAATGAATAAAGTGTAAATAAAAATTACTGAAATTATTCACTGTAGAATTTTTTAGAATTTGCCACTTGTGAAGTATGCAGGATTGAGCAATTGTATGAATTTGTACAAATTATTAGGCACCTCGTGAAATATGTAGAAATTGCTACCATTAGATCGGGCTGGTTTAAACAGTTTATTAATAAACAGTTTGACTTAAAGGAGTGTATAAAGAATGTTCAAAATCATCATCAGATATCAGAAGTCATAAAACACTGGGATAGCGTGCCCTTCCATTGGAGAAGGCACACTACAGAGTCACTACCACCCAGAGGGGGTTAAGTTACAATTACTCATGTGAAGTAACCCTAACGGGCCCTATTGCACATGGAAGTCTCTTAGATTGCTCAGACTGTTTCATCTACAGATGGCAGAACAAAGCTATATGGACAGAGCAAAGCTAGGGCTGGGTCTGCCTCCTTCCAGGGCAACACTTGTAGGTTCACCACCTGTGGTAGGAACCCTGGGCCCATAGCCGCCCATAGGGTCTCAGTGTTGCGCTGGAGTTAGCCGGCGTGAACACAAGGCACGATTCATCAACCGAAAAATGTCTGCAGGTCCCCTCACCGCTGTTCCTGGGTGAGGCGTGCAGTCTGGTTAATCGAATCCAACTCCATGCTGAGAAAAGAGATCCTCGTTGTTGGGATGAGTTTGCTCTTTTCCTAGTTGACCCGAAGACCCAGACATCAAATCCATGTGAGCGCACAACTGATCGTGAGACTGTGCAAGTATGAGCCAGTCGTTGAGATAGTTGAGGATGCACACCCCTTATTCCCTCAGGGGGCCGCCTCTATGACCTTGGTGAAGACACAAGGCAACAGGGACAGCCCGAAGGGCAGGACCTTGTACTGATATGCCTGACCCTGAAAGTCGAACTGCAGGAATGGCCTGCCATGAGAGGATCGAGACATGAAAGTACGCGTCCTTAAGGTCAATTTCTGAAAAAAAATCTAGGGGCAGATGCATCCGAAAATGTGTTTCTGCGTCAAAATCTTGAATGGCAGCTTGTAAAGTGCACGATTCAAAATGTGCAGAGCCAAGTTGATGATGATGATAATGATGATGATGACCCACCACCTTGACAATGAATTAGGGGCAGTAAAACCCACACCTCATATCGGCCGGAGGGACTCTACCGCATCGTTCACCAGCAGTACCAAAATCTCTGCACGCAAGACATGGGCACCGACAGACCTGACTGAGGTGTACTGAATGCCGCTAAACTTGGGGGAATGGTGGGCAAACTGAATCGCATAGCCAAGTCAGACAGTTCGCAGGAGTCAGCCAGGCTCCCACAGACTGTGACAGCAGAACCAGTGAAACCAAAGATGAACCAGCAGTGGGGCAGCATGGTGAAAGCTGTGGGGACTGTGAAAGCACAGGGCTGGATCTGTGTATGTAGTGTAACACCCACCTGTTTCCTCTATGTTCAAGGGGAAACAGAAGGACCCAGCTTGAGGCTTGTAACAACCAGACGTGTGATACCTTGAGGCGGGGACTTGCATGTTACAACCCTAACCTGGTTCCCCAAGAGGACAGTAGTGGTGCTCTTGGGCAACCCACTGCCGCCCACTGCCGAGAGAGGGGGTGGAAAGTCGACTTGTGATGTACAGTTCACAACCCTCTCCATCTTGAGACACAGAGATTGAGCAAACTGCTCTTTTATTGAAGTTTTAGTGCAGCCAGTGGTGGAACAGAAACAAAATGAAACAAAAGATTCAAAAATTTTTTAGAACAATGTTAAAATGGGTTTTCTTTATTTATTGTAAAAAAGCATCCAGACACCTTTAAGCCAGAGAATTTCTTGGATGAGAACGGGAACTTCTTCAAACCAGAGACTTTCATCCCCTTCTCACTGGGTGAGTCAACTGTTTGTAAGCTTAATTAACAAATTTAACCAAATTTAGCGAAAGTTAATGTATTTACTTCTTTATCAGGTCCAAGGGTCTGTCTCGGGGAGACTCTGGCGAGGACGGAGCTCTTCTTGTTCATCACGTCTCTCCTTCGGAGGATTTGTTTCTCCTGGCCGCCTGAGCCACAGTCCATCGACATGGATGGGATCATGGGTGTTTTTCACTTTCCTCAGAGCTTTAAAATCGTCTGCCACAGCAGAGATACCCGAAAGTGACCATCAGTGACCCCAAACATATCACACAGACACCATCATTATTCATGTATCATCATATCATATGATGATACATGACTAGTTTTAACCCCCCCTGTAATCAAAACTTTAATGTATATTTTACTGTCATTTGGCATGTTTATTAATTATATAATAATGCATGTATTGTATATTAAAGTGTATATAAATGTAAATTTATATGACTATACCAAACAGTCAGACAGGCAAACATAAAGTAAGCATTTTTCGGCAGATAGGAGTTTTACTTATCCAAACATGTTCTGAGGGCAGAAAGGAAAATGATTGGTTCACAGATTCGCCCAATG
>JAUMHG010000072.1:15283839-15297835 GCA_032359395.1 Enteromius anoplus
CCACCACCACGGGCCACTCGATCCACAACATTGACATCAGCAAAGCGCTCACCCACACGACGCCACACACGCTGTCTGCTGCTGTGTTCTATTTATGATGCGCTTACATGAATTTCAAGCGCTGGGAAGCTGATCTGATATTTACACGGGTCATACTTCATACCTTATCGTGCCGCAGACATTTTACTCTCTTGCTTTTTATCTTTCTGTCGCTCTGCTAGGCTCTTCACTGAACACTGTCTCCTCCACGTCACGAACAGACACGCCCATTACTGCTGATTGGCTACAAGTTTGTTTTGCTAATGCTGCTTTTCCACTGCGTGTTACGACTCGTTACGGCACGGCTCAGTTCGGCTCGGTTTGCGTTTGCACTGCAGTTTAGTATCGCTTTAGAGTGGGGGGGATTATCCACGTGTCCTTATAGTTGCGCCGCCTCTACTGCCATAGAAAATGAATGAATGAAAAACGTTTTCATTCCACGTCGCCCCATCAAGCTCTCGCTGGATCCGCTCCTCGGTATCAACGAGAGGAACGTCTGTACTTCCTCAACAGACCATGAAACAGCTATTTTTGTTTAATACAAAAAGGTGCGTTTCTTCTTCTTGTGTCCAATCCTTCGCTGGCTGTGCTGATTTAAATCTAGCGGGTCTGTTGTGTCTCGTGTCGCAAGTTCAGTGACGTAGTGATGGCGATTTTCTCCGCCCAATCAGTGACCAGTAGAGTTAACACGTCACGTTTTGTAACGGTTCAGCTCGCTTGGAACCTCGGCTAAGGTGGTACTAAAAAAAGGACCAGGTACATGGTACTGTTCCCAGTGGAAAACCCCCCCAAAACTGAGCTGTACTGAACTGTGCCGTACTATGCAGTGGAAAAGTGCCATAAAATGGCTGGAATCTTTTTCCAAGGGATTTTTGAAAAATTGGACACCCTGCCTTTAATACTTGTCACTAATTTTCTAGTAATTTTTATTTGATTACTGGCATTGCATTTCTCAGCATTGGACATATTGTATATTTTAAATAATTCACAACCAAAGTCTAAAATAATTATAATTAATGTGACGTAATAACCAAATATGTACAGGTTTGTATTTGTTTGTTTGTTTAATTAGAAAATGTACATAACTTACTGTCAGCTCAAAAGTAGATGCAGACGTTTCATTTTTGGTTTCAACCCTTATACAAATATCCATAAAATAGGTGGATGGAAACAAAGCTCTTTACTCATCCTCATGTAATCCCAAACTTGCCTCTTTTCCTCTGTGGAAAAAAAAAAAGAGTATTGAAAGGTGTCCATACACTCTCATAAAATAAAGTTACAAAAGCTGTCACTGGGGCGGTACCTTTTCAAAAGGTACACATTTGTATTTAATGGGTCCATTTTGCTATCTTAAAAGTACATATTAGTACCTAAAGTGTACATTTTTTAACCTAATAGGTACAAAATGTGTACCTTTTGAAAAGGTGCACAGATTTTGTACCTTTATTTCTGAGAGTGTATAATAAAAGTCAATGAGGTCCAGTTTTGACCCTGTCATTCTTCAAAATGCCACAGAGTAAAGAAATACTGACAGTTTCAGGACGACTTGAGTAGCAATAATGATCATATATGTCTGAACTACCCTTTAAGATCGATGCTATTTATGTCTGAAAAATGACTTAGTTTGGACCCCGCGAAAAGGTCCCCCGAGTTCACAAACAAGCAGCCGGGGTTCTGCTTCCACCGCCGCCATTAAATCCATGGGATTGTTTGACATGGTTGACTTTTTAAACCTGTAACATTAAGGCGGATTTACCCACCATCTGACAGGCTGGGTGCTAGGGTGGAAAATTGGTCTGGCTTAGAGTGGGGAATACCGAAGAGCTCTCTAGGTGTGTTGTGCTTTGTCTCAGAGCTGTCTGAGGAATGCTAACTCCTTGTGGCATTGTGAGCTTTTAGTAAACAGAGAGCGTGCAGTGCACTAAGGAGTTTTAGTAAAAAATGCAAGACGATCACTCATTTGGAGTGTTGGAAAGAAGCTTAGCCGAAGTTTGTGCCCACTGGGATTTGATTAGCATACCTAGCTTTGGTCAAATTAGTGTTTAAGGGTGTGAATCACCAGGTAGAAATGAAGCAGAGGGCTCGAAGGTTATGGATTGAGGCTTGAAGGTTACGATGGAAACAGATGGGCATAAAGGCTGGCGATTCGGCTCGTCAGTTGAGATTTTCCTTTGTCTTTGCTCTTTATTTAGGGGTTAGGCTTGTTATACGGGTTGGAAAATAACTAATACTGTAAACAGCTTCAACAATTAATGCTAGCAGCTCACAATACCTTTCAGCCTAACTTGTTTATCTTGACTTAATCAAAAGGTCTTTTTTCCTCAAGAGTAGTGTAAACTAAAACTCTTGTGGTATTAATAGGAATGTAAATCAGACGAATCAATGCACTGTATCTAATTTGGTGATGTTAAGTGAAAGTAGTCCAGTGTGGTTCTGAATTTTACACATTCAGTCTGTATCACAGAGTTTAGTGTAGACAGCTGTCAGTACATCGATGTGATATCCCGTGAAACCATTTTAGCATGTAGCATTCACAATAAACAAATACAAAGGCAGCATGCACAAGAACACCAGAATTGGCATTAAGGATGTAAATAGTGTCAATTTTGATTTCATGTTGACTTGAAGTTGTTCCACTGTATTCACTGGCATTGTTTTCTGTATTATCAACCTCAGTCAAACACCATACCCAATTACCCATACAGAGTTTTGATTTAACTCGTTTACTCGTCAAGCGCTCTTGTAACAAGTGGCTTGTTAACGGACAGTAGTCATTGATTGTACCTTGTACTTGTTACTTCGGCGAGACCCCCTCTATACTCAACAGTCACCAGTCCTCAGGTTTAACTTTCCTTCCAACTTCAAATAATAAATAAAAGCACTCCCTGTGTGGAGTCTGATACACACTTGACAAGCCTGGTCTGAGTCAACAGGACCGTTGAGAAATCCGGCTGTGTTCAAGGGCCGACGGCTGTTAAGTGAGAGGCAGGGAAAAGTTTGTGCTTCGATTAGTTGGAGATGACATGTTCTGGCCTCTGTGTTTGTCTTGCAGCTGATTATCCAGAAGATCCGCATGTGCCAGCAGCTGTGGGCCTGTGAGTCATTTGTCAGTGTGCTGGAGTACCTTCTGGCCGTGGGCAATTACCTCAACCAGAACGCGGGCAAGGACAGGGCCAAGGGATTTCGCCTCTCATCCTTAACTAAGGTAGGACCCGCAACCACCAGCAAATGACCTGTGGGGGATGGCGAGGAGGGCCGGGGATAATAAAACTTCTTATTGGCATACAGGACAAACATCTGCTGGTTTTATTTCTCTCTTTCCTTTTTTCCACCAGCTTTTTCATTTCATTTTAGCCAGTCAGCTTTGGAACTCATATGGAACAAGATTTTTCTAAAAAATGTTTTCATTCCAGTTTTCAGCATGTAATAGTGTCTGTTTCGGTGTCACATGGAGAGCTTTGCACACAAACAATCTTTCACATACCCTCTTTCACATATGAGACCTTTTTTTTTTTTTTGGTTAGAGACATTAATACATTTATTGAGAAAGGATGCATTAAATTGTGCAAATGTGACAGTGAAAATATTTATAGCTTTGTTTTATTTATTTATAAAATGATTTTATATTCTGACCTGCATTTTATTTATTTATAATGTTACAAAAGATTTCTATTTTAAATAAATGCTGTTCTTTTGAACTGTTTATTGAAGAATCCTGAAGAAATAAATGAATCCAAAAATTATTACAAATATTTCTTGAGCAGCAAATCAGCATATTAGAATGATGTCTGACACTGAAGGATGGAGTTATGATTCTAAAAATCCAGCTGTATAAATTATATTTTTAAATGTATTTAAATAGAAACTTGTTATTTTAAATTTTAAGAATATTCCACTATATGTTTTTGTAACTTACAGGTATTACTGATAAATTGCAACCCATATCCTGACTTATACTTATAATATTTAATTGATTATTTAGATCATTTTATTATTTTCATTGTTGTTGATATTGTTTCCCAAGGACAACACACAATATATTGTAAATTAATTCACAAATATTCACATATAAATAAATATAGAAATTGTGTGAGATTGTAGAGAGACTAACTCGATTACACTATTCACAGTGCTTCATTGGAGTGGGCGGTTGCTGCTCAGATTTTTTTAATTGCATTTCCCGCTGTTTCCTTGAGTTGAAAGAAGTATATATCATTGCTTAACAACTGCAAGGACCTTCGTCAATCTGTAATTGTTTAAAATGGAGATTATTAATTCCTATTTTTACTTTCAGAGCACAGTTGTTGTATTATGATGCATTGCATGGCATGTCAAGGGGCATGCATTCTGTACATTTGTGTTTCTCCTCAGAGCCCCACCTTCCTGAAACGGCTCGATTTGTACAAAGCTCACTGTGCTCTAAATTGTCTAGCTATCTAGTGTGTTGTGATTGGCTGAATACCGCAAGCATGTGGCAGGAATGCCCTTACCATAACATAATGCCTCATGTTTGGACCCCGAATGTTAAATGTTGAGTAGTAAGTAGCAGGTTCTTAACTTACTTAAAGGTTGTGAGTCAGAAGCACCAGACTTTTCTTGCAGAGATAGAATTGCTCCATTTTGTAGTCTCTGTGCACAGCCAGCATAGACTACTCCCCAGGTTTTAAGGAATCAGTCCTCTGTAAATGCACTGAACACACTCTAATATTTGTGTTCAACTCTTCTGGAACAGTGTTGTGTATACACCGTGACCATTGTGCCTTTGGTTTAGTCACGTTTATACAACTGCATCTATGACATAAATCAGACGTGCTACACAGCAATACCTGTGAGTTTGTCTTTGCTGTTTGTTTGTGCAAATTCTTGCCGCAGCAGCCCAATTCATTAGCCACTCTGCTTTTTTTCAGAGCTCACTGAGTCATTAGTGACACGCTGGTAATTTGTATTGATTTTTGTGGCCAGGGTGCTTGAAACCCAGTTCCTCAGTGGCAAGATTTAGGGGCACTTGCACAATAAGCTGAAGCACTTCCTCCTTTGCTAATGAGGAATTTAAGTGCAACACCTCTGTGCTTCCTCTATAGAAACCCAACAAAGAACGTAACCACATGCTTATTTTAAAAGTGATGAAGTGAACCTCTAATGATTAATGAAACTAATCACCACATTAAAAAAATAAAAACATCTATTTTATAATTTAGTATATCATGTTTTGATAACACTTTAATTTAAATACCATATTACGTAGCATATTGGCAGTTTATAAGTACATATAAATGCCTTATTATGAAAGACCATTTTTTAGATCCCTTAACCTTAAAATTAACTACTACCTCACTAATTATTAAGAAGCAAATGATGACTTTACTGAGGCAAAGGTCATTGTTAATAGTTAGTTAATAGTGAAGAACTTTGCATGTATGTTTAGATTAAAATTTAAAGTAAAATTTGAACTTTTAATCACTCTTTAAAACATTTTGGATTAATATGCATTTTAAGTCATTTATAACATGGTTTTCTGCAATACTTTATTCAGTTTGGTGGATTGTAGCATTTTATGGTCAAATATGTTTGTATAATAACTGCTAAACTGCATAAATACAGATTTATATATATTTGTTTTATTTGTACATCCCAGTGCTTTTACTCATCACATAAAAACAGAAAAGAAATCAATATGTTATGCATTGCATTCAAACATTCAGAAGAGATTGTTTCTTCTGCTCACCAAGGCTGCATTTATTTGATCAAAAATACAGTGAAAGCTATAATAACTGTCATGGTCAGCTGGAGGGACAGCTCTGGCCACTGGATGGCACTCCAGCGCTCCACAAACTCTGTGTGTGTTTGTCTCTGTTTTCATGCCCGGACTCATTCTATGGACTCATGTCTCCGCCCACTCATTGGTTGTCTTGGTGTTTGATTGTTTGCTCCACCCCCTGACCTACTTACCTCTGTATAAAACCCCCTGTGTTTGTTTGTTTGTGACGGTTCATACATCGTCAAACCTGGTTCCCGTGATTTATTCGTGTCTTTGTTCCTTTCTGTGTCTCCTCCTGGATTATCTGTTGACTACCACTGCCTGGATCCGGACTTTCCCTCTGCTTCTCCCCAAGGACTCTGTTTGCCGGTATTTCTGACCCTTTGGTTTGTTTATGACTCTGCCTCTGCCGGTGCCTCCTCTGTTGTATCTGCTGGCGATCTACCTTTGTTATTCTGACTCTGAGCTTTTAATAAATCACGATTTGCACTTAAGCCCCAACGTTTCCCGTCTTGCCTTGTGACAATAACAGTCCAGGGTCATTCACGGGAAAACAAACACGGAAAGAAACGCTTAGTAATACTGTAACCATCAGCTGGATGTGCCAGCTTAGGCCACTGGAGGGCACTCCAGCGCCCCGCTATCTCTGAACTCCTGTGTGTTAACCTCTGTTTTCATGTCCGGACTCATCCCCACAAACTCATGTGTCCTCCCCGCTTGTTTGTTGTCATGGTGTTTCATTGTTCCTCTGCCCATTTTGTCTTCTATTTAAGCACCTGACTGTCGTATGTTTGGTCGCTCGTCATTGTGGATGTAACTTGTGTTTTCCCCTTTTGTCTAGCCGTCCGTGTTTCCCTGAGTACCCCGTGTTTCTTTGTATTGGATTTACAGTTGCCGACCCATGCTACCCACTCTGGATTATTCTCTTGCCTCTCTCTCCGATCCCCTCACTTGCCATTGTCGACCTCGCCTGTGTATTTAGTCTGTGTGTGTCTCAATAAACTGTTTGCATATGGATCCGTACGTTTCCTCAGCTCATTTGTGACAAATACCTTCACACAGACGATAAGACTTCGCACTGTTCATCCAAAAGTCTGGGCCTTATAAAGGCCTGTAAACAAGGAACACCTGAAGCAAGTTAGCCGAGGTAAGTGGGGAATTAGAGTCTGGGTGGGAACTAAAACTCGATGACGGTTCCCGCTGCTGCTGGTCAGGGACAGCCACAGAGGCACTGGATGTTACAGCATCTGCCACTGAATAACAAAAATTTAAAAAAGGTTATTGTGACTTTCTATCTAACAATTGTGCCTTTTTCTCTCAGAATTGTAAGATATAAAGTTGCAATTAGGTGAAAAAAAAAATCTTGCCGTTTTGACTTTATATCTCGCTGTTCTGATTTTACATCTCAGTTCTGACTCTACATCTCGCAGTTCTGACTTTACACCTCGCAGTTCTGACGTTACATCTGACTTTGCATCTCGTAGTTCTGATTTTACATCTTGCAATTCTGACTTTACATCTTGCAGTTCTGACGTTACATCTCGCAGTTCTGACGTTACATCTCGTAGTTCTGACTTTACATCTCGCAGTTCTGATTTTACATCGCAGTTCTGATTTTACATCTCGCAATTCTGACTTTACATCTCTCAGTTCTGATTTTACATATGACTTCTGACTTTACATCTGACTTTACATCTCATAGTTCTGACTTTACATCTCGCAGTTCTGACTTTACACCTCGCAGTTCTGACGTTACATCTGACTTTGCATCTCGTAGTTCTGATTTTACATCTTGCAATTCTGACTTTACATCTTGCAGTTCTGACGTTACATCTCGCAGTTCTGACGTTACATCTCGTAGTTCTGACTTTACATCTCGCAGTTCTGATTTTACATCGCAGTTCTGATTTTACATCTCGCAATTCTGACTTTACATCTCTCAGTTCTGATTTTACATATGACTTCTGACTTTACATCTGACTTTACATCTCATAGTTCTGACTTTACATCTCGCAATTCTGACATTATAACTAGACTTTACATCTTGCAGTTCTGACTTTATATCTTGATATCTCAAATATCTCAAAATTCTGACTTATAGAGAAAATAAATTAGAATTGTGAGATTAAAAATTGCAATAATATTTTAACCACAAACTTTTGAACAGCAGTGTTTCAATATATGTATTATTGGTTTAAAAAATCATAGTAGGATAAGTCACCAAATATTTCCGGTTTTAGAAAAATTATAAAACACATTCATAAGTCTGATTCCACAAAATTTGTGTTCCTGTGTGAGCTAAGCCTTTGCTTTGAAAACAAAACTGTGTATTTGATTCCTCCCGGTCATCTTTTAGGTTTGTAGAACGGGTTGGGGTTTGAGATAATAAACAACACAGAGAATTTTTTTTTTCACCTGTCTGAAGATCAACATTTAGCCTGTGAGTTTTAAATTAGCAGCATGCTGCTGAAATTGTCGCAGTGGTTTCATATCTACATGCATTACCATAAAGAATAGATCTAGAGAGCCTGATAGATCTGCGCTCTTGTTCTCTGCAGGCCTCTTCATGTGGAGAGCAGTTGAAACAGTCGCTCTTAAACATGCACGCTGGTTTGTGTGGTACAAGTACTAGCTTTACGTTTTTTTCCATTAAAAAGATGCAGTTGAGATAGGAGTGTTTGTATTTAGCATGTATCACTTAATTCATTTTTAGTCCTCGGGTTATTCACGTTACCGCTGGATAAGTGTGAAAGCTTTTTGAATTAGCAGCTGTATTTATTCTGTGTGTTTAAGACATGCATTTCTTATCATTTTTACTCTTTAGCGTTCTGTAGAAATCTATTAAAGCATGCACGTGATGATTTGTATTGTGGTTAATCAGAGTACCTTTGAGATGTCAAGGAGATTTTCTGGAAATATGTTAAGCGGTTTTTTGCACGTGCACAATAGAGGTACGCTTTGGTACAAGGACATTATCTTCTTCCATTTTTAGTTGATGGTAATATGTGGGTGGGTGAGTGTTGAATTGTCAAACCTCGCTCTTTCTCTGGCCTTGGGCAAGGTATTGGTATTCAAAGATGCGTGCATAAACTCTCACAAACACACACCCAAGATAAATATTTCTTTACCTCCATTAGCCTCCGGTCAGATGGAATATTTGATTGGGGATATAGAACCAATCGCTCCCAAACCTCCTTCTAATTGTTATAAAGAGCTGCCTACATAGACAGCTGCCTTCTGTGGAAGCATCCTGTTTGTTGTTGAAGCTTTAAGTGATCAAATTCATCTTCAACATTGTTAACTTGCATGACACACAAATAGCATTTTGCACTTGAAGACAATTGATTCTATTAGAATTTGTTGTTCCTTTGTCGGAGTGTTATAAATTATCTTTTAATATTATTGACATAACATTATAGGTTTTAATAATACATTTAGTTTTTATTTTTATACTTTTTACATTTCAATTTTAATTTCAGTTCAAATGTTAGTTACTTTTTTGTGCTTTAGTCATTTTATTTCGGTTTTAGTTATTCTCATCATGTTAAACTAAATAAAAATGTTACCTTGTCAATGTTACATCCACACCTGGCTCCACCCTCACAGAGACACAACGAGCACCTTCACCTGAGTGTTGACTAGCCACACCTGCCCTGAACACCTGATACCAATCACCACACCACATAAAAAGCACACTCACCAGCTCACTCGCCGTCCAAGCTCGTTAATCCGTAAGTGGACTCTCCATTGCTCTATCCTTGTGATATACTTACCTTGTGCTTTCCTGTGATTCTCCAGACGGCTCCGTTGTCATCCGTATGATTCTCCACTCCTCTGGGATTCGGCTCCTACCCCGCTCCTGGTTCATCACTGTGGTGTGTGTGTCTCCATCTGTGTTGTGTGCTCCAACGAATCCTGCTAAGGAAATAAGAAAAGAATTTCAGTATTGCTTATGATCTATGTTGAATTGGACCTTCTACCTCTGAGTTACCTTTTTCCCGCATCCAGCGAAGAACCTTTGTTAATAAAGTCATTATTGTTTACCTTTACCTCTGACTCCGTCCGCTTCCTTAACAGAAGCTCGGACCGTTAACAGTCAACATGTGTACCGCCGATCCTTTCCAGGAGCTTGTGGATGCTCTCAGGTGGACGATTCTCTCCACACCACCACCAACGGCGCCGCCGCCATCACCAACACCGCACCCGGAAGTAAACAATCCTTCTTCACCGGTGACGGTAGTATGTCCCATGGTGCGATCGACGCCCTACTCTGGCGTGGCGGGGGATTGCAAGGTGTTCCTACTTCAATGCTCCATAACTTTCGCAACTTACCCTCATGTATATAATTCTGATGGTTAAAAAATTGGATACGTTATCTCTTGTTTATCAGAGTCACTGTGGAGTCTGACAGGACTCGCTATCAGATCCTACGATGCTTTCGCCGCTCACTTTCAAGAAGTGTTCGGAAGAACCGATTCCAAGTCATCTGCTGGTGAGGAACTATTTCATTTTCGACAAAATGACTTAACTGTTCAAGAGTACTCAATCAGATTCCGAACACTAGCAGCAGCCAGTGGATGGAACGAGCAAGTATTGGTCACAACTTATCGTCAAGGACTGGAATCGAATCTTCGAATGATGCTTGCTCCATATGATGACTCAATCGGACTGGAAAAGTTCATTCAACTCAGTCTCCGCTGCTCAGCCCGAGTCACAGCTTACAATCACCAAAGCTACAGCTACAAATCTGCTAACCCCTGCCCGCCAGAGTTCTCCAGCCCTCCAGAACCAGCACCAGACCCTATGGATTTAAATCGACGTTGTCTCACACCCAAGGAGCGTCAACGAAGATTAGCCACTGGGCTTTGCTTGTATTGTGGGCAACCAAAACACAGTATTAAGAACTGTCCTCTTCGTCCTCCTCGTCCAGTGGTGAGTCAGATCTTAACTATTTCTGAGAATATGCATCCATGTACATATCCTGTCACTGTTACTGCTAAGGGAGTGTCCATATCTGTCGCTGCTTTGATAGACTCCGCCTCAGCGGGTAACTTTATTGCTGGACATTTGGCTCGACAACTGCGTCTACGGACGGAACCCACAGACAGGAAATATCAAGTCCAGTCTATTGATGGAAAGCCCCTCTCCAATCGATATGTGCAACGCCGTGCAGGTCCTATTCAACTCAGTCTGGGTGTGTGCCATCAAGAGGAGACTTGGCTCTTGGTTCTGGAGTGCTCAACAGTGGATCTAGTGCTGGGGCGTCCGTGGCTGGCGAAGCATGATCCCATCATCTCCTGGGGTACTGGTGAGATATTGAAGTGGGGTTCTCAGTGCTGGCCTACTTGCTTCCCCAAACTCCCTCTGTGTACCACAAAGCCCCTTCCGGTTTGTCCAACATCCATTGAGAGTCCTATAGAGAAGCAATCTGTTGATATTCCCTCTGAATTAACTGCTTTTCAGGAAGTTTTCTCCCCCGGGAGAGCTGCTCGCCTGCCACCTCATCGCCCGTGGGACTGCGCTATAAACCTGCTCCCGGATGCTCAGTTGCCCAAGGGACGAATCTATCCGCTATCCATTCCCGAGACCAAGGCTATGGAGGAGCACATCGAAGAAGCCCTTGCACATGGCTACAAACGACCATCAACATCCCCTGCTGTTTCGAGCTGCTTCTTTGTGGCCAAAAAGGATGGTGGGCTACGGCCATGTTATTGATTATCGCTCCCTGAACAAGGTAACCATTCAAATATCCACTGCCTCTCATCCCTGCTGCCCTGGAGAAATTACATGGTGCCAAGATTTTCTCAGAACTTGATCTCTATGGTGCATACAATTTAATTAGAATAAAACACGGTGATTAATGGAATACGGCTTTTATTACTCCCACTGGGCACTACGAGTATCTCGTGATGCCGTATGGTCTTGCCAACGCTCCCTCCATATTCCAGGGCTGTATGCACGAGATTTTCCGAGAATATCTGAACAAACTTGTACTCGTCTACATAGATGATATATTGATCTTTTCCTCTACACCACAGGAACACCATCAACATGTGAAACAGGTACTTACCAAGCTCCGTGAACACCAACTGTGCTTAAAAGCTGAAAAGTGTTCTTTCCACCAGAAATCGACCCAATTCCTCAGCTACAACATCGACCCTGCTAGCGTGAGTATGGACCTTGGTAAGGTGGAAGCTATCACAAGCTGGCCCAAACCTTTTAACAGTCAAAGAACTTCAGAGATTCTTGGGATTTTCCAACTTCTAACGACGATTTATAGAGGGGTACAGTATACTTGCCAGTCTACTCACGTCCATGCTAAGAGGAAAACCAAAGACCCTTACCTGGTCTCCTGAAGCAACACAGGCGTTTCAGAACCTGAAAACTGCTTTCATCTCCGCCCGCATTCTCTGTCATCCAGATCCTTCCAAGCAGTTCATTGTGGAGGTTGATGCCTCAACCACTGGAGTTGGAGCCATTCTCTCGCAGCAGCAGGAAAATCCACCTCAACTAAAGCCGTGTATCTTCCTTTTCAAGGAAACTCAACCCGGCGGAGAGGAATTATGATATCGGGAACAGAGAACTTCTCACCATCAAGCTTGCTCTAGAAGAGTGGAGACATTGGCTGGAGGGGTCTGTTCACCCATTTCAGCTATTAAATGACCATAAAAACCTGTTACATTTAAGAGATGCTAAAAGACTGAACCCAAGACAGGCGAGTTGGGCCTTATTCTTTAATAGATTTCAGTTCACAATCTCTTACAGACCTGGGTCTAAGAATACTCGTGCAGATGCTCTCTCTCGTCTCCATGCTCCCGAAGAGGAACCCAAGTTCATGGAACCCATCATACCTGAAAAAATGCCCCAGCAGATCCAGCTCCAGCTCCTCCGCCGGGTTGTCCTCCAAACCTCTGATTCATTCCTGTGGATGAACGCATCCCTCTTATTCATACCACGCACACATCATTGGGCACTGGGCATCCAGGGACCAACAGAACCCTCTTGCTCCTGAAAGATCAGTTCTGGTGGCCTAGGATGGAGTCGGACGTGCAGAGGTACGTGAGAGGGTGTCGGGAATGTGCCATGGCCAAATCACCTAGACATCTACCTGCAGGAAAGCTGGTACCTTCTGCCATGACCACCAGAACTCCTGGAACGGAGATCAATAAAGGAGATCTTGGATTCCCGACGTCGTGGTGGTCACTTGGAGTATCTTATTGACTGGGAAGGATATGGACCTGAGGAAAGATCGTGGGTATCAAGAGATGACATCCTAGATGAAACCCTTCTCAGAGAATTTCATGAAACTCACCCCAATCGCCCAGCACCTCGAGGAAGAGGTCGACCACGACGTCGGAGGGGCCCGGCCCCGGGAGGGGGGCCTGGAGGGGGGAGGTAATGTTACATCCACACCAGGCTCCACACTCACAGAGACACAATGAGCACCTTCACCTGAGTATTGACTAGCCACACCTGCCCTGAACACCTGATACCAATCACCACACCACATAAAAAGCACACTCACCAGCTCACTCGCCGTCCAAGCTCGTTAATCCGTAAGTGGACTCTCCATTGCTCTATCCTTGTAATATACTTACCTTGTGCTTTCCTGTGATTCTCCAGACGGCTCCGTTGTCATCCGTATGATTCTCCACTCCTCTGGAATTCCGCTCCTACCTCGCTCCTGGTTCATCTCTGTGGTGTGTGTGTCTCCATCAGGAAAAAAGAAAATACTTTCAGTATTGCTTATGATTTATGTTGAATTGGACCTTATACCTTTGAGTTACCCTTTTCCCGCATCTAGCGAAGAAACTTTGTTAATAAAGTCATTATTGTTTACTTTTACCTCTGTCTCCGTCCGATTCCTTGACAGTCAACTAGCTGAAAGTTTTATTTATTTATAGAGTATATATATATATTGTCGTGAGTGAGCCAACACAGACACAGTGGGAGTGACGTCTTGCCTCGGAGAGGCCGTTTTTATTAACAAAAATACATAAAACAAAGTGTCCAGGGAGATAAAAGTGAGCAAAATAAAAGGGGAACTGGTGTCCTTGTTGTGCTGCTCGGGTTCGGTGAGGGTCAGGCAGTGTAGAAGGGGTATGGGTTCCGGGAAGGGGCAGAGTAGATGCAGCTCCGGCTGCTCGCGTCTTGGCGGCTCGCCCCTCTCGCGGCGTACACTGGGGCGGCTCCGGCGCC
>JAUMHG010000072.1:15305722-15326904 GCA_032359395.1 Enteromius anoplus
ATATATATTATTTATTTATGTTTTTTTTAGATTATACATTTTTTTTGACATATTATTTATTTATGTTTTTTTTAGATTATACATTTTTTTGGACATATTATTTATTTATGTTTTTTTTAGGTTATACATTTTTTTGGACATATAATTTATTTTAATTAATTTTATTATATTATATTTCTATTTCACATAAATGAGCCCTTTATGAGCAATACAGACACAGTCTTGAAGACATCAAACTTTTGAGCAATTTATATACGCTCTGTAAAAATAATCAGTAAAACGTATGGTAAAAACTGTGACCATAAAAAATATGGTAACAACATTTTTTGTTTTTAAGGTTTTAAGTTAAATGTACAGTTAATTACCGCTATTTCATTAACTGTTATAATGTTAAAATACAAACAGTACTGAAATCTGTTTGGTATCTTTGAAATACACTGATAAGCACTAAATGCAGGTTCACATGATGAACCAAAGCCCATCACAAGCAGCTTTTAAATGGTCATATATATAGAAGGTGCTCAGTGTCATTCACACAAAAACAAACAAACACTAAACACCATCACAGTGACACATTAAACTAAAATATGCCATAAACATTAATTTAACAACATTACATGTAACATACAACCCTAGCATTTTTACCTTTAAAGTCATGATCATTTTTTACAATATATATATTTATATTTGTGTGTGTGAGTGTTAAAATTTGGCTGCATTGGTTGTATATATATTTTTCCTTTGTGAAAATAAATGTTTTAATGACTTGTTTCATTTCAAAGTGTCTAATGCAATATCTCAACTTCTTATATTCTCTTCATCAGTGCATGAAACACAAAAAAAATGTAAAAGCAGCAGCTCATGCACTTCCCTCTTGACCAGCATTGCACAAAACGTTTAGACTGTTGAAGAAAACTCACTCCAGCCAAAGTGCTCGGTCGTGACCCCCTCATATGGACCTCAGATTAAACTATTTCTCTTGGAGAAGCCTGCCGGAGGTGAAAGCAGCAAGCTGCCAATCTCTTGTCAGCCGGCACAGCCAGGCAAGATTGGGACCAAAAAGTCGCTTTTCCCCTCCGATGTATTTTAGTCACCCCAATAGAGGTGGGTTAACAGGTGTCCAGAGCTCATCCAATACAGCAGTGTGCAGGGAACAATGTGAGCATAATGATTATCAGTAGCTGTCACAGAGCTGGTGCTACCTCAGATCTATTCCTCCTCACCAACATCTTTTGGAAGACCACAGGTAGTGTTTTTTTTTCCTTCAAGGAATTTCCCTTAAAATTAAAGTTCTAAAAAAAGTGACATTGTTTTGGAAATATTGACTACTTTTACGGTTTTATTTAAATACATTTCATTTCTGTAAGGCATACATTTGCATAACAATACAGTACATTTCCATAATGCTCCTTTTTAGAGCTACCTTGGAAAGACCTGCTTAAAGGCTCCTCAAGAATTCTCCTTTTATGTCTCAGAGAAAACTAATCAGGTTTGAAACAACGTGGAGGTAAATAATGACAGAATTGTCATTTTCTGGTGATCTATTGCTTTAACCCTTAAAGGTTACTCTGAGATGCTTAGAAAACAAAAATGTTCATGTAAAAAAGCTTGGGAGTACAAAGTGTGGAGCTCCTTGACCATTGACAGATTATTGTCATATAAAATTTTATATAAAAATAAATATTTTATAACAAGTTGAACTCAAAAATTCATGGCAAATTTGAACTTGTAATCAAAAAAAATTGGCTTTTACAAAAATTTTGTTTTGCTCTGGTACCAAAACAGTATTTGATATGTGGGCTAAAAAGGAAAATCAAAAAAAAGAAAAAAAAAAAAAAGAAAAAGGTACATTTAAATTTTGAAGCCTTGTCATCAGAAGGAAAGATTGTTTTATAGATAAATGGCCCTGGGATTAAAAATTGCAGTTTTAATGGGTTTTAACAAATGTATTTATTAAAGCATATGAGGGAGAAATGTAAAATCCTAATAAAAACATATAAAATAATACACACAAACACAAACCTGATAATTCTGATTGTTTTAGTTTTAGATAGCTATGTAGATAGTACTGAATATATAAAAAAGTCATTGCCTATTTAACTCTAGTCTGTGAAGCAAGGGAGGGATTTTGATTTTAATTCTAAGGGTTTTTTCTCTCTCTCTACACTGGCAGGTTTGTTTGGTACCCCTAGAGAAGCCTGTTTGTTTGAACTTCAGGAAAAGTGCAGGGCTTTGTTTGATGGATTTTAATGTCATTTGCGTTCTAAGTCAATGTCAGCTTTGGGGAGCTGTTCACCCGAAGGCCTTCACACCCAAACGCTGCAGGCCCAGAGAGTTACTTTGTGCTTTGTGCAAAGACACACACACACACACATAAACACAGAAAACTTCACAGCCACAACCCACTGAATCATAACTGTGTATGGGTGCAGTGGGGTGGTGTGAAGCAGCTCGTGCCGTGTTTACCTGTCTGAGCAGACAGGTAGTGTGCAGGTCACACGGGGTGGATTCATTTGCAGCGCTTCAAGCCCAGCTCATTTATCTTACTCTCATCCAGCTCTCTCTCCCTGGCTGCTGTCCAGCAAAAATCCAATACTCTTAATCAAATATTAACTCCTTATGTCATCATTTATGTTAGAGTCTTACAGGAAAGTACAAAAGTAACATATTCTACAAACTTTTAAAGAAAAGAGTCTGGGGGTGGAATATTTATATATATAATTATTAATTTTTTCTTCCAAATACATTCGTAAAGATGTATTTGCATTGGTTTTTCATAACTTTTTTTTTTTTTACAAACTTTTCACATAAAGCATCTTTGAACTTATTTAAACAATTTAAAAAAACTGTAAACAATTATAAAGTAACAAATTCTGTAAACTTTAAAAGGTTTTGAAAATATATATATATATTTAAAGCAACTGAACATTATGAAAACATCAGATATATTTTTTCTTGTGCATATTTTTAATCATGCACACATATGCAAAAACATTGTATAAAATATGGAAATATTCTATAAGAGATTTCTTTTTTTAAACTTAGTGAGGACTTTTTTTTAACGTTTAATTACCTCAATACAGTAATTTTTACTGTATTAAACAATATAAATATTACAATGTGTATGTAATGTATAATGTATAAATAATTTAAACAATTTAAATTATATATTTAAGTTATATTTTTCTATTTAAATTATGTAAAATAAACTTTTAATTCTATATTAAATTAACTGTATTGCATTACTCTGATAAGCTGTATGGGGTCGGGCATCGTATCTTAATAATCTTACAATGGAAATATATAAATTTGGGAGGCTTTTGCAAACGAATAAACACAAAAATAAATAAATAAATAAATAAATAAAAAATTTAAAGTAACAAAGAACTTATTACTTAATTTGCTGTCTATTAAAAAATGCAACCCAGTCAGAAAGATCCTCATCACTAATGAACTAACCCGGGAGATGTGGGTTACAATCTCATTATGATTTTACATAGTTAAGAGATGAAGTGTCTTTTTGTGAATGGCTTTGATCCAGAACTGTGAGGTCTGAACACTTTTTTCTAACCAAGAGAACCTCCATCCAGACACAGTACAGAGCACCGAATGAGTTTCACTGCAATGATGTCCTGTTGTTAAAGGCATGGCTCACTCAAAAATGATAATTTCCACAAAATGTACTCACCTTGAGGCCAATCAAGATTAGAGTTTGTCTCTTCTTGTGAGCAGATTTGAAAAAAATGTAGCATGATTCTGTATTACTTGCTCTGCAATGGCAGAATGAGAGCTGATAAAAACATCACAAGTAGTTTAGTGAGTAGTTTATGGTGTAATTTTCATTTTTGGGTGAACTACTGCTTTAAAGGAAAACACCATGGTTCGCCTTCAGTCGAGTTCACGCCGTCACGGTCCCCCTCAGTGCCTTTCTTCCTGGAGGAGCATTAGGAGCTGACCAGGTCATGGCGAGCCCCCTACTTGTCACGCCTGGCCAGCTCCTCTCCCCTCTCCACCCTCGATGGAGGAGCAGCCAGGGGGTACGTGTCGATCCCCCAGGTTGAGCGTGCTGTGGCGGTGCATATCTGCCCGTCTGAAGCGTGTAAGACCTACGGGCAACGAAAGTCATTGCACGTGCCCTTGGTCAGGTGATGTCCACGGTAGTGGCTCAAAAGTGCCACCTCTGGCTAAACCTGGCACAGATGGCCGATGTCGACAAAGTTTGCTTTCTTGAAACCCCTATCTCCCAGGCTGGCCTCTTTGGCTCGAGGACTTTGCCCAGAAGTGCACATCATCGGCCCGACGCCAAGCTGGCCGCGGGCGAGGGACCCCGCCCGCAGCTCAGGGCCTGACCGGGAATATCCGTAGCTCAGCCCTGGAGGTGATGGAAATTGCTCCTCGGGTGAGGGCAACATCTGCGCCCCCACCCCCGGTGGAGGGCCGGGAGCGATATCTTCTACAAAAGGAGCAATTTTCCACCCCGGACTCACCCCCAGGACGTTCATCCTTCTGGGGCCGAGGACACCCCCAGTTTTCCCCAGTTAGCCTCCTTGCACAGACCCTGTGCAAGATCAGGGAGGACGAGGAGCAGGTTCTGCTGGTAGCACCGTACTGGCCCTCCCGGACCTGGTATGCCGACCTAGTGCTTCTCGCGGCAGGCCCTCCCTGGAAAATCCCTTTGAGGAGAGACCTTCTCTCTCAGGGGTTACGCATGATTTGGCACCCGTGATCCAATCATTGGAACCTGCACATTTGGCTCCTGGACGGGATGCTGCAGACCTCTCCAGCTTGCCAGCAGCCGTGATCAACACCATCTCTCACAGTCTAGAGCCCCCTTGACAAGGCAGGCCTATGCTCTGAGATGGGGTCTGTTCGTCGACTGGTGTTCCTTTTAGCCACGAGGACCCACAGAGATGCTTGAATGCAGTTGTGCTTTCCCTCCTGCAGGAAAAGTACAACTCTTGTTCAACTCTGTCCCCTTCAAATCTTAAAGTGTATGTTGTTGCCATAGCAGCATACCATGATGCAGTGGACGGTGAATCCCTAGGTAAGCACCAACTCATTGTAAGGTTCCTCAGAGCTGCGTGTTTCGGGTTAATCCCCCAAGACCGCCCTCAGTACCCTCTGGGGACCTTGCCGTCGCCCTAACCGGCCTACGGCAAGCTCCTTTTCAGCCCCCAGCGTCATTCGAGATAAAATACCTGTCGTCGAAGACAGCACTCCTGATTGCTCTGTCCTCCATCAAGAGGGTAGGGGACCTCCAAGCGTTATCCTGGGACCCTGGCCACGGCTACGTGCCCAAGGTTCCTACCACACCCTTCCGGGATCAGGATGTGAACCTGTAAGCTCTACCCCGGGAGGAGGCAGACCCAGCCTTAGAGTTGCTGTGTCCAGTACACGCACTGCGCCTCTACGTTGACCGCACTCGGAGCTTCAGACACTCTCAGCAGCTCTTTATCTGCTTTGGAGGTCAGCAGAAAGAGAATGCTGTCTCCAAACAGAGGTTGGCCCAATGGGTGGTTGATGCCATCTCCCTCTCCTAGGTCTGAAAGCCCACTCCACAAGGAGTGTTGCCCCCACCTCTGCGTTGGCGCACAGAGCCTCTCTAGCAGATATCTGTAGGGCTACAGGCTGGGCAACACCCAACACCTTCGCCAGGTTTTACGACCTCCTCGAAGAGGCTGTGTCTTCCTGTCTCTTAAATCAGACGAGCAGGTAGAGGAAAGACCAGCTGGTGTTGGCTTACTGCTGTGCTTCTCAATGGTTTAATGGTTAAAAACTTTTTATTTTGTGTCACCATACTTACTCGTGTAAGTAGTCATGTAACCATAGCTAAATAGGGAAAACATGTTTGGTGGTTTCTAAATTCATCCCTGTTTGGGTCCTCTGGAATGAATGGAGCGAAGCTAAGTGCTAACATAGTGGCACCACACACTAGAGCGATGGGAGAGATACAGTATGTACAGTATCACCTTGCCTAAGTTGAGGGAAAAACACATAGGAATATGAAAAAATGGTGGAGTTTTCCTTCTTTTCCATCTTATTGAGGGGTTTGTTTCTTACAAACACACAGCTATTCTCTTCTCACGACATTAACTGATTGACTGGAGTGCTGTGGATTATTGTGAGGCTTTTATCAGTTGTTTAGACTCAATCTGATGGCACCCATTCACTGAAGAGCATCCATTGGTGAGTAAGCGATGCAATGCTACATTTCTTCCAATCTGTTCTGATGAAGAAACAATTACAATTTAAATTCTAAATTCTTCTACTTTTAGAAGGCTAACCTGAGAATATGACGTTGGTGAGAGCAAAATAAAGAACATAATGAAGGTAAACAGCCATAACAGCTTACATTTACTCATTAATTTCCCGAGCAACTCAATAGGTTCCCGGGTGAGTTAACTGTTAATTTGTGCTTGCAAATACTCCATCCCTAATTTGTTCCATAAATGAAAAGCCTTACATTGCTCCAGAGAGCTTGAAATCAACAAACTGAGGTGAGTACAAAGTGTATTATGCATTTTTCATTGACTTCTGAATATGAACTTCATTCCTGGATCATCTTTTTCAAAAGGCATTATTGCTGTGGCTTGATTGCATGACCCTGCATTTAACAAGTCCTGGTGAAAGCAATTCATTTAAATAGCTTATATAATCACAATTTCCACACAAAAAAGAAAATAATAAAAATCCACTGACAGAATTGCATTGCTTAATAGTCCAGCATTAGGGCAAATAACATTCATGACTCTGTCTTGAGATGCATAAAGCAGCACCAAACACATGAAGCCAAATTCCGAAAAACACTTCATGGCTCCATTATATTGCACACAAATTGCTTGTCCCTCATATAACTTCACTCAGAATTTTTTTCTATTTATTTATTTTTGAAGCTTGATTCTAGTATGGCATATTCTCCTGGGACTCAGAAATGTATTTATGTCAAGTAAAGTGGATCCTTTTGTTTGTTTGTTTAATGGGTAGAGACTTGCATACAACTGCCTTTACTGTAAGTATCAATGGAACATAAATGTATAGTAATCAACATTTGAAGTGGATCAGAAAAGTTTGTCAAAGTCAAAAACATATTTTGTTTTTGGATTTAAAAATGATGATGAAAATGAGGAAATGATGAAATGTTTGATCCATTTTAAATGTTGACCAATGCATTTTAGGCTTATATATGGAGAGATGTAACATTAAATTAATTATAACATTAATTGTAATATTAAATAACTACATGCACTTAAATGTTTATTGTTTGGCTTAGGGTTACTTGCATGTTATTATAGATAATTACTTGTTTTTATAATCAGTAGGCCCAGTAATTTGAGTAAAAATGTTAGCAAGAAAGTATCAAGATGAAAACCACGATATGCTGTTTCAGACTTTCACATAGCATATTTAGGTTATAATAACATCAAAATTTCAAATCCAGATTTTGATTTTCAAAGATGTATTGTAAACACACACACACACACACACACACACACACACACACACACAATATATACATACTGTATTTCTCTTGTAGCATTGTTTACATTGACAGAGAATGATAGAAACGTGTGTGGACAACATTACAATATATAAAAAATTAAATATATGCGATCCACAATATTTATATCAATTTAATTGAGATTATTAACAAATAAAATAATAATATTATCACGAATAAAGTTTGCATGCATGCTATATAAAATATTTGTATTAATAATAATAATAATCTTAATTAACAAAATGTAAATCACTGTCTGTTTGCTAGGTCTCAGGTGTATATGAAAAAAAATCATCTGACGTTACGCAGCATACCGGGTGTCACAGTGTGCTCACAGAAGTCTCTTTTGGTCTAGAGAGAGAGAGGGAGAGGAACATCCTCAGATGCGCGAAGGGGGTCGTTATATGGTTTTGCTTTAGTTTACGTGCTCAGTTTCATGACGCAAAAGTAATATGGAAAAGAAGTGTCTGTTGCGCAGACATTGCGGGTAATGATCTCAGCGCGCACCAAGTGGATTTTTACGCGGAGTTGCCAGGAACCTACGGAGAACAGCAGCTCTCCAAAACTCGCCTGATCAATCCTCCGGAGTTGAAAACTATCGGAACCAAGCGGAAATAAATCAAACAATCAAACAATGACTATAGACATACGCTTGTTGTATCCACCTACGCGCGTTTGGTGATTTGTAAATTCAGCAGCTGGTGTCTGGACGGATGTTTGGTGTTAACGAGCACAAACGCGGTGCTGACGCGAAGTGACGGGACCCAGAGAGCCGTTTGGATTTTGGCTACGCTGGAGATCGTTCATCATGGTGTCCGTAACGCGCTTTAGTAAGGCGCTTGTCGACTTCGCGGCTCTTGTATTCTGCTTGGTCGTCGTGTGTGAGCTGGTTAGGGCTCAGAATGACACGGAACCCATCGTCCTGGAGGGCAAGTGTCTGGTGGTTTGTGACTCGAACCCCGCCGACTGGAAGAGCTCCTCCTCGCCGCTGGGCATCTCCGTGCGCGCTGCCAACTCCAAAGTGGCCTTCTCCGCGGTCAGGAGCAACAATCACGAGCCCTCGGAGATGAGCAATAAAACGAGAATCATATATTTTGACCAGGTAATTCTGATTGTTGCAGTTTTATGCGTGCTACGCTGAAACAAATTGTATGTTTTAATATAGACTTTTTTTAGACAGTCTAACTTGGTGAAGCTCGTGCTTTAGAGTAATAGTTCATTTTTGAAAGTCAGTTTATGTTTACTTGCATACATGTCAGTTTTGACTATAAAAAATACGTTTTAATAGCGAGTTATGTTTTCACGGTATATAGGGGTAAGTTGTCACACTGTCATTGAACAGCCTGTAGGACAATTGTGAATGCATAAATTAATAAATAAGTTAAACGGTAAATGGTAACATAATAAGATAGCTAAATATTGTATGTAAAAATAAATGTAAAAAAATACAAGTGTGACAACTTGCCCCTTTTTTTGTAACGACACATTGATCTGCTATATGTATAACACTGATGGTGTTTTAATGCTAATTTACCTTACCTTACTCATATTTTGACTTTTTTTAGAGGATTTAGTGGAACCAGTATAAGAAAATATTAAAATACAAGCATAAAGCACTAAATAATTAGATTAACTTGTCATCATTACAGCAGGTCACAATAAATATGCATCGGTTAATAATGTTTTAAATTAGATTTGTGGGATAATTGCATTAGGTCTAAAGGTTAATTATTATTTAGAATTGAATATGGACATTAAGACGAGTTCACAGAATAATGTGAAAACACAAAAATCAGCTGGGATGAATTCAAATTATTAATCTGGATCAGAGTTTGGATATATAAATTCAGCATAGACTTGTAAATGAAAACGATTGTTTCATAACTTTTGGTCAGATTCATAGCTGCTCTCTTATATAAACAAAGTCTAATTGTTGGTAAATAATCAATTGCAGCTGTATGTCTGAGACTGACAGCACATAAACGCAGGGTTTCCATTACTGCAGCAGATACACAGGCATGAAATACCACTGTTATAGGTCATTAGTGATGAGTCAAACTGTCAGGCCTGGAAAGGGCAAAGATTCTATCTCATTGTATTGCTTATTTTTAGCTGTGTTTGTGTTAAAAGTGGTGCGTACTGTCCTTGCGCATTCACACGTTTTGCTTAACTTCAGCCTTTAGCTTTATTACTGGAAGATTTTAATTGGAAACATCCTGCACATACTGAATTCACGGCATACTGCATTTTATATCGCTCCCGTTCCCTTTGATATGAACTATAAAGCCCTTATAAAAGCATATTTTAAAACAAAAAGTATGGATTTTTGAATTCGGTGCACCTGATTTCATTCAGTTCACTTACTTGAATGAAGGAAACGTCATTATGCAGGGTCAGATCAAACACGCAGCAAACTATTTTATGAACAATATCCTTGAAATGAATGAACAAATTATGCTGGAGATAAGGTTAACGTGTGTTTGTTTCTCAAGATTCAATTATTTCCTAGAAGGGATGTTTGGAGACATGTTTCCCTGTGAAGATGACTTGTGCTTCCTTAAAACTTTTTCTTTGTGTTTACTCACTCTCCTATTGTTTCAAACCTGTCCCGTGTACAAGGCAAAATGTAGAGGTCAATGGGAACTGAAGATGTAAGTCCAGTAAAAAAAGGATTAAGCATCATAAAAGTGGCCTATTATAACTAAAGCATTAGTTTTCCAAGTCGAATTTCTTTTTTGGCGTGGAAAGAATTAAAACCCACTTTAATATTCACAGAAAAGAAGTGCATTATTAACACTGTCCATTCTGAGCAGATTGATTGAAAGCTCAACACTCATTTAATGGGAAAACACGCTATACACTACACACTATAAACATGATGTTTTTGAGGCTGTAAATAAGATTATTCAAGCATGTTTTACAAGTGTGTTCATCTATCTATTAGGGGTGTGCACGAGTAATCAAACATTTGAATATTCGGTCTGTAATTATTATTCAGACAATAAAAACGCTATTTAAATTTTAAGTGTTGATTTGCTGGGCGTACTGTAAATAGAGGGGATTCATGATAAGTCCTAAGCAGATATAACTAAAGGCAATAAATATAGGCCGACTGCAGTATGATATGTAACTGGCTCAGTCTGTTGGATTTTGATCTTGAATAGGCCTACATATATATTTTTATGTTTTATTTTGTTTACACGTTTTCAATCAAAATAAAACCTTGCTGTTTAATGGAACGTTGTTGTAGAACATTGTTCTGTAACGTCGAATCAAGCTAAAAACAATCTCTCTGTTAATTTGATCTTTCACTTGCTGTTTCTTTGTAACTCTAAAAATTACTAGAAATTTCACCGCTGATTTGTTTATCATCAGACTCTTTGAATTCATTCACACGTGTAAAATATTGTCAGTGAATTAGCCTTAAATTTTGGTCTGTTCTTCACACAAAGCTCTCGCATGCCTTCAAATCCTTGTAAACAGCGCACAACTACTTTTGTGGTTGTTTTGAGTCCCAATATATTGTAACGGAAATCACTTACACCATAGAAAATGATTATGTTAAGTGGTAAACACAATTGTAATATGTTTTATAAGATAGTGTTAATTCAGTTTTTCATGCCTCAAAATTCTATGCCTTATTCCGTGTTACTTTATTTCTTTGTTATTGTTTGTGAAGTTTACAGGAAGCTGATTCATAGATCTTACTGATCGATCCGACTCTCATATTCAACTATGATTCATTTACACTGGTCATAATATTATCAGTAAAAAAGGCTTCAGTTTTGATTTGTTTCTCACAGAAAGCTAATATATGTGATCCTGTACCACAAAACCAGTTTGCTGGGATTTGTAGCAATAGGCAAAAATACATTGAATGGGTCAAATTAATTGATTTTTCTTTTATGCCAAAAATCATTAGGATGTTAAACAAAGATCATGTTCCAATAAGATGTAAAGTAAATTTTCTGCTGTAAATATATTAAAGCATATTTTATTTTATTACTAATATGCAATGCTTAACTTAATTGGGACAATTTTAAAATTAATTTTCTCAATCTTTAGATTTCAGATTTTCAAATAGTTGTATGTTGGCCAAATATTGTCTTATCCTAACAAACCATACATCTATGTAAAGTTTATTGATTCAGCTTCCAGATGTATAAATCTCACTTTTGATAATATGACACTTATGACTGGTTTTGTGGTCCAGGGTCACATATACCTTGCAAAAGATTCCAAATATGACCTTTTTATGGTGCTTTGGATCCTTTTTGATGTTTGAAAGCCTCAGTCCCTAATTATTGTGGTAGAAAAAGACTGCACTGTAAAAAAAAAAAAAAAAAATAGTGGAAAATAGCTGAGTAAAAATAGTTTTTGCACACCTTTTTTCGTGTGTACAGAATTGAAAATCTTTCTTTTCTGTTCCACAGAAGAAGAAAAAAACGGATCTGGAGCAACACGAGGGAGAGTAAATGAATTAGCATCTTAGGATGATCTATTTCTTTAATTCCCAGCGATTTCGACAGATGGGTTAGGATAAAATTGTTTCTTTTTGCTGAGATACACAGGAAGCTGTGTTCATTTTGCCCTTGAGGAGCCATTATTCTCCTCTCGTTGCTTTGGCTGCAGGAAAATGAAAAAATAAAAAATAAAAAAAATACAAGGTACAAAAAAAGAAAAAGAAAGGAAGGTGCAGGACTGACCAGCTGCCCTCAGCCACTGAGCTCCAGCACCTTGACACACATAACAGCGTCCAATCACCTGTCCTGGCACGTCTCTGGCTCATGGGACACTGCTGGGAAAGGCTGCTCGGAGCGAGAGAGAGAGATCTGCCCTTGTGAATGTACCAAGAGCTTTGTGAACCAACAAAAGAGCTCGGTGTTCGGGATGCTGAGTTATCCTAGTGCAATATCACGGCTAGTTTATGCGCAGAGCCTTTGTTGCCTTCATATAGCGAGTGCTGCGTCACTGCCGCGACGCTCTTTAAATATTCATGCATCATATACAACAGGATCCCAAAATCTGAAAGGCGTTTATTTAAGTCTCATGAAAAGGAAACCGTTAAATGAAAAGCTTTATCATTTTAACAAGCGTTTAGAATTCGTTTTGCCTGATGTCAATCAAACCTACTTATTGTGCTTTCCAGCATGATCTTGTTCTTCAGTACAATTTTTTTTTTTTAATTCTTCTGGTCTAGTTTTCCCCCAGTTTCACAGACAAGGGTTAATCTGGTCCCAGACTAAATTGCATGTTTGAGTTGTCTCAGATGAAAATATCATGCTCTGACATATCTTTAAATATGTCAGTGTCATTGTTCTGTGTTAAGATGCACACCTTTAATATGTTCTTACAAGGAATTTTTGTTAATTAATTAATTTAACTAATGCCTAGTCCTGACTTAAGCTGTTTGTTAAAATCAGGCCATAGATTCTAAAACAAACTCAGAAATAAAAACGATCAAGAATAGCTGGAAAAAAAAACAACAACAACAAAAAAAAAAAAACTAAACAAGAAAAGTTGTCTGCCAGTTGGGTACGAAAAATGTTTTCTCTTAAGTTTATTTATCTGACCCTAAAGGTGGATATTTTTCCTTGTTTTGAGCATAAACTGATACTATTTAGAAAAAAAGACTTAATATCTTATTTTGATTTAATACTACTTTGATTGAATGCTCTGGTGCTGTTAAGATTAGTGGTCAAACATTATTTCAAAAGATTTTTTCCCCAAATAAAATAATGCACTATATTGTAGTTCAATAATGGCTTTTATTTAATAGTTTATATTTTTAGAGGATTTTATGGCACTAAATAAGCATAGACCCTGAAAATTAAATTTTTAAGTTAAACTGTAGTAAATCTTGAATGCTTTGGAGCACAGACCTAAGAATTGGTGGATTATTGTAGAAGAGAAAAAGGTTCAAAAAGTAAAACTAAAGATGTTAAGGTTCATTATTATAAAAAATGCTGAATATATTCATTTTAAATTGTATGTTAATTAATTATTATTATTATGATTGAATTAACTGTGTAAAAATTACGTTCCAAATTTCATGTTGGCCTTTAAAAAAATAGCTTTTGGGCGCAGTACCAAACACTTCCACTAGATTAAATTAGCTTCCCACTCATATCCGATCCGATCCAGTCAGTTTTGGTCATGAAAAGTACCTATCCTTGATATCCTTGATTCCCAAGGACTATCTAACCTTTCTGAATCCTGTCCATGATTGTGTTCATATAGCAAGCGGCAAAACTTGTATCATTCACCAGAGGGTTTAGAATGTTTTTAATAATCTTTTTCAGTAAATGAGGCACATGATCAATATAACTTAATCTTTTTTACACCAGAACTTTCTTTTGTTTGAACTGTTTCAAAATCTGAAACTTTTATCTTTAGTAGTCTAAATAAAATATAAAAATGCTCTCAAATTTTGGGATCTTATTGGTGTAGCCACTATTTGTGACCATTCATAAAAAGCTGAACAAGTATGAATTCTCCTTCTGTTTGAGTTCTTCTTCAGTTTTAATAAAGCAAAGATCAAAAGAGAGAGTGCAATGTACAAATTTACCTTTGTGCGCTCAAAGGGTCAATATACGAAGTCAGTCTACTCATCTTCGTGTCTACAAGGTGAAAACAATAAATATACTTTCTTTTTGATGTTTACTTCAATCAGCTTTTCGAGCATAACCTGAAATTTCATCAGTTTTGAGAACTCTGTTTAAGCCTGTTGCAAGACATTTGACTCTAATTGGAAGGTAATAATTGGACCTCTTTTATTCTTTTGAATTTTTAGGCTTTGTCCAGGAAGATGACATAGGTGAAGCTTAAGGTGTTTTATTATTGTTTGACCACGCAAAATAATGGAAGAAAATGCATTGTTTTTATAAAAAGGTGGAATGATGCAGTTATTTAAATCATTCCCAAATGCTAAATATTACATTTCAGTACTCACTCCCACACTATTTGTGCATAAATGATATATGAAATATTTATTATCATAAGTGTTGAAAATAGTTTGTGAAAACCACAAGGGAGAGCCAGTGTTATAGTTAACTTTTAATAAAACTAAAATAACATGAATAACATAATGTTTTTATGGCAATCACTGCATTCAGGATGCCACTGCATTAAAAAGTCTTTTCGTGGTGAAACATACCCGGCTTCGGATGCCGTTTCTGTCTTTGCACGAGTAAAAATCCAGCTATGATTGATTGTCCTGCATTTTCTATAGTTCACGGCGCCACATCACCAGATTAGAGTTGAATGATGGTCAGCATGACCGTGAGAATGAGAAATCAGCGTGACGTTACGAAACCCTGAGTGTTGAGGAGAATTATTATTGAAAAGTCCAGTCGTAAACACGAGTACATTCATAGTTCATTCATGCTGCATTTTGTTATCTCACTCTAATATTTTTTCAAGGTCTTTGTTTGAGATTTTTGCATCACAAGCATAGTTCACACAACTGTATGTCTGGACAGGATATGTCATTACCATTGTGTTGAATCAGGTCTGATACCTCTGAAAAACCTCTTTTGCAGGTCCTTGTCAACATAGGAAACTATTTCACTCTGGACTCCGTCTTTCTTTGTCCCCGGAAAGGAATCTACAGCTTTAATTTCCACGTTATTAAAGTGTACCAGAGCCAGACTATACAAGTAAGCACAGAGAAAGTATTTAATCAGCTTGATTTTAACATTGTATTTGAGTTTCATAATGAACAGGGTTTGAGAAATAGGGAACTGGTAATATTTGAAGCCTGTATAAATATTGTATTTTAAATGTGTTCTTGGTTCAGTAAAATACAAGGTTTTACAGTACACTGTGTAGTCCATATTCTTATGAATTACTGCAACTTAAAAATAATAATAATCATCTGTAATCAAATTCATTATTTATCATGCATAAACTGTTTTTAGTGCTTTTTAAAAGGAAACTCTTGAAAAAACGTTTTCCTTCGTGTATACACATTATTTATTATAATTTAAAAATATTTAACAGAATGCTTATTTTTGACAGTGAGTTTTTTTTTATTTAAAAGCAACAAACTGTATCTATTATTATATACTGTAATTAGTATTTAGTATTAATTAATTATTGCTTTAAAAAATATATTATTTAAAGAATATTTTACAGTAATCTGTACATGTATCATCTAGTTAAATAATATTTGTACCTTTATGATTTTATTATAAAAAATATTTTTAAAATATAATATAAATACATCATAGCCTTTAATAGTTTTAATATCAATAATATTATTAATTCATATTATAGATATATAGAATATAGATTTTTACATATTGTAATCCACTGTACATTTTCACAAATAACTGTAATCATATTTATAATATTGCTGTAAAATACTTTAAATTGCTTTATTTTTTTCTTTACATTTTAAATTAGGTTTAACAAAACAATCCATGTGATTTTACTGTAAAGCACTTAAAATATATAAATATAATTGACTCAATTTGCCAATATTTTACAGCAATATTATAACTGTGATCACATTTCTTTATGAGAATATATAGGGGATTACAATATAAGTTATTATGAATTATATGCAAGCTTCGAGTCAAGTGTTAAGAAAAATTGTAATGAGATAAAGTTTTTTCTTTTCATAAAAGCAGCCATATGAAATCCTAAAATATTTCCTGTCACACTTGCACACTTGAGATCCCTGATTTGGCTTTCTCTCTGCGTACAGGTGAATTTAATGCTGAATGGAAAGCCAGTCATCTCTGCCTTCGCCGGCGACAAAGACGTCACTCGTGAAGCCGCCACCAACGGAGTCCTGCTGCACCTCAACAAAGAAGACAAGGTTTATCTCAAACTGGAGAAAGGCAATCTGGTAGGCGGATGGCAATACTCCACCTTTTCTGGCTTTCTGGTTTTCCCGCTGTAAAGCAAACACAAAGACTGCTACCTTTGCCGTCCAGTCGTCATTGTGTAACCGGCCCGTTTTCAAAAGGAATCATATTTTACAGACATTCGTTCAGCTGTTGACTTTACGGCCTGCTGGAAAGACACATCAGTGATGGTCAATCTGCAGAGAGGACATCTACTTCAGTGCAATATCACTTTCTGCTGCAAGTCGGGAGCTTCTGCACATCACATCACCTCTGTTTGTTTCCTTGTGGATGTTTGCGTTGCTTTTCTTTAGCGTGAAATGATTATTATTATCATCTGTTAACAAGGTAATTTCCTCTCAGAGAGGAAATGCACAAGAACGTCCCGCCACTTGAGGGTGCAATATTTCAAAATGCTTGTCAAGCACTTCTTGCTTGCTTGGCAAGCACATTTAAAATAAATAAATACGAATTTGAAGTTATTTTTGATTTATTTTTTTGAGCAAACACACCTTTCTATGTAAATCTGTAGACTTGTTAAAGGAATGATTAGTTTATTTGAAAACAAGCATTGGCTGAAAATGTTTTCCACCCTCAGCCCATCTCAGCAATATATCATCTTCAGTCAATGAATGAGAGTCCAAACAGCCGATTAAAACATCACAATAATCCACGGCACCCCAGTCTATCAGTTAACATCTCGTGAAGAAAAAAGCTGTGTATATGAAGTTAATCTATCGTTGTCATGTTTAGCATTTTAACTTCCAGGTAAAATGTGAGTCCTCTGCTGGTAATACTGTAAATCTTTCTTCAGTGAAAAAGTGTCTCGTCTGAATCGGGAGAGAAATCTATACAGAACAAACACTGTTTATAAGCCATAACACTGCAGAAAGTCTTGATATGTAGGTGAGGACAACTACGGAGCCCCTTAAGTCACGTGGTGAGAAAATTCTGGGTCAGTGGAAAAAACATTTTGTGTCCTCTCGAAAAGATATTTGCGTTTCCCTGAGGAACTTTTCCGTTCTCTGGCATAAACACTTCCTGTTTTAACGGTATTATGGATTATGAACTCATACTTTGTGCAGAAGCAAGGGTTAAAGTGTTGATGTATCCATGATGATGGATTTGTTTGTTACAAACACTCCGATTTTTGCTTCTCCAGATGTTAAATGATAAGTGGAGTGGATTATTGAGATGTTTTCAGAGCATCTATTGCTGAGCAAGTAATGCTAAGCTACATTTCTCCAAATCTGATGAAGAAACAAACTCATCTACATCTTGGATTGCCTGAGTGTGAGTACATTTTCCGCAGTATTACTATTTCAGTAACAGTAAAAGTTGATGTTTTAATTTAAACGTGTTCATTTGTTTCCAGCTGTCACAGTGGCAGTTATACATTAAATAAAAGAGAAGAACATTATGATGGACATACGTATTTCTCAATCTGCTCCATACGTTCTATTTTTTAAATCATTATTAGTATAGATGGCAGCAGTTCCTCACGACAGATTTGCAGTGTGCAAATCACTCCAGGTAGTGATTTGCACAGTTTTTCTTTCTTTTTTTTTTCGGTTGCATTTGCAACCATCTTTGATTTGCATAGTTCCTTTAGTCAGACGGGTGCTAAAGTTATCTAAATAAAAAGGTGCGCGATTCCTGCTTAATTTAAGTTAAATGTTTTCTGTTAAAAATGACAAGATCGTCTAAACAGAAAAGAAGTACAAAATGTAATTATTGATTTCAATCCTGCAATGGGAATGCAAAAGAATAAAAGCTCATTTTCACTGTTAAGATGTGTTAAAGGGAATATTTCTGTGTGATCTGTTCAGTGACTTCACAGGGAGTGTTAGAGCACAGTTTGCTTTAACGGAGTCTGTGCCAGAACAAAGCATCACACCAATTAGCTCTGACAAGCTTCTGTAACACTCTTCAATGAACTCATTAGAATGTAAACACAACATGCGTACCGCCAAACCATTCAATGCTTTCTAAACGTCACTTACTCTGTGTGGATGGAGTTACAATTCACTAGAGGCTGCTTAGTTCAGATATTATGGATCTTTGTGAGACTTAATGGCCGCAGGTGGAGTGTTGATCTTATTACAGTGCATTTAAATGGATAGTTCACGCAAAAAAGAAAAATCATTTACTCATCCTTATCCAAACCCATATCATGTTGATTCTAAGTATGATTCCCAGTGAGCTCTTTTAACATCATTTCACCGAAATTTGTCCATATCACAACAGTCATGCTCCAGTCCAGTCCAAGCCATTATTGCAACTATTTTTGAATTGAAAAATTCGTAATTTAAATTTAAAAAATGGTTGTGTTAAAATATATACATACATATATATATATATATATATATATATATATATATAATATAAATACTGACATACTTTAATACATAATCCATACAGTGTTCTAATTTAGTTTCTAATTATTTTGATATAGCTTTTAATTCCTTTTTATTTTTTACTGTAATTTTCATTTAAGTTTTAGTAATTTTAAACTTTTTTATGCAGTCAATTGCTAAAGTAGAATTTCTAATTTTCATTTAGATTTTGTTGTTTGAGTAGTTTTTAATTTAATATTTGTATGTTGTTTCAGCTTAATTTTTTGTTATAGTTTTAGTTATCAGTAGTGACATAACTGCCACAATAGTCTTCAATAAAAACATTTCCTATAAGTCTGCTATATGTTTTTCAAATGACCCCATAAAATATCATACGAGTGATTATTGTGTAGCTTTGTATAAAACTGCCTAACAGTCTAATCAAATCAAAAAATGAACGAAGAAAGAGCAGAATACATACAGTATTAACAGCATACAGGTTTGGATTGACATGAGGGTGAGTAAATTTGTGGGTGAACTATTCTAAACTGTTTTTGTTTATATCTGCGTCTAAACTTTATAATTAATAAGGTAGACACCTGATCTAGTAATTCAGAGCTAATGCATAAAGTGGCCCATTGTTTCAAAGGTGCAATAAAATGAAACATTTTCTACATGTCAGTTGATAAAAAACTGATGTTTTAATGAGAGATTAACTTGACACCGAGTCAATTTCTTCAGTGCACACACTTCAAAACCTTCAGTGGTGTTCATTAGCTGCGCTCCAACAGTTTCCCTGAAAAGCTTTTCACGTTGTGACACAGATCTGCTACTTATTAGCATCTAATAGATTCTAGCTAATTAATTGATTTTAATTAAGCAAACACAATATTTGATCGATTAAAAAGTCAAGAAAGCGAATGTTCAGTCAACTGCATGGCCATAAAAACCGGCCGTTTGAGCTCCAGTCAACTCTCAGATTTAGCTCAATCTTCATGTCTCGGGTGGCAGATTGAATACCGTGAGCCGCATGTAAAAACACCCCTCCGGCTTTTCACTCCGTATGCAAAATGTTGCATATGTCTTTGTAAATATTTCACTTTCATTCTCACTGTGTCACTATTTTTACACTAGGTTTGCTTATATCGAAGTGTCATTTTTCAAAAAGGACAGATTGGCCCAATATTGTGAAGTCTGACTCATTGGTGTTCCTTAAAAGGAGCTGATATTACAGAGAAATGCTTGGAAAGATCATGACATCATGGCAAGTACCTCAGAAACCTGTCGTAACCATTTCGTTTTCATTTATGTTGAAAGCTTTTGTCATTATTTATATGTAAAACACCTATTTTTATATTATTTAAGATCTTTTTTTATCTGTGAATGTTCTTGTGTTTATGTGCATCACGGACGTCTGTGAAACTCAGAGGATGGATTTGGATCAAAGACTTCTGGCTGTAAACACAATGGAGATTGAGAACATTTGCGTTGGTGTGACGACAGAAAGACTTGCGAATATGTTTATCAATACTGAACCTCTTCTTTCCCTCATTTCTGAATGTCCATGCCGAACGAGAAATGTTAAAGACTTAAACGGTTACAAGCCTAAACAGCAGCAGAGATCATGTAACTGCAGCGCATTAGATGACAAGAGGGACATCATGAAAACCAGAGCAGCATCCGGTCTGTTTCATTCAGTGCTAATCACCGAAATGTGTTTGACCACATGACTGGATTGTTGCGGATTTTAACAAAAAGCCTTTAAACCATTGTGTGTTTTTCTGTCCAATTAAACTGAAGCATCTGAATAGAAAACGAGTCTTTGTTCATTTCGTGGCTGGATTTTAAAATCACTCCGAATCTTTAGAGTACATGGGATTATGTTTGGTGTTATTCTGCACATGGGACAGAGATTTCATTGAACAGAGAGTATCTTATACACGGTATTGTTTATCTGTAACGCCTTTCTTAGACAGCCTGCAACAAACCTTTTAGAGAAATAAAAAAAGCCCTCATATTTAATGTGAAATTGACAGTTGTATTCAAAAGTTGTTGTTTTTCTATATGTGGGTGCTTGCAGAGTTTTCTGCAGATATTAGTTTTCACCCAAAAATGTGAGATTTGCTCAAATGATCTCCCCCTCAGGCCATCTTAGATGTAGATGAGTTTGTTTCTTCATCAGATTTGGAGAAATGTAGCATTGTATCACTTGCTCAGAAATGGATGCTCTGCAGTGAATGAGTGCCGTCAGAATCAGAGTCCAAAAAACTGATAAAAACATCACAATAATCCACAGCAGTCCCAGTCCATCAGATCATGTCTTGAGAAGACAAAAGCTGTGTTTTTGAAAGAAACAAATCCATCATCAAGATGTTTTAAACTTCAAATGTCGTCTCCAGCTAAAACGTGAATCCTCTGGTCCTTTTCAGGAACCTCGACACTGCGTCGAGACGCGTTTGGGAACGCCTTCCAGCGTGACCGCTCTGAATCTGCTGT